>SSNS01000016.1:2875111-3235111 GCA_006937985.1 Aphyosemion australe | reverse complement strand
TGTCATCCAGTTATCTCTTAGGGTGCCCTTAATGGTTTGCTTTGATAACCTCTCTGAGCCTTTCAGGGTTTTCCTTTATCCTTTTATTATGCGGCAAGCACCAAATTTAAAAACCAAACCAGCTTTCACTGTTCCTCTGTTTTAATTCTGATGGAGGATTTTTGCATCGCAGTGGCAAGACATCATTTTTAAGGCACTTGAGGATAATAATCACAAATCAGTGTGATCTCACTGGAGTGGTTTTATGGCATTTCAGGAAATCTGTTGTGGCAATTTTAACAAAACATGTATAAAGGCAAGATGCTCCGAAAATCCCCAAACCGACTTGAGTCCTCACACTTCTAAACGGAACCATGGATAAATGTATTTTGTGAATGAAATATGAGATTATAACACGTTCTGAACAACATCAAAATGTGTTTTTTTACCAGAACGGAAGTCTGCACCAAGTGAAAAGGAGAATAATGAGTATTTTGCATAAAGTAAAAGACAAAGAAAAGGACCGAGGGAGCTAAAGCCCTGTCCTCAGGTAATTGGACTTACTTTTCACATCCGACCTGTCCATCTGAAAAAGGAGGATCACACAGATGAAAGGAAGCAGGGATCAATTGACCTAATAGCTTGTCCAATCAATCCTTATGTTTTTCTGATAGCTTGATAGAGGGTGCAGACAGCGGCGGCACATGAACTCCTCTAATTGGCTCGACCAAAACGGACAGAGCAAGAGGCTGAGTGGTAATGGCAGGAGTAGCCGTCACTCCTTCTTACACCTGGTGCTCTTGTTCTAGCTGCAATACTGACACCTTTATCCTCATTACCTCCAGCTTAGTGCCATGTGCAGACCCTTCATCGGCTGCTGCAGGGCTCCACTCACCGTCTTCACCACTGGCTGCCATGGAGCCCTCGGATTCAGTTGCTCAATTATGTAATTGCGTTGTGTCTATCAACATATCTGGTCAGGCAGTAGACTTGGAGACGTGTCTATAAACAGTGATGTTGACCCGAAACTCACCTGTGTCATTCCGCTGAGGATGGCTCCAATGGGTTCATATTTGTGTCAGCATGGTCCTCCTTGGAGTATACGGTGTTGGACTGGTGTGCACATGTTTGTGTTTGTGCATCTTTTGTTCCATGCTGTGAGGTGTGAGAAGAGGTGTGGGACCAAAAAGATGCTGCTTGTTTTCTTCTTTGCCAAGATGGGAGTTAGAAGGATGCAGGCAGAGAACAGAGAGACGAGCTGGAGGGGGAGGGGGGATGGAGTTCCAAAGCGAGAGGTTTAAAAGAGCACGTATATTCATAAACATGTGCAAAAACACCTAGAGCACTCTACATGGACTAGGCAGGTGCCAGATTAGACGGGGAGGAGGAGGTGCACCAATGTGGAAGAAGTCCATAAATACAAAAAAGCAATAAACTTCAAGGGAGAAAAAGAGAGAGCACATCCGGGTTGGATTAATTAAGGATTATAATTATGTTGGGACTTTGCACATCTCACCTGAGACTGCTCAGTGCTGCGCCTCTCCAATCCTCATGCCCTCTGCTCCTCTGCACATATGGACACAGGCCACAGGAAAATGCACACTCACACAAGCTGTATCACAAATTCACCTCCAAGACACAGTGCTCACATAAGTAAATGAGTACAACAGAACATTAACCCTCTGCTGCTATTTCACTCAGCCCTACATCATATTGGTCTCCTAATGTCAGCCTTGGTTCTCATGCAGCAAATGCATCAAATGAATCTGTGTTCTGCACAGTACGCAGCACAATAAGCTCCATCCTGAGGGGAAAGCAGATCGAGCACCAGACTCTGGGAGAAAAATCTTAATATTTGCTTGATGAAAAGAAGTCAGCGTGGTATTGGTTATGAAATGCAATTATGTGATTTATCATTACACCTGTCAGCTTATTACAAGTTATAAACATCAATCATTTAACTGTAGAAAGTAGATTTAATTGTTTTTGTTCAGTGTGTTTCTGGCAACTCGATGAAATCTACTCAGTTTTTAGCTGTTAATTAATATGTGCTGTTTTTATTATTTTCTTTTCTTTTGTTTGGTTTGATTTGATTTTTCCTTATTTACGTTTTTATTTTAATCTGATTCTTGGCAGGTTCTTAGCAATGGTTTTATCATTTCCTGCTATGATTAAACATGGCTTTTGAGAGTAATAAGAGAGAATATAGGCAGTGAGTTATTATGTACAAGACTAAGCAATCCTGTTGAGCCAAAGACACAGGAAATATAAAAAAATCTACAACGCAGAGACAGGCCTGAGGCTTCTGTGGATAAAGTTTTGTATTTTTTGTGGAAATCCCAAACAGGTAATTTACACCAACTAAGGGATCTGACAGTGCCTTCCATGGGTATGATTCTTTATAATTATCACAGCATTTTTATTGAAGTGCTTAACAAGTCTGAGAATAATTTTTCAAGCTATAAGTGTGTTTATAATGTTGAAATAAAAAAAGGATGTCCATGTAGTATTTTAGTATAAAACATGAACTGTCGTGATGTGATCTGACGTCATGAAGCATCCTTTAAGTTGCTCCGGTGACCTCAGAGCAGCATCAGGACAGAAACACCAACCACAGCCCACCAAAAGCATGCATGCACACATTTCTGCTGCCACAGAGGCATTTAGTGAGCAGAATGGGAGAGGATTTAATTGAGTCTTTGATCATTATAGAATTACCATGTGGCTTCTTGGCACCCTGGTTATTGTTTCATGGATTAATCATTTTCATTCAACAAATTGTGGAATCCACACAGCAAATCAGTGTGGTGCCTGCTTGACATAGATATGCAGTTGGAGCAAGGGAATTTTAATGTGTTCTAGCCCTCCAATTGGCTGCAGTCATCCATGCAACTTGATTTATTTGACAGATTGGTTTTATTGATTTACTGAATTAATGTGGTGCCGGTTTAATCACTGTGCTATAGAAGTATGTGGAATCTGACAACTCTGTGAACTCAAATGAATTGAGTTTACTATATCGATCTGCTTATCTTCAGTATTTATTCAGCTATTTGTCTAAGAGCTAATTAATTCAGTGCGTTATAAAAATGGTAGGCAAGTGTTTATGAGACTGTGCAGGTGTTTTTATTTGTGTATCAATCTCGTTTTCTGTATTTGCATGGCTGGTTGTTCATCTGTTATGGTCAAAGCTTGTCACTCAGTCATAGGAGTTGCAGTAATTAGGATTCATAGCTCTCGTTTTTTTTGTACATGAAAAAAAAAAAGTCTGCTATTGTTTGTTTAAAAAAACGTGCAGCATTAAAGTGCTCATAAACATTTAAGTGTACACAAATGAATGCAAAGAAACAATGGAAGGACATTAACTGTGTGTATGGTGGCTGAGGCTGGGTGTGTGGTGTGTGAGTTGTCATTCTGTAACAGCTGCATGTACTGTAATTGCTTGTCGTCTATTGTGAGACCTGAGTGGTGTTCAGCGCTAGCATGGTGATCGAGCAGTATCTGTCAAGTTGGGCAAAAATGGAGAGCCTTTTTCTAATTAAACCAAACTCCGAATGGATGCGGATACTTTTTGACAGCTGTCTCATCCCATTCAACTGCCTCAAATAGAGTGTGCATTAGTTTGAATAAAATAAAACTTTACACTTCGCTTTCCTTTATACTCTGTATTTAATTAAAGACAAATAAAGTTGCCATTACACTGAATCACAGCTGCATATAGTTTTTTTCTGTTAATAGTAAATTCAGCTAAATTTTTGAAAGAAAACCATTATTTATTCCAAAAATCAAAAAAGAAACATGAAAATGTAAAAGGCATTCCAAACCAAGGGGCATATCCTTATTTCCTATTCTTGTCTTTACTTTTCGTGGTGACTTGCAGTGCTGAGAGGTCAGCACAGTCTCACTGCAGGTCATGAAACTGTCACAAACCGTATTAAACTGATTTGTGTCCTAGGACGCAGACATGAAAATAACTACTTCCAGGCTCCAGGTTTCACAGCATTTTATGAAACTGTCACAGAAGCAAAGTTTACCAATTTTAACAAGCTGAAAAGTCAAATCAAGGGGACTGGGGAGTCCAGTGGTCAAGTTAAATACAAAGGGTCAGCTGGAAAAACACAAGTTTCCCATTTCTTTTGCTAAAGATTGAAGTGTGGTCAATGCATGAATAGATTGTCAAAAAAATGCAATTGTTTGAAAATGTTGGGTGTTACTCTATAAAGAAAATAAAAACAACCATCTGCAAAATGCTTACATTTTTGTTCTTTTGTTCTTGATTTACTGTGGTTGGTTTTCTCATCCCATGCAAACTTGTGCATGATGCCACCAGATTATTTATTATGCCAGTTTATTTATTGTACCAGTAAAATGAGATCCTTTTGAAGGTATTGGCCAGAATGCATGAAAATTGTAGAAATTCAGTTTAAATATGCGCTATCATCTATAAGAAAATAGACTGGGTTCAGTTTTTCAATTTGTTAATCTATTTTGTCATAAATCATTATAGAAAATCAAAATTCACTCCTCTAAACACTGAAGAGAGTTGCTTCTGCATACGTCACTCAAATAAGTCTTAGGAGCAACAGCTACTGGTGCTACTAGGTGATTAGCTGTATTTTGTTCAACTTCGTGCTCTCAGTGCTTACGGATAATTGTGTTTACAGCTGCAGCAAAAAGTCAGAGCCATATGTTGGAGTCCTACATGCATTTCTAACTAACAGCAACATTAAAGTCATAAAACTGTTTGTGAGGAGAATCGTAGCGAGCTGTAAGCACAACACTAGATTCAGTCAGACCTGCGTGACCATTACAGCACAGCTGATGCAGACTGCAGGGGCTGGTCAGGGCTGCTCACTCAGAGGTTTGATCTAAAAACATAATCTACATATTCCAACTATAAATCCATCTGGAACCGCTACCAGTCCTTCTGGACTCCTGCCAAGTCCCGTTAGCATGATGGCAGCCGCACAGCTAACCGTGTTAGCTCCGGTGAGGAAAAAATAAGTAATTTGAAAAGCTACGACCAGTGTTGGGCAAGTTACTTCAAAACTGTAATGCATTATTTATTACTTGTTACTCTCATTTTAAAGTAATTCATTACATTACAATATTACTCATTTTAAAATGTAAGGCATTACATTACTTTTGTATAACTTTAAGTTACTCTCACCAAAATAATATGGATTTAGCAATCTAAATATAGCTCATGACACTCAAGAAGCTCATTAGACATCCAGTTGAAGGTGATGTGTTATTTAACTGGGCTAGGGGTTGTTAAAACAGTCAAACATAATTAACAGTTCTTTAGATGTAGCACATAAAGTACATTTGACTACAATGTTATTCATGTCCTAATGTTTCACAAACTTAAAGTAACGGGCGTATGCCCATCTGGAGAATGTTCTAACATTAGATCAGCTGCAGGTTCACTCATCTCTGCTCTGTCTGACTACAGGAAGTGAAACATTTTGTGGATGTTTCTCTTCTGCTGATATTGTGTAGCCTAGAAATCCAGACACACCGTAGCAGAAGCAGAAAGATTTTGCTCTGCAGGTCCTTAATCACCTCCATCAGGGCTGGGTTATGATTGCCCCTGGGCATGAAAGTGCCCAATGCTGGCCAGGACCCCCAGAAAATTATTTTTTATTAAATAAATGCAACAACATATTGTATGCTGCTAGCTTAAATTAATTGAGTGTGTGTGGTGGTGGTGGTGGGGGCCTCCACCCTGTATTTTGCCTTGGTCCCCAAATGCCTGGACACGGCCCTGGGTGTGGAACTGAGTTTTGAAGGTGATCTGAATTTTATCAAATAAATAAATATTACATGTTTATAAATTATTGCTTTATATTGTTATTGTTGTGTAGTGGGTAAACATCTACCTACTTTTTCCTTTTCAAGAACTTTATTTAGTTTTCTCGTTTTTTATTTGACAGTTTTCTTGTCTGTCTCTTATCTTCCTGCATCTCCTTTCAATCTTCCAGAAAAACGGCTTCCTGGATTTCCTACTTTTTCACATTTTGAACTAATCAGTTCAGGGATCCACCGCAGAAATAGCGAAAGGTGCACTGTGCGCCCGCTGCAGTAAGGTGATGTCACCGGGGCACAGATGAGCTCTGCTGGGGGAGCGTGCGTCAGACACAAATAAAAGAATACGAGAATATAAGCGGACATGAACGATCGCGTGTTAATTGTTTTCTTTTGGTGGCGTGACTTTGAGAGTGTTACTGAGGTTGCGGTGCGCGTCAGGAGCGCATGAACCATCAGCGCTCTCCCTCTCTGCTCAAAAGACGCCCTGGTGTAGCCTAGTGAACTAGACCAAACTCATATATATACACATATATAGGATGGCTTGCCAGGCTAGCCCTGGTGCGCTGAGAGTTCATATAAATAATGTCATATCTAAACTGGACCTTTATTCAGGCTCCCACGTAATTAGAACCCTGAAGAAACCCACTAATTGATTCCTGGTTAAAAATGCGTTGTAATGCGCGCGTTACTGACATTGTACCGAGTAAAATATTACTGATTTTTTTTCTGTAATAGAAATTAATCTAATTAATCAGAAGTTGATTATTTTTTCTTTATTTCTGTTCTTCATGAAGAGCGGTTTGTCATGATTAAGTTACGTAATTGTAGTTTTAGTTGGAGCACGTAAAAAAGGTTTCAATGGCCTTGTGGCCCAGGCTCTGCAGTTTCTTTAGAGGTGCAGCTTGATGATAATTACTGATAAATAGGGCATTTTTTTCTAATATGTGTATATATGTATGTATGTGTGTGTGTGTGTGTGTGTGTGTGTGTGTGTGTGTGTGTGTGTGTGTGTGTGTGTGTGTGTGTGCGAGCGTGCGTGTGTATGTGTGTAACAGAATAAAAGAAAACTCATAACCCCTGCACCATTTCATTTCCAGCACATGCACACTGCAGGTCAGGTTGTAATTGCTTTATATGTTCAGACAAATCTTTAGGGTGTATTTTATTACATGGTGAGATCTACGACTAAACATGCTATTTCTGTAGACTCATTTACAGAGGCAGAGGGAATACTTTCTTTTGTGGTTTTTATCATTTTTATGATGCTATTTGATATTTGATACTGTTATTAATTATGATTTAGATGGTTGATTCCTAAAATGCTTTAAAACCTGTTAAAGACAAATAATAACCTTCACAGTATAATAAAAAAAACCAGAATAACTAGATAGAAAGGGTTTGTGAATGCTTAACCTGGATTTGCCAGATTCAGCCACCAGTCAAATACAACAGGTCAGTTGAATAATGTTGTTGAAAAAATGCTAAAATAAAAGATAACTCAAGCAACAGAAATAAATATTTCTCCACACACTCTGGCATACACCTCTGTTCCTTTTATATTTTTCATAATTCTGCGCGTGGCAGTGCCTTTCTGCACAAAATAGTGGCAGAACTATTGTTGGAAAATTCAAGGAAAACATAGAAAAACACACATTTGTTGTGGGCGACAGCAAACTGGCTTTCATGTTTTAGCTTGAAGTGACAGAGCCTGTTACATGGCTCTGTACACCCAGCTTCACAACCAAACTGAAACAAAGTCCCTGTGTTTTCCCTGTGATGGTAAAACGTGTTTTTCTTTGCATACAAATCACTTGAACAGGATCTGACTGCATCTGTCTAATGCAAACAGCATTTCAAAATAAAATGCATGTGGTTGCTTGTACTAAATAGGTTAGTGTTCGTGTGGACATAGATGTGGTCTCTTTATTGATTTATTTAGCCTCCTCTTTTAGTAAACCTGCATGTTCATTATTACATTTTCTCTTTTGTAACTACATTCTGAATGCATCCTCAGTAAATGCATTTCAGTTTGCTTTCTTTAACCTTTTGCACAATTTGCTCTGGTCTTGAAAACTCTTTTTGACTAGTTGAAATAATTATAGTTCACAGCCTACATCCATACCTGTTTACTCACGATGTGCTGTTTACAAACCTAAATGTCTGTGTACTCACTGGTTCCTCTAATATGTGCCTGTTTACTCTCCCTTGCCCCTGTGCTCTGCTCTTACATGCACCTGTGAGGACTTCTCTTCCTCTCCAAGTGTGCTTACATTTGCCCTACATTCACCTTCTCCCCACTCATGTGCCCACCCTCACTCACCTTTTGATGCAAGCAGATATGGATGGAAATACAAATGACCCCAGATGAACCCAGATATTGAGCTGTTTTAAAGCCCGAGGCTTTAAACAATATCCCTTCTTTGCTCTAACATGGTGGAGTGGGAGGGGCCAGGGTTTCTCTCAACATCAGGGTTTTATATGGGATTTATGACCCTCGTCCCTTGCAGCGATCTTTCCCTCCTCTGGCTTTTTTGGAATTAGCAAGCAAAGAAACAAACAAATTACCAGGAAACAAATGCAGCATCTAATAAGCATGGACACAAACACGGAGAGAAGATACAAGCTGAGTGAGGAAGATGGAAGGAGAAGAGCACCATATAATCTTCACTTACTCTCTCCTCTCCTCCTTTTGCATTTTCTTCTCATTTCCTCCAGGCCGGCTGTCCCCTCCACCCTCGGTGACTCGCTGGTGGGGTTCTCAGAGGAGATCAGCTCAAAGGATGGGCAGTGTGAGACAGATGGGCAGATGATGGATCTGACGTGATAGACAGCAGGGTGATGGATGGCTGGCTGGCTGATAGGGGATTAATGCAGTGCTGAAGCTGCTGCTGCACAGTGGATGGCTTAGTGATAGATAGATAAAACTGACGAGCAGATAAACAAGAGAGCACTAATCCACGCCCCCTTGATGGACAGAAAATCAAAGTGAGGGGAAAGAGCCACAGAGGAAGAGGTGAACCTTTATACTGTCATCGTAGACTAGAGCATTCACAGAGAGGGACGGAAGTGGACGGAAGATGAGCTGAGTAAAGGTGCTGAAGGGTCACTGTCGGCACGCGTCAGTGGTGTGGCGAAGCGGTTTTTGGACTGAATGTTGTGTAGGTGCTGGTGATATAGCATGGTGGCTGATGGTTTGCTGAGATGGTATTTTAAGAGATGGCAGGCAGTTTTACTGCAGAGGTAAGATTAGGCATGACAACAAATTCACCATAGTGGGATGTGCTGGGATAAATGGGACGTGTGTGCTGGTTGGTAAGAGAAGATAAGAATGGTTGCTGATTCCATCAGCTTAACCTTCTGTGAAATGTGCAGAAATAAAGGGTTTAGGTCTCTTTGTTTACCACCAGTTAGCAATTTGGATAACTGCTGGGTTGGAATTGCCTGTTGTGATTAGGGGAAAACAACAAGAAAAAGGAAGGCAATGGAGTATTGGCCAAGTGAGAGTCCCTCTCAAAACCGGGAGCAAGCAGCCTATCCTTCCATTATTGTTGAGCGCTAAGCTTTGTCTCTGTTTGCTGTTTCATGGGACCCCAGGGGTTCTGGCATCGATCTGGTTTGCTTAGAATGCACTCCAGTGTCACCTATTTAAACACCGTGAGCCGGTAGCCAACAGAAACAAGCTTTTATTTATCAAGCTTCTGATTTTGGCTGCATGGATGACAACCTGATTAGCACTTAAAGGAGCGCTTAAATCTTTCATTGGAATGGAAACAATCTATACAGAGAGGGAGACAGCCGTCTTGGCTGCAGAAAATTATGGAGGGGGAACAGAGGTGAGGGACAGTGTCAACCGCAAGGTTAATTAGTGGGTGGTATGGATGGAAATAAGTGTGTGACAGAGACAGGAGAAGGACGAAGAGAATGAAAAGGAGGAATGTAAGGATAAAAGAGAAAAACGTGACTGAGGAGTGGTGGCAAAGATCAGAGAACCAGATGAAAATACAAGTAGATGGGTCAGTGGAAAAGTGTCAGATTAATGACGAAGAATTTTGTGAGCAACTGAAGGCCAGAACAAATGAACACGCCAATAAGCAAACAAGTGGGTGATAGCTGTGCATGTGCATGCAGATTGTGTGGGCATGGAGCACATGTGAGTGAATGAGTGAGGCCTGATGGAGGAGACTAAGTGAGTGAGTAATGGGGGTTAGTGATGGGTGTGTTGACAGAAAGTGTCAGCTTTAACCACACTGACCTGTGAATACAAGCGGCATGCACAAGTGGCTCAGTCTGACTGCCAGCTTGGACGTGAACTGACGGTAAAATTGGATGTGAATTTCGTGTTGGATGTGAAATGAATGTAAATAGGAAAAGTAGGTGGATGGTGTTTGCATATTTATTCCTGTGTGTCAGTATGTTGTCTTCCTGCATCATTTTAGATGAGTCTTGGAGACGAGCTTCTTCCTCGTCTTCTTGGCACATAAAATCTGCAACATTTGAACGCCTCATTTCATCTGTTGTATAATCATAGCAAAGAGGTTTATCTTGTGATATATTCAGGTAAGGTATTCTATTGTTGACTTGTGTCATCACTAGCTACGTTTACATGCACCAAATTTCCCCTATCCGATTCAAATCTTGGTTGATCGGAAATCCCAGATCTCTGTTTACATGGACGCTAACTGAAATGATCCGATCATGCCGTGAGTATACATGCACCAAGCATTGAGCATGCGCAGAGTTCTCTTTCCTGAAAAAGAAAAAGGTAAACAAACGCCATCTTGTCCGCATGAATTCCCGCTTCCTGGATCTTTGGTTGCACTTGAGTGTATAACTTTGCATTTCTAGCCTTTCGGCCATCGAGACGTTCAATAATATTGAGCTCCCGTAGTGTTTCCAGTAAAAATATGTCGGCAACAGACCACTTCTGTTTACCTCCCGCCATGTTTTTGACTTGTTTTGAGCGTCTGCAAAGGCGGAAAGACGTCACGTTGAAGTTGCACACATGCGCAGTGGGCATTATTTTACTCCAACAATCTGAATGGGTGCGTACATGGACGTCAATCGGAATGATGACTGGGCAAAACCACCTCTCTCAATCGGGCTGTATCGTATCAGAATATTCCGACTGACATGTTTACATGAAGAATTTCTGATCTGATAGGGCATTCATTCCGATTACTTGTGAGCATGTAAACGTAGCTACTGAGTATCGTATTATTCGTTCAAACTGAAGTTTAAAGAAAAAAATTGCAATGCTTAAAGTGACAGCAATCTTGTGTTTTGTAATAATTTAGTATTTTTGTAAGAACAACATTAGACAATATCAATGCATGATTTAAAAAAGCTGTTACTAGAGAATAAAATCAGGATTTATTCTTGCTTTCTTTAGCTCGGAACGCATTTGACCAATTAAATTTCAGTGCCATGAATTCTACGTTCCCTTGCTTTTATGTGAATGTGGTGCGACAGTGACGGCAGGTTTATGTGGGGACATTTGTGATGCGTCTGTTGTCTGTCCTGTACAGCCTGAGCTACACTTAACCCCACCTCACCCCAGTGTAACATTAGCAGGAAAACAATACTGCCCATGAAATGTCAGAAGAATTTGCATGGCATGAATGCACAAACATTGTTCATTGTCGCTCCTTTTCTACCAGCCTTTCACTTTTTGCTGCTCGCTTGTCTCTCTTACCTTCTCGTTGCTTTGTCTCTCGCCCTCCTTGCCGTTGCTGGCTGCAGCGTTCGTGTTTGACCCTGTTGTAGTCTCCTTCAGGGTATGTCTCTTGGTGATCAAGCTCCATTATTTATGCTATATCGTGTTTCGCCATCAATTCCCGCAATGGAGCGGTTGAGACAGATTTCTTTGACTGTCACAATAACGCTGAAGCTCAGTCGAGGTTGGAAATGGAATTAGCCCTAAATAGAATTTAATTTTCACCACAGTCGCTTGTCTACCACCCAGACGGCATGCCTGGCTTGGGTTGTGCTTTTAACATTGCATGTGTCTGTGAGTGTGTGTGTGTGGGGCAGCGAGAGATTTCAATGTGCTGTGCAGCGGTGACTGTAGGAATTTGTCACACAATGTGCACGTGAAACTCAAAAGAACATTTTCTAAAGCATTGTAATTCCACTGTTCTATGGCTTAGCTCAGATTTATTACAGAAAGTCCTGCACTGACAACCCCCAGATTGAAAGATATCGATACCTCAGTACATTATACAGCAGCAGGAGACTTCTTTTAGATTGATGGAGAAAAAAGGGACCTTCTACATAAAATAGAAGTTTTGTATCCAATGAGTAAAATATAATTAAAAGGTAAAATCCTACCCAACTCAATCCATTATCAGACTTCAGCCACAGCAGCTGAACTCTCTTTGACATGAAACTTATGAGTGAATGAATGAGTAAATAGATAAATGAATAAGAGCTGTTGAAGTGTGAATCAATGTTTATGGATCAGCGTTCTAAGACCTGCTACGCTGCACATAAAAATGAACGTACTGGTTGTGTGTGTGTGTGTGTGTGTGTGTACAAGACAGGGTTTGAAAATCTAAGTGATGTTTTGAATTTGTCCTTAGCTGCATAGGAATGTATGTATGATGTGTTTGTCCTTGGGAGGCGAGAAGTGTCTGTGTCAGAAGTGTTTTTGTTTCCTGAGTGGCATCGGTGGTTTCTGATGAATAATGTTTAGTGCCTTCCGATTTCCCGGCAGGTCTCTGCGTCACGTTTAACATAGACATAATCAATTTTTGAATTAATGCAGAAGTAAAGTAGCCAAACATGTCAGAGTGGCCTTGGCAAAAGCTTCAACCACACCCCATCATCTTTCAGCTCAGCAAGTCAAGTAAGGAGAGTAAATGAAGGAAGAAGGTGTGAGTGCGTGTGTGTGTGTGGAGAAAAGAGGTTTTCCTGTTGTATAAATCATTTGAAATGAATTGAGCTTTTGGAATCTGTCTTTTTTAATGTCTGAATTAATTTGACAAATTATTAGTTGAGATGTAATTATGTCTTGCTGCATGCATGATGCCTCTTGACAAGGATCCCACAAGTGTTGGAGGTAGACGTAGCATTAGTTATAAAGAGAAGTGATTACAGAACGACTAGACAGGCCACAGGTGCAGGTGTCAGCTCAACTTAGGCGCTGTGCCTGTGTGTGAGCATTCACATGTGTGTGGTGCGTGTGCATTCAACTGACAGGGTGCAGCTCAAGAGGCACATCGCTGATTTGTGAGTATTGCATTCCTGTAATCTGCCCAGATCACATCAACCGAAGACAATAATGCAACAGTGAGCCAAAAACCACACCACTCTTTCTTTATCTCACTCTTCTCCTTCTTTCTCCCAGACTCTGTGCCCCAGTCCAGTTTGTATTTTTTTCACTGCAGCGGGAGCCAGCTTTACTGCAGAGGGAAAGATGGAGTAAAGATGGAGAGCGGGAGAGACAGAGTAGAAAGAGTCAGGAAGATTGATGGTGAGAAATGGAGATAGGACTAAGAAAGCGACTGAGAACAGAGGAAGAAGGTGGTTGGGATTGAACAGTAAATGATTACTGCTCTCCTCGTGTGGGCTCCTGTTAGAGCCTGATACAGAATCAAACAGTGCTCTTTCTCTGGTGACACACACACACTCACACACACACATACACACACACACAGGCCACAGACAGACACTCGCACCGGCCACAAGCATTTGAGTTTGTTTTTGGCCAGTGCTGGGTGGTGCTTGGCAGAAGAAATTAAGCCTAACAACCGTGGCATCTGTCTCAGCAGCAGGAGAGTCCCGCCTCCCCACCCACACATGACCTGCCCTGCTTTCATTCACTGAGCTGCCTGCTGCCAGCCTTAGGATGGGCTGCTGCCTCTGCCACTGCTTGCCACCCCACACCCCCCCACCCCAGCTCCAGCTCGGCCTCTCTTTACTGCCAACCACTCTATCCCCGCGTCCATGTTTCCCCCTCGAGCTACAACCAGGAGCCTAGCGATATGGCTGCTTCAAATATTCATAACAGCCATGCTGCAACACAGAGCACTCTGCTCCCCTCCATTTTGAGAGGCAATTCTCCTGCTGTAGCTGCTGCTGGCCTGAACACCGTATCTGTGCCCGAAGTCAACTACTTTGTGCATACGAATCGTACACACCAGAAGTATATTAGGCAGTGCCTTTGAATGTTCGATGTTCTCCCAAATGATTGTGTGTGGAGCTAAATATAAAACCACCTTTCTCTTTTCCATCATCTCTCCATTCACCAGCCCTCTCTCTCAACAAAGGCTCTGAGCACAACCACCAGCCTACCAAAGCGGTAAAAGCAGACTAATGCAAAGACGTCCCTGTGCTATACTTGGGCACAAGCTCGGCCAATTTAAAATACATGCAAAGGCTGTTAGGAACATAAATGCTTCTGGACTTCTCTGAACTCACACATGATAATATCTAGTGGAGACATTGTTCCAGAGCAGGGGTGCTCAGTAGGTCAATCGCAATGGCAGTGTTGGTTAATTGCGAGACATAACTTTTTGATAATTGCTTCAAACTGCTCATTGCAAAAGTAGCTCACGAGGTGAAAAAGCACTGGAACGGCTGCTCTGGAGTGTTTCTACTGTACAAACACCTGTCTGTTAGTGCCAGGGAGCAGACATTTGGTCCACTCGACTCGTACTGTTGGCACAGAGGATGGAGAATAGTGTCCAAGTCTCCCTCTCAAATCCTCGGTCCATCCTTCCACCCTCTATCATTGTCCCTGGGGCAGCAGGCGGCCTCAGCTAAACACTGATCTGCCTGAACAGGCACAGGTGCAGTAGGGAGTCTGCAGAACTGCCAAATGTTGTGCTTCAATGTCTCTAGGCTTATGAGAAGGTTATGCTTCCCTTTCCTCAGTGCTGGAGGGCCTGAAGAAGCCACAGATGCAACTGTTTAATCAGGCTGCCCATACAAGGCAAAAGTATATGAAATACATTAAATCAAACAGTGAACTGAAATTCATATGAAGATTTTTCTGGGCAGGAATCTCCAACTACATTAATGTCACTGCCTAAATACGTGAAACACGTCTGGAACTCACAAAAAGTGGAACGGATGTCTTGTTGTATTGCTGGACACTACAGAATGCCTGCAGCTGTCCCAGGGGAACCGTGTTTGGTGTGTATCTGTGTGCCAGTGGTATCTTTAGAGAAGCACGAGGCAGGCATCCCATTGGGAGTGCAGGAAGGGGAGGAAATAAAAGGGCTCTGGTTTCATGTCTCAATCAGGGAGGCAAGGGGTTGCCTCTCAATGCTTGTGTGGAAGCTAACATGCATGGTGCCATATTTAAGAGAATTCCAGCACTTAAGGATTGCTGATTGCTTCATGTAGCCAAACAAAGGCAATGGCTGAAAGTAGATATATTCCTAAAAGCTTTCATACATTTAGAGATGGACACAGCCTTGCAAGCATTTTGCTCTCTCTCTCTCTCTGAATGCCCTTGCTTTTCCATATGCTTTATGTCTCCCAGGACAGTGCTCAGAATTCTTGAAATAGGGCCTACCCCATGAAGCAAAGAGGGAAAGTCATTTAAGATAAGTTAAACAAGGGCACTTAGATTTTAAAGGGCCATAATCTTCAAAAAGGGGTGCTTTAAAATCAATTGACAAGACATTATAAAGGTAAAGTCAAATTGAGTGGTGGAAGGTGTACTTATTGGCAGTTAAGTGACTCAATTTTATGAATGGACATGTTTAATTGAACATAATTTATACTTGTTCTGTGAGGGGATGAGTCTTTGCTCATGTGTATGTGTCTCTGATTGCAAGTGCTGCGTGTTGTGTGTGTTGTGTGTTTGCTGGGCAGTGCAGGTGGGCTGGATCAGCATCCAGAGTAACACTGAGCCAGTGATTCAGTCTGCACAGTTTGGGCAGGAATCCAATCAGGGCAGCCATCTGGTGACCAATCAGGGCCCTGACTGTGATGACATTACAAAAGAGATGTGGGTTTCATGGAAGCTGGGACAAGTAAATGCCGTGAATCACATTGGACCTCTGTGCTTGCGAAGCAGCGTCTGTGCATACTACGTGGTCACAGCTATTTAAGCATCAACTGGTTACAACGTGCAAGGTCAATGAACTGAGTAGGAGACCAGGATGGGTTGTAACTGAAACCAGGCTGTAGTGGTTTGTGTGCCTTTAAATGGGAGAAGTGTATTTATGTGTTCTCTCACAGGCAGGCTTTGTTGGCCTGTATACAAGCTACTTCTTTATTTGTTGTTTAACAGTCTAGCACCTATAGTCCTTGCTTCCAGTGTGCATAGTGAAAATGTCCAGTGGAGAAATGTGGCATTTCATCTTTGCTTCACCTTGTAAAAATGGGCAGAGACATAATAGCCCACTGAGTTGGGGGACAAGGACAATGTGCTGGTGCAAGAATGATTGACAGCTTTGTTAATTTTTTCTCTCCGTCTGAATGAGTTTGTGCTGTTAAACAGTCTCAAAGTGCGCAAGCCAGGTCTCTGGTGCCCAGTGAGTCACCGTGACCCAGACCCACAGTGGAAGTGTTCCCAGTTTTCACACCACTTGTGGTTAGCAGACGAGTGGGATGGTGGATAGAAGGGTAGCAGAAAGAGGGAAATCACAAAGAATGGCTGTCACTTCCAAACGACCCGCTGCAGGGCATGAGAAGGGAAACAGAACACACTGGCAAAACTTCTTGGCACCATAAGAGCCGTTCTTTGTCTCTACTTATATTTATGTTTTTTACCCTTTAAGCTAATTGTTGAAAGTAGCACATTCGTGATGGAAAATCAGCTTAAGCACTAAGACAGTGAAATACTTTGATGTCAAGTAATATGTCTAGAAGAAGGACCAGACAAGCTTACAATATTAATTCAAGTCCCTCTGCTGGGACACGTAGTTCCAAGAAAATACAAGTAGGGATGACTTGTTGTGATTACTAAAACATGTTAAAGACACCTTCTAGCTCTCTCGTACTTATCCAGTCATTTGATCAACAAGCTAGCCCCGCAGCGGGGGTTTGCAATCAAACGCAGGCAATAAGCCACTTCCACTTGGCAGGACAAGAATAAACATCAGCTCAAACATCCCGGTGACCTTGACTGCATAAATATGTCATTGAGTTAAGACAGAATCGTGTGTAGAAAGGCTGTATGCTGGATTCTTTGAGCAGAGATGAGTTTTAAAAAATGGAAAAGTGAGAATGGTAAATGGCCTGTATCTATATAGCACCTTATAGAGTTCTAGAACCCCCCAAGACACTTTACAACACAACCAGTCATTCACCCACACACACACACACGCTGGTGGTGGTGAGCTACATTTTAGCCACTGCTGCCCTGGAGCACACTGATAGAGGTGGGGCTGCCCAACACCGCCACCGGTCCCTCCGACCACCACCAGGAGTGGAGGGGGAAGTGCTTTGCCCAAGGACACAACAACTGTGACAGGCTGATCGGGGCTCAAACCTGCAACCCTTCAGTTACATGGCGGGCACTTCACTCCTCTGCCACCGTTGCTCAAAACGAGTAGTGGAGGCGTTTACTTGGAGAGGCCCAGATTTTTATTGTGTTATAGTTAAACGAGGTATTGTGTGTTTGGGACTTGTTCTTTGTCACCAAATTGTACATTTTGCTGCTCTGTCACTCTGGTAACACTCAGGTTTTATCTGCTTAGCCAACAGATGTGAAACTAAGGCCTTGTCCACACGTAGCCGGGTTTTTTTTAAAGACAAATATCTGCCCTCCCAAAAAATAGCGTCCACACCACCTCGTTTTTAGAAAAAACTCCATCCACACGTAACCGCATAAGTGCATCATTAAGCACGTTCATAAGTATGCCAGACCTGTAGGTGGCAGTAGTTCCCCCGAATCCTGTCCATTTCGTCTTCCTGCTCAACTTCAACAAAACATGAAACATGGCGCCTAGCTCACTTGTGTGGACCGATAAGGAGGTAGAACTGCTCTTAAATGTAGTTTTGAAGTATAAAGTCAACAAGCGTCAAAAAGCGCTTGGACAATTGATAGCGCGAGCACAGCTCTGAGGGCATCCATGTTGTAGCGTAAACACAGGTCGCACATGGGCCGTCAGCATTTTTGTCGCAGATGGTGACGTTGTGAAACTTATGAAACGCTGAAAATGGAGAAAATGCAAATCTTCACTTTGGCCGGAGTTTTTAAAAAGATTTGTTTTCGTTGTGGATGACAGGCCCAATCGTAGAAAAATATCTTCGTTTTGGGAGATTCCCGGCTGTGGACAGGGCCCAACATAATTAGGAATTTTAACATCCATAAAAGCCTATTTCTTGCTTTCTCCTTATTTAAAATGTGATTCATAAACATCCAAACTATCCATCCATCCATCCATTTTCTCCCGCTTATCCGGAGTCGGGTCGCGGGGGCAGCAGCTTAAGGAGGGAAGCCCAGACCTCCCTCTCCCCAGCCACTTGGGCCAGCTCCTCCGGGGGAATCCCAAGGTGTTCCCAGGCCAGCCGAGAGACATAATCTCTCCAGCGTGTCCTGGGTCTTCCTTTGGGTCTCCTCCCGGTTGGACGTGCCCGGAAAACCTCACCAGGGAGGCGTCCAGGAGGCATCCTAATCAGATGCCCGAGCCACCTCAACTGGCTCCTCTCGATGTGGAGGAGCAGCGGGTCTACTCCGAGCCCCTCCCGGATGACCGAGCTCCTCACCCTATCTCTAAGGGAGAGTCCAGCCACCCTGCGAAGAAAACTCATTTCGGCCGCTTGTATCCGCGATCTCGTTCTTTCGGTCACTACCCAAAGCTCGTGACCATAGGTGAGGGTAGGAACGTAGATCGACCGGTAAATTGAGAGCTTCGCCTTTCGACTCAGCTCTCTCTTCACCACGACAGACCGGTACAACGCCCCCATCACTGCAGATGCAGCACCAATCCGCCTGTCGATCTCACGCTCCACCCTTCCCTCACTCGTGAACAAGACCCCGAGATACTTAAACTCCTCCACTTGGGGCAGGACCTCGTCCCTGACCTGGAGAAGGCATTCTACCCTTTTCCGACTCAAGACCATGGTCTCGGATTTAGAGGAGCTGATTCTCATCCCAGCTGCTTCACACCCGGCTGCGAACTGCTCCAGCGAAAGCCGGAGATCACGTTCTGACGAAGCCAACAGGACCACATCATCTGCAAAAAGCAGAGACCTGATCCTTAGGCCACCAAAACGGATCCCCTCACCACCTTGGCTGCACCTAGAAATTCTGTCCATAAAAGTTATGAACAGAATCGGTGACAAAGGGCAGCCTTGGCGGAGTCCAACTCTCACCGGAAACGAGCCCGACTTACTGCCGGCAATGCGGACCAAGCTCTGACACTGGTCGTACAGGGACCTAACAGCCCGTATCAAGGGGCCTGGTACCCCATACTCCCAGAGTACCCCCCACAGGGCCCCCCGAGGGACGCGGTCGAACGCCTTCTCCAAATCCACAAAACACATGTAGATTGGTTGGGCGAACTCCCACGCACCCTCCAGGACCCCCCCAAGGGTATAGAGCTGGTCCAGTGTTCCACGGCCAGGACGAAAACCACATTGCTCCTCCTGAATCCGAGGTTCGACTATCCGACGGACCCTCCTCTCCAGAACCCCTGAATAGACCTTACCAGGGAGGCTCAGGAGTGTGATCCCCCTGTAGTTGGAACACACCCTGCGGTCCCCCTTTTTAAATAGGGGGACCACCACCCCGGTCTGCCAATCCAGTGGAACTGCCCCCGATGTCCACGCGATATTGCAGAGCCGCGTCAACCAACACAGCCCCACAGCATCCAGAGCCTTAAGGAAATCCGGGCGGATCTCATCCACCCCCGGAGCCTTGCCACCGAGGAGTTTTTTGACCACCTCAGTGACCTCAGCTCCAGAGATTGGAGAGCCCAACCCAAAATCCCCAGACTCTGCTTCCATCCTGGAAGACGTGCCGGTGGGATTGAGGAGGTCTT
Organism: Aphyosemion australe; assembly: GCA_006937985.1. Lineage (NCBI taxonomy): Eukaryota > Metazoa > Chordata > Actinopteri > Cyprinodontiformes > Nothobranchiidae > Aphyosemion > Aphyosemion australe. The sequence goes on along the minus strand of SSNS01000016.1, from coordinate 3,215,378 downwards.
CGAAGTACTCGGCCCACCGATTCACAACGTCCCGAGTCGAGGTCAGCAGCACACCCTCCCCACTGTAAACAGTGTTGGTAGTGCACTGCTTTCCCCTCCTGAGACGCCGGATGGTGGACCAGAATCTCCTCGAAGCCGTACGGAAGTCTTGTTCCATGGTCTCACCGAACTCCTCCCATGCCCGGGTTTTTGCCTCTGCGACCACCCGAGCCGCATTCCGCTTGGACTGCCGGTACCTATCAGCTGCCTCCGGAGTCCCACAGGCCAAAAAGACCTGATAGGACTCTTTCTTCAGCTTGACAGCATCCCTAACCGCCGGTGTCCACCAGCGGGTTCGGGGATTGCCGCCACGACAGGCACCGGCCACCCTGCGGCCACAGCTACGGTCAGCCGCCTCGACAATGGAGTCACGGAACATGGTCCATTCGGACTCAATGTCCCCCGCCTCCCCCGGGACGTGTTCGAAGTTCTGTCGGAGGTGGGAATTGAAGCTCCTTCTGACGGGAGACTCTGCCAGACGTTCCCAGCAGACCCTCACAACACGTTTGGGTCTGCCAGGTCTGACCGGCATCCTCCCCCACCATCGAAGCCAACTCACCACCAGGTAGTGGTCAGTTGACAGCTCCGCCCCTCTCTTTACCCGAGTGTCCAAGACATGCGGCCGCAGATCAGATGAAACAACAACAAAATCGATCATCGACCTGCGGCCTAAGGTGTCCTGGTGCCAAGAGCACATATGGACACCTTTATGCTTGAACATGGTGTTTGTTATGGACAATCCATGACGAGCACAGAAGTCCAATAACAGAACACCACTCGGGTTCAGATCAGGGGGGCCGTTCCTCCCAACCACACCTCTCCAGGTCTCACTGTCGTTGCCCACGTGAGCATTGAAGTCCCCGAGCAGAACTAGGGAGTCACCCGAAGGAGCGCTTTCCAGCACCCCCTCCAGGGACTCCAAAAAGGGTGGGTAGTCTGAGCTGCAGTTTGGTGCATAAGCACAAACCACAGTCAGGACCCGTCCCCCCACCCGAAGACGTAGGGAGGCTACCCTCTCGCTCACCGGGGTAAACCCCAACGTACAGGCACCAAGATGGGGGGCAAGAAGTATGCCCACCCCTGTTCGGCACCTCTCAGTGGGAGCAACTCCACAGTGGTAGAGAGTCCAACCCCTCTCGAGGAAACTGGTTCCAGAGCCAGAGCCATGCGTTGAGGTGAGTCCAACTATATCTAGTCGGAACCTCTCAACCTCACACACCAACTCCGGCTCTTTCCCCACCAGAGAGGTGACATTCCACGTACCAAGAGCTAGCTTCTGTAGCCGAGGATCAGACCGCCAAGGTCCCTGCCTTCGGCTACCGCCCTTTGCACATCGCACCCGACCCCTTTGGCCCCTCCCACGGGTGGTGGGCCCATGGGAAGGGGGACCCACGTCTCCTCTTTGGGCTATGCCCGGCCGGGCTCCATGGGTGAAAGCCCGGCCACCAGGCGCTCGCCAGCGTGCCCCAACTCCAGGCCTGGCTCCAGAGGGGGGCCCCGGTGACCCGCGTCCGGGCGAGGGAACACTGGTTCCATTTATTTTATTCATCATAAGGGGTCTTTGGGCTGCACTTTGTCTGATCCCTCACCTAGGACCTGTTTGCCATGGGTGACCCTACCAGAGGCATAAAGCCTCAGACAACTTAGCTCCTAGGATCATTGGGACACTCAAACCCCTCCACCACGATAAGGTGGCAGCCCAGGGAGAGGACATCCAAACTAAATAAATAAAAATGAATGACTGACCTTAACCCATGCCTCAGCCATTCATAAAATAACTTCTGACCTCATTCTTTTACATCAGACATTTTACATTTGCTAATTTCATTTTGATAAAGAATTTTATAATGATTATAAATTAAATCTTGTTTAAAAATGTTAAAATAGCCCATTCTCTTCTACAATTAAAGAAAAAAGCATCACACACGCAAACGTGGATGCTAAATACACTGTGTTTCCTTGAACAGACATAGACACACATCTTTTTTTTCAGGCAGACAAACAGAGTCCGGTTCACTGAAGCAGGAGGAGGACACAGTTAAAATTCTGACAAATGTCTGAGCTCAAGGAACAGTAGAAATATTCAGAGGAAGACATGCTCGCTGGAGTGTTTCACATGGCAAAATGAGAAGTGACAGAAAGCTGACAACCTTGTTTGTCCTTTACTGGATGATCAACATGTGTTACGTGAATATGGCTCCCCAAGGTGGACACGGGGCGGCTGATACAGAAAGTTCCACGCTCCACTGGAATTCCCCTGCTTTTAAATTAGCATCTTAACTCTGCTTACTCAGCTAGCGACACAAGCTGTGTAGCAATGTGTGAACAGAAGTGATAATGAAACTGCACACCATCGACATCATTAAAGATAATCTTGGCACATTTTGTGCTCGGACACACAATCCTAGAAAGGTGCAACAGAAAGGGCTAATTTTGCTCAAGCAAGGAAAATAAACACCTATTCATGGTCGTGTCCACACCTTTAAAGCTTTCTTGGTGGGATAAAGTTCTGTGGGTTGGTTTGTAGGATAGAGATCCCAGGTCAAGGCAAGGGCCAGAGGCGTCTCCAGCGTGTGTCTAATTGAGCGCTGTGTAGTTAATTGTTTGTGCATAGAAGGGGAGAAATCAATCTGTTTTCTCACTGCCGTGACTTCTAGGCCCTGGGGTGAGAGACTGAAGCTAGCAGACACGCACGCACGCACACACACATCAAAAGCTCTGCCAAAAAAAGCCCCAAACCATGCTTTTCAAGCCCAAACTAGCACATGCCAAGCCATCGCCTTATCCTGCTGGAACACACACTCAAACACGCACAAGAACACTCCCTCCTCAGAGGAAGAGGATGTGCATGAAAGGTTATTGAGTCAGGGTAAAGTCAGAGCCATCTATCGACCGGCTGCTTGCTGAGAGAAGAGTCAGGAACGTGAGACCTACACAGGTCAGAGGGCCAAAAGACAATGGGGCTGAGAGACAGCAAAAGAGAAAAAGAGAGGGAGTGAGACCTGCAGAGCTTCCAGCCAGCATCATCACTCCCTCCACACCCATCCGCTCTGAATTCAGAGCCAGCACTCGGGGTTGACGTGGATATTGAGAAGAACTCTGATCAGTGTCACACAAGCATTAAATGAGATTTCTTCAATTTGTAATCTGGGTCAGTGCCATGTGTCAAATCAGCAGGATAGAAAGACACTTATAAGGACACCTAATTGTTATCTTCATCTTTTCATCTGCATCATTACAGTTGATTATTCTATACTCAGTGTATAATATATATGATTAATCTGCAGTGAACCACTGTATCAATTAACATATAAATGCCTGCTAGAAATAATGAATTAATTTGCATACTCTGCTAATCAGCTCATTTGCATGTATTCAGTTATCTTTAAGGGTGTTTCACTTTATGACTGAGTGCTGCTGTCAGTGAATTTCTATTTGCAATTTAAATCCTTCTCTGTCTTGAAAAAAACCCACATTGTTTTTGTTGAGGTACTCGTTTCCCCTAAAGAGGGAAAACTTGGATGGTTTCAGATGAATTTGCAGCAAAAGTTAAGTGCCACTGGAATAATTTATTCTTTGTGCAATAAGATCGGAACTCAAATTCATTTCGTTTGTGCCACCAAAGATTCATTGTCATTGGTGAAAACAGCTGGTGGAATGCCTGTGAGTCCATCTATGATTGGCTGAGTGTTATTTATTTTCACCCAGTCAAAAACGCTTTAATTATTGATGAGAATGAAGCAAACTGGGATCTCATGATGAGGTGTGAAAATAGGAGGGGAGCTGCAGAGAGATGGAGAGTGCATGCGAGTGGAAATCAGAGGCAGTGGGGTGGGGGTGTGGCCGGGTAAAAGCGTGAGGTTGAAGAAAGATGTGTAGAGGGGGAGGGGTGATAAGGCAAGTAGGTACAAACAGTACCATCCTTCACGTAGATAGCACCAGTGGGCGCCACGAGATGTCTGTTGATTCGTCTCTCTTTTTGTGCTCCGTTTCCTGTCTCTGCTGAATCTTTTTATCAGAACAAAAGCAGGCAGAGGAAGAAATTCTGAGTGACCAGACGCTTGAGACTCTCACAGTGAAGGGGGAGAAAGGTCATATGAAACAGGAGGCTCCATTGAGACCACAGACTAGAAGAAAATGTGTTGATGAACCGATGTACCGAGGTCCACGGGGATGTGAAGAAATGGAGGAAAGAATAAAAATTCAAGGAAAGAAAAGCTGAAAAGGAGAAGTAGAAAAAGTCAGAGTTGTTTATATTATATGTGTGTGTACATTTGAAGATGTGTGTTTGGGCTTACATTCCTCAAGGTGTAATCATCACATCAGCATTCATGACAGCTCATACCTACTCACTTGCATGTGTAATGAATAGCTGCAGCTTTGTAGGTGTGTTTTCCTGGTTCACATGAGTGTGTGCTACTTTAGCCTCAATCTGCAGCCCCCTGCACTCACATTGTGCTCTAATGTTTCAAAGACAACTTCTCATTATATATTTATAACGAAACAAACAAGGGTAGCTCAATGGTACCCCGATGTATTGTTTCAGAATGAATGCAAGGTGTTGTGGATGATTCTGTTCTGTGACTACAGACCATAAACCGCCGGCTTAACGATGCAACGCTGATGCCCTGGCTTTCTGTGTCCATATCTGTCATAAAACAGTAAAGTAGTTTAAGGTGAACAGATCTGAGAGCAAGATTTTCATGAATATGAGCATTCTGGTTTTCTACATTTTCTTTTCCAAGACATAAAAGCAACAGAAAAGCACAAATACAGCACCTAAACTTTTAGTTTGCAAAGACGCAATGCTTGATTACACTTTATAGCACGAAAGCTGTGCATTTTTACCACTTTTGCTTTGTTCTGTCAGCGTTTTCTCTGTTACCAATCCAGTGCTATTAAATTACACATAATAATGGATAAATAAGGGTATTTCAGTGATAAACAGACTCTTACTTCAATAATAATCTCTCTGTGTGCATGAGGAGTAACAGTGCAGGTCTAGTAAATACTAGGGATGGGACTCGATTAAAAAAATCTAATTAATTACAGGCTTTGTAATTAATTAATCTTGATTAATCACACTTTAATCGTTTAAGAAAATTTGCCCCGAAAGTAATTTTTTAAAATTAAAAATAATGAGACAGGGAAACAAACACTAGTCATTGACATTATTATTGTCATTTTTAATCTTTTAATTTATAAAAAAAATGCTTTTAAATTGTATTTCAATTCAAAACAGGAGAAATATATATATATGTATATCACTGGCAAAAATAGAACAGACCTAAAAATACAATACTATTTAAAGTACATTTTGATAATGGTATTGTCTTTTAATTAGTAATAATAATAATAATAATAATAATAATAATAATAATAATAATAATGGGTTGATAGAATGTGTGCAATTTGATTTGATTTAGCATCATTAGAGACAGAAATGAAGGCAAAAACACATGAAGAGGGATTTCTGATCACTCATGTAATTGTAGTTTTAGTTGTGTTTGGAGCACATACAAAAGTATTACATGGTCTTGTAGCCAAGGTTCTGAGCTTTCTTTAGAGGTGCAGCTTGACTATATTGATATTTAGGGCATGTAATTGCTGCTAAACGTCAACATCCTCCAATTGGGGGACCCTCGGGCATAAAGGGTTAATGCGTTAATTTTTTAACGCGTTATGCATTAATTTCCCACCCCTAGTAAATACATATCCTTTGTATGTGTGTATGTTATGTGTGTTTGATGAAGGTAGACAGAAATGTTGAGGAAGAAACTGACTGACAACCATGTTTTTGAATTGAGACGTGTCAGCTGGGCTTTCTGTGTCAGAATCTCCTGTTGCCCACGCTGCACATCCTAAAGCTGCATAACCTTGGCAGGCAGATTGGGGTCACTACTATCAAATTAGATAAATCACTCACACACACACGCACGCACGCACACACACACACAAACGAGTGATCAACACAAATCAGTCAGGTATTTTTATTTGAAACCCATAGACATGTTTGCTCTTTCCTTTTGCATTCAACAACTAAATTGTCTGAATTACTTCAGAGAAATCTTTAAAAGGTCAAGTGACTACACTTTTCAGAGCTTGGTTGAATTACTAAACCTGGTGGAAACAGGGTAATCAGTAATGACCAGATTCACTGACGAGGGGCTGAATTAATGTCCTCTCAAATGAAAGGTCACAGTAGAATCATCATAATGCTCCAACAATCTAAACTGGGCTTTGCCTCTGTGTGGATCATTCATTACATAGCTTGATAGTGTGAAGCAGGATTGCTAATAAATAGCCCTCTGAAAACATGAAAAAATATAATTTTCCTGGAAAACGAAGAAGACGCTGACTTTTCATAAAAGCCGTCAGTAATGCGGTACATTCCTGTAACAGAGCGGCTGGTAAGATTAGAAAATTCAATAATCTTACAATCTATCTAAGCTCATCGCAGCATGAAAACATCACACCACCTCATACAGCATAAGAGTACTCATGGCTTTTCTTCAGGTGACTAACTCACCTTGACTGAAATTACTATTTAAAACAGGAAGTGGAAAGAGTATGGGTGTCCAGACTGAGTGAATACTTAGCTGATACTCCCTCCAACACAAAAACGGATACCTCCATTGTATGGGTGTTAGCAATGAGATGAAAAGAATGTCATCCTATTTTTAAATGTCACTGTCTCTTTTTGTTCTGAATCCCTGCTCTACTTTGTGCCACAGATCTAAACTGGGTCAGCATCACATGTGGTGCCCTGGTGGGCTCTTTACTGTGTGTACATGTGTGTGCATGCGTATGAGCGCTGCAAGCGATGTTCATGTGCGTCTTAGTGCTGTGTACACCAACACTTAGGAGGTGGCGTCGACAGTTTGCCCCTAGTGAATCCAAATGGTAGTTAAACAGTTATGAATGAGTTTTTCCCCCCACATAATTATTGCCTGTCGTCTCCAGTTTGGGTTGAGAATGCATTATCTTCAATTATTTTTTTAAGTTTGTTGCTGAAGTCATTATCAGAGAAAGAAAGCTCTGAGTAGGCAGACGTGGTGTACGGTGTTTGTGTTGCTTTTGTATGCTGTAGAGCAACAGTGTGACAGGGGTTGCCCTGCTGGAGCCTTCAGATTAACAGACACTGATAATAACATACACAACTCACAGTGCGTCTGTCCTTAATGAAGATGGATCTGGCTGGGCCTGGCGGTGCGCTGGCTCATGGGGTGGCAGCCTGCCAGTCAAAGCCAAGTGACATCTGGGAACAGCTCGGTGCAAAGGGTGGGAGGGAACTTCAGCGCGGAGTATAATTTCATAACATTATCATGTTGTATCATAATCCATTTGTTGGTGGTTCACAAGATTAATGTCAGAGCAGGCAGTTATCGCTCTTGTTGTTTAGACTTAATGGTCATGGTGAATTATTCATTTCATTTCATTGATTTGCGACGCAACTCACGCTGACAAAGTTGACAGCACAGGTTGACTGATATGGAGGGTATCTAATCTGACTGAGACTGAGTTTGAGCAGCGGTGGGGTAGAGATACAGAACAGTGGGGAAAAAATCAGTCCAAGAACAACATTAACTTGCTGTGCAGAAACACAAAAGGTTGTAGTGCTTCTCAGAAAGATAAGTCTGGATTAATTTATGATTTCTCCCTGGTTAGCGATGAATGTCAAGTTGGGTCAGAGGTTCTATCCCTGTAAGGCATTAGAGCTCATTAGAGTAAGGCTGCAACAAGCGTTAGTGTGAGAAGACAGGTGGGTGCTAAGGTCGCTTCTTCTGGCAGCTGTGGCAGGCGTCACGGGGCAAGCGTTGATGGGTGGTGGCATTGCCTCCTGTTGGATCAGTGATAATGACCACTGACAAGCTCTCCACAGCCACAATAAATCACCAAGTCCACTGGAGATCCTGTAGACCACCATGGGGAGCGTACTATCTGCTGTGCTCACCGGCTCAGTAGTTAGGAACATGCTGTGTTTATCACTCATTTACTGTTTTCATAAACCACCTTCAGACCCATGAACTGCGAGTAGCGTGTGCAGCTGTCACTCAGGAAGTTTGGGTTGTTGGTTGTCTGTTTTATTGGTAACACAGATTTTTCTACAACTCTTTCAGACATAATAACAATAGTCACAGTGCAGACTCTGGAGATGAGGAGGTGAGTGGGTTGGGGCTTATGGAGAACTGCATCCAAGGGCAGATAGCAAATGTACAAGAGTATCTATTGAATAAAGTGAGAGTGGCTCTTTCTCTACCTCTGTCTTATTCCCTTTGCCTTTACCTCTTCGGGAGCTACACCAGCTCCGTTTGATATCCTTCCACTCTGTTCCGCTGCTCTGCAGATTCCCTCATTTCATTTGCATTCCCTTAAAGCACGCTTCCATTAAAGTCTACCCCTTTTTTGTCTCTTCCCTCATTCCTTCTGTTTCTTCAAATAGGCCCTTTTCCCAGTGTTGCTCTTTTGGAGGGAGCCTTATTCCCTACTGACTACACAGCCTATCCCTGCTCTCCCTGAGTCAGTAATCAAACACATTGGCCCTAATACACAGGCCATTACAAGAGCTCTGATGTTCCATCTGCACAGAGACGGCACAATGGTGTCATTATTTAAACAGCCCTGCTGCTGCAGCCAGCAAGATACTGCCACACCAGAGCTCTGGCCTTAACTGACCTATCCCAGCAAACAGAGAAATGTTGGGATGATCGGACCTGAATGGGCTTCCGTAGTTGTTGCAAGCTTAACAATATTATCCATCCTGAATGACTGCTTTCGTGTTAACATTCACGCCGGCTGTGTGTGTTCTCCAGGACCAAGTGGGCTGCTGAGCATCAATGCAAATGTAATAGAATCTGGTTGTTGTGAGGGAATAATATCTAATGCTATTATGTTGTCTTTGCAAGCGATAGCTGCACAAAAAAGGATTAGGGAGATTAATGATAGGCAGGCCAAACTGGAGGGTTTGGGAGAGCAGAAGTTTACCCAAGGTTGATTCATATATTTTTCTGCCGCGTCAGTAATTCAGTCTATTTGCGGGCAGCTTTGAAGTGAACACATCTTTTGAGTTTTGTGGCATTACAAATGAAAGTAGGATCTCTTTATGCGTTTTTTCCTTTGGCGACACTATTAGAAGTGCAAGATCACACAACCTCTAGTTATTAGATTATTAGATTGATGTGCTTGCTTTATGGGCACTTTTTGACACACTGCTCGCTGGTATGTATTAAATTCAAATCACTTCTCAAGCTATTTTAAAGACTTGTTAAATTCTTTAAAGTGACTGTCATGGCTTCGTATCCCGGAAGGCAGGTTTGACAGGGAAAACACAGCCTCCCACTCGGCACAGCCTGATTCTCGATGGTGATGGGAGACATTTCATGGTATGTCTGCTACATTTCTAATGGAAAAGTAGGATAATTATATTCACTTTTGTGGGTGATTACTTTTATGGAGGTGAAGAACTAATTAATTTATTCTATCTCCAACTCATTTATTGTTACACTTCCTTGTAATGCTCCCTCTTGCCTAAGTCTTGAGAGAACAAAAGAGTATCAGGTGTGACAAAGCTTCACCACTGATGAGTCAGAGGGAGGATTACTTAAAGCCCTGGGCAAAGCACAAGTTTTGTCAATCTCTGCAGTTTCATTGCACTTTACACAATATTACCAGGCTTTCTTTGACTACGTCTATAGATGCTTCTTGTCTGGAATGGGGCTGTAATAAATCTTAACTGCAGTGACTAAAAAAATATTGTTGCTGTTTTGGATTCATTCAAATTCAAGATCAAGTCTTTTTTAAATTGAAAACTTGACTTGATTACAAATATTTAATGCAGCGGTTTGCATCACTTCCTGATTTGTAAGTGAATGATTGCCATTCAGTTTTGCATGCTCGACTGCGTCGGTTGCTAGGAGGCAATCATTTCCTTCATAGCGGGAGCTTTGCCACTGAACCAACTATTTGTTGTTGAAACATCTGAGGCATGAACATCAATCCTAATGGAAGGGAAATGCAGATGCTTCTTCACGTGATGAAAAAACATCTTTTTGGCTAAAAGAAACTGACCGTTAAAAAAACATTTCTCCCATATTTTTAAATCAATCACGTGTTTACGTAGCTGAATAAATTGTGCTTTTGTTTTCCCTAATTCACACCTTGCCTCTCGTTGCTCTGCATGATTCTCAGCTGCACTGCAACACCCATTAGTTTGTTAGCATTTTATGAATATGAAACATTTTTGGAGGTTCCTTGTAGAGACTTTTAAAGCTGCAGTGTTAGTAAAATGAGCAACGCAAACAAACAGAGTCGACTTACAGTTAACGTACTTGTCTGGGTGCTTCCAGAGCATGGGGGAAATGAGGAGAGAAAGCCCGAAGCTGTAGCAGCGCTGAGAGTCACACCAGCTTTTTCCAATTATGCAGCAAAAAAGTGTCTATGCAAACTCTTTGTTCTCCAGCCTTTTCATTCTGGTTAGCTAATGTTTCTAAACGCCTCATTCTTCCACTCAGAAATGATTTAAGCGATGAGGTTAATGTGAGAGCTTTTTTGACAGATACACACAGTCCCAAACCACATCCCCCACCCTGCATGAAAAAAACCCACCCTGTTCTCAATGAGCATGTCTGCTAAAGCAAACAGATCCTAATGATCATGGTGATTATCGTAATGATCCAATAGAAAAGGATAATGAGGTTATTTGCTTTGGATCAAGGCGGCCTGTAAATTGATGGCTAACAAAACAAAGCATTAGCTTCTGAAACAAGATGACAGAGTGGTGTTGCTGAGTGTAACTCCGCTGCTGTTCCATTTAGACAATCACATGTTTTTCTTTGTGTTGATACAATGGGATGTCGTTTGCCTACCTCACACTCCCTCTCCTGCTCGCCCTCCTCACCTTTCCACCAGCGCTGTGAAATTGCCGTGCCATATACTCCCATTTTGTGGACTCTGGTCTCGTAGGGATATGACGTTCTGCTCTATTAGAAGAGAAACACTGATGATAATAATAGTGGATGTGATCAGTGTAAAGGTCACCCTCTGGCCTCAGGCACCCACCATCCTCCAGTGAGGAGAGCACGAAGGGCGAAGACACCCATCTTACACCCCCTAAAGACTCCTCGGCCTAGACTCCTCCACCCTGAGGCAGACTGACTCATGAGCACCAAAAGAAGAAATACCTTTTCCTGTTTCTTTACCTCGGTTTTTTAATATTCCTTTGCTGTTCTCACTTGGCCATTTTTGGCGATGTCACATCATGCTTTTTAGCATTGACTCTTCTTACCTCCCCTGTTTACTACCTTTCCTTCTCTTGCTTCTTGTCTGAGTTACTCCAGCTGCTCCTGTGCTTCCTCCATTTTTCCTGTTCCCCCTCCTCATTCCTTTCTCTTGTCATTTGTGTTCATCATTTTTCCTTCACTTTGGCCTTTCGCTTTTCCTCCCTCCCATCATTTCTTCTGTTCTCACAGACTATCACAATGAAGTTGAATGTTGTGTACTGCCAGCTTGCTTTTTGTCACAAAATAGAATCAATTTGTCCACCATGCACTTTCTCCCGCTTCCCATCCTTCAGTTTCCACACTGCCCTCCCCCCGTCCTCTTCCTCTGGCTGTCCTAATCTTCAGAGACCACAGGAGGGCTATTGTTGAAAAGTACAGACAGAAGAAAAGTCAAAGAAAGGAAAGAAAAGAATGATTTTTATTAATAATAACTTAAGTTGTAGGGGAAAATGACCGCCACTTTAACCACCCTTATTAAAGACGGATCAGGTGGATAGGAGATGTAAGCTTAGAGCAAAGACAGTGATTTGACTCATTTCTTTGTATAGCCTACCTTTCCTCTGGGTTTGTCCTTTTCTTTCAGCAGCTGTTCATGAGAAAAATTCACAAACAAACTCAGATGAGAAGCTCGACGTTGTTAGGTACCTTGTGTTTGTGATGCACATCATAACAAATAAATGCTGATGTGAAAACCAGCTGCTGTTTGGTTATTTAGCTTTTTTCTGGTGTCTTTCTTTGCTTCTTTATTATTTGAATTTCTTGTGTTTTTCTGCTCATGCTTGTACTCTACAACAGTCAACATACTAATCCACACCGTAACACCCAGACAGGTTGGTGAACACAGGCTGGCATTGCCACGGGGGAGCAGGTTAAATATCAGAAAAGGTCAGGAAGAGGGGGGGCTGCAGAGGTTGAGGCAAAGCAAAATCAGGGATGATGATGAAGATTTGTTAGACGCCATCCAGTAATCCAAGATTTCCACTTCCTGAGGACAAAAGTCATTACTGCAGTTGTAGAAATAGGAAAAGATTATATTTTGGTTCAATTTTATTATTAGAATCAGACTTGTAGTTATTTTTTAAATTAATATATTTATATTTTATTACCCTGTCTGTGAACATCAGTCATATTGCAATATCTTTTTCAACCCAGCATCAGCCCACTCACGCGTACGATATAAAACCTGTTGTTCAGATGATAACCTAAATCACACCAAGTTGTCTTTTTAATAGCTGCCACTGAGGTGTCCTTTGTAATGCACACTTTAGCATGAAACAGTGAATAAATGGAATCCAAAGTTTCACTGTCTTATATTGCAGATTTTATGTTTAGATATCCAGGTATCACCTTTCTAAATATGTGCTATACCTTCATCTACTCTTCCTGCCTTTTGTTGATGTAACTGACTTAAATTTTGTTGCAGATTTTCAACATTTGTCTCTTCGTGAATCGTAGTCAACGTCTACAACATTCCAGTTTTGTTTTTGAGGATCCAATATTCCAGTGATTTCCAAAATCCAATTTGCAGGGGACGGTCTCCAGAAATCAAAATTAATTTTATAGCGATTGCTAGCTGCAGGTTGTTGCTATTGTTGTTGATGATGTACATTTTTAATTGGCTGTGTAGTTGTCATTATGTCCTTGTTTAATTGGATCATTTGTAATGTTTGTTAATTCAGCCCACAACAGCTAGAGTCACAGCTCTCTGCTGGTTATTTTGTAGAAGGAAGGGCGAAAAGCTTGGGAACTGCAGAAGTCTGTAAGTCAGGTTGTGGAATTAGCCAAAGATACAGAAGCACTAACAAAAAGTTTGAAAAAAATAAATAAGTAAACAGCATCTTTGAAAATTATCTTTTGAAACAGCTTGTTGAATGACTCACACAACGGCTTAACAACCTCTGAGACCAGAAAAGTGTGAAAACACCTGTGTATGTGGAAGTTATAGAAAAATCCTCAAAAAGATAGTTCATCATTTCAGTTTGCTTCCATATTACAGCTGTGATCAGGTGTAGATTCACTAACTGTAAGTCCATGATTAAAGCTCTCTACAGTGGACAGACACAAAAACCTATAGCACAGCAGATGTTTGACTTTAATTAAAGGGATATTTTGCAACTTTTTCATATTTTTAAATCATGTTCTTGAGCCAGTATGTGCTAAAATGACCCTTTACAGGGTTAATGAAAGGCCACCTAGCCCCTGTCACCCCCTGTGGCCAGAATATTCCACTTGCAACTTCAGAGTGCCGGTCCGGTCTGTTGGGACTTAGAAAAAATTGAGCTTGACCTACCTGGTGCTGCAGTCTGCTTTCAGCATGGTTCCTGCATGTTTTAGATCATGAACACAGCTGATTTGTTTGATTTAGTGATGAACCGCTCCTGTAGACACTAATGAAGGCTGAGGAGACATTTCAGCAGTTAGATTAAGGTGTTAAAAAGACAAACGCACAGCAAGGAGATAAGTTTTACTTTCGGTTCTACAAAACGGACACTAGGGGGTGCTAAAAGCTAACCAAAACTGCCTAGTCTCCCTTTAAACTATTTCAGACACGTTAGACAATCACCCGTAACTGGATACCAGAGATCTACCAGCCTGAAAACATAAATGTATTTTTGAAGTCAGAATTGCAAATCATGTCTTGGTTGGAATTATTGTGCTTTCTATTGGATAACATTCATTTGAAACTTTTTTTACTGGTACTGCAAAGTTTTAGAAAAAAATCTTAACATCTTGTGATGCATCTAGTTTTTCATGCTTGTTTGATTCAAGCAGAAGAAATGGATGGAGTCATTCTTATAGAAAAAAAGTTTTATTATTAAAGTGATGTTCTTCCATCTTATACCCAAAACTTTAGTATTATAAAGAGAGACATGCCCAAGTTTGTCCTAAACACACACACAGATCAGTCTGAGTGTTTTTTTCTGGGATCTCAGCAGGAGGAATATTAGCTAAAACAACAGCGTTCCTGTTTTCTGTCTCTTAACCCCTGCAGGCTCTACTGTCAAAGAATCAGAGCTAAAGTTTTCCAATATGATTTATGTCATTAGGCAAATGAGATGCTGGAGCCTTACAGCACGACACACTGAGATTCCACTTTTTCATGGTTTCAGACTGCACATGTGCCTCTGCCTGCATACACACACTCATAGAATACTGATGTTTTCATATGAAGCTCAGTTACAGTTTTTTTCGATTGCTAAAACTCAAAAAGCAAAATTGAGGCACGATTTCCACAACCTCTACTTCTGTTCCCAATCGCTTGACTCAATTTATCACTACTCAAGATAGCCTTATCATATTAGAACTCTGATTTTCCTCCTTTACACTCTGATGTCAATTTCACATTACCTTGCTGTCAAAACACAGCACACAATTATCAGGTTTACACACACTTCTCACATAAATCCTCAAAGCTTCAATCAACAACACACAAATATTCAAATCTCTAAACTTTTGGGTCTGGCGAGCAATTCACAATCAGGGACTGCAGCATAAAAGGAGGCTTGACGCCCTGCTGTGTTTGATGAGCAATGGAGAACAGAGACAACAGAGAAGGAGAGGGGTATGTATGGGAGGAGGAGGACGATGACGGGAAGGGGAGGAGGAGGAGGAGAAAGAGGAGGAGGAGAAAGATGAGGAGGAGAAAGATGAGGAGGAGGATGGGGAAGGGGAGGAGGAGGAGGAGGACATCGCCTGTGATGTTGACGAGGCCCTCTGGCCAGACAGAGACCGGAGGCATGATGCCCCATGAATATGCTTGAATGGGGGGGTTAAAAATAAAGTGTTTTGTCTCAAAATTTGTGTGTGTCTAATGTTTGTCTATGAGAAAAGTGGGCATTGTAATATATTCAGTGTGTTCCATTTCTCTAATTGTGTTTTCAGTGTTGCTCTTCAGTGTTCTTTCCATGCTTAGTAGTGTTCTGCCAAATGCTACTTGTGTTTATTCAATGAATGGTATGGGTGTGTCATGTGAAAATATGGCTGTGTTTACCAAATGAAAACACGTGTTCCATTATGTTAACGTTACGAGATTTGATGGCAGAGTTGTTTTGCAAAGGGATGCCAGGGTTTAGCAATTTGTGTGTGATGTTTGGGGTTTTGTGTGTGCAGTTTTGAAAGAAACGTACAGTTTGGACAAATGCGTTTTAGCAATCGAAAAAAACTGTAATATCCACCTAACATATGTAGCATGTCTGATTCAATCAGGCAGCCAAACACTTGAGAGTGATGAGCGGATTGTGTCAACAGCTGTTTCCTTCACATCGTGCACAAAACGGTCTCAGATCTGCCACCTGATCGTTCCACTTGACCATCACAAGGAGAGCCTCTTTTTTCCTCGTCTCTTCGCTCTCGATACAACGTTGACTATGCCGTACCATTTCTGAGCCTCTCAGTTTTGCGCAGTGCAGATTTATCACATATTGCATGGACAAATGCAGTAAAAGTCAGCACTGGGAAAGTGAATAATAAAAAAAATCCCCAAAGCTGAACAACTCGTTTTTTATTTACATGGTTGCTTTTAAATTTTTATGGTTCGTAACCTCTGTGCTATTTCTACCCTTTTTGCTCACAGGGTCACCCTCAGGGAGGGTGTAAGCTGAGGAAAGAGTTCGTCCACTCACCTGTGCCTGCTGACCACCTCTAAGCTTTCCCATCATCCCTTGCTCTGCAGCCTGCTCAGCTTCAGACATGGCTTTGGCGGTCTGGATCATCCTCACCTGTGCTGTGGCTTTTAGCAACATTACCCCATCCTCACAGGGTAGGTTTTACATTCATTGTGCAGCGTTTCTCTTGTATTTATTAACAGGACAACTAGATCTGCATTTTATCCCGTATATATTTGTTATTTGTGTTTTTAATGTGAATAACTGTGTATCGATCCAGCTCATAATGTCGTGCATGAGCCCCTGTTGGATTCACTGTTACCTGTAGCAGCTCTGGGTGGATTACTGCAAATGAGACTGTAATATTTATACGGTAGCTAGTTGATGAAGGTTGTTAAATGTATTGACTTGCTGACCATGCTGGAAATGCTGCACTTGATTAACCAAACCATCTCCTGTAGTAGACACATAGAGAACGGGTGGTGCAAGGTGGAAAGTGCATGTGAGAATGTCAATAAAATTTCTTGTCATCTTGATGTTAGTTGGAGCGTAGCAAGCGAATAGGAGGGAATCCGTGCATGTAATAGTGCCATATGTGTGACCTCCTTGAATGTGCCATGTACCATGAGATATTGCATTTTCTGTCTGTGTGATGGCCATTGTAAGCTTGGCAGCAGGTGACCTGGTTGGGCTGAAATGATGCTGGAGGGAGTGTGTGTGTGTGTGTGTGTGTGTGTTGGGTGATGTGTACGTGGATAGGAACAGAGATAGCAGGAAGGATGAGAAAGGCGGGGCTGTTGAGTGTCCTGCTAGTGGCCTGCCACACAGACAGCAGCGCACCATCTGCTGTATGCTCTCAGTCAGCTCTGTGCCAACAATCTGCTGCGTGATGGACAGCTAGGAGAAAGAGGCGGAGCTTCAGTGAGACATCACCACATGGAGTGGCTGCTGATGACAAAGGAGGCGTTGAAGAATGAGCAGGAGAGAGGGGAAGATTAAAGTGTGTTTGCATACACTTGTGTCCATATTGGCTGCACCGTTCTCTGTGTGAGAGCTCGGATTCACAAGATTCATTTCTAATTTGAGAAGATGCTGTTCTTTACATCTCAACTTGGCAGCTTTCTTAGCATTGAATTAGCATACATTCTGCTCCACACACTTGGCCACTGGTATTATTTTTAATGGTATGAAGATAAGCCTGCAACAATCTGTGTGACCTGGCACTCTGGAATTATTAATACCGCATTAATAATCAATTGACTGCTATCTGTATTTAGCCCCGAAGCGCAAGCAAAGCATTTGGTCTGATGAAATTAAAAATGTTTTTTTTTCTCCTTCTATTTTATTTTAATAAATATCGACACATGCTCATGCACACCCACACTGTTTTAGTTCTCCCAATTTTGGCAGTCAAACTTTGGCATGAATTCGTTCTGTCTCTATTGTAGTGTGACCAGAGAAGCAGAGAGACATGGAAAAGGAGACAAGGGAAGAATATCCTAAAGGAAGGGAGCAGGGTTTTGATGTGATGAGAGCTGTGAATATCAGTCTCAGACTAATCAAAGCTCATTTGGAAACCTACATGAGCATCACACATGGCTTCACTGTCTAATGTGTACTCCTGCTCTCCCCCGGTGTGCCAACTAATCTGCCATGCTTTAACCCCTCTCTGCTCCTGGCTGCACATTCTAATATTTACCCCTAAGCCTCGCACATTTACTCTCCTCTTAAAACAGCTCTTTTGTGCAAACATCCCTTACCAGCATGAGCTTTGTACACAGACTCCTTCCTTGCACTTTTTCAACAAACCTCCTCTCACATAAATTCATACTGTTAAAAACTGTGTAATTCATTATTTTTCTTTGAAATGTAAAAAGCTCTGGGAGGCAAGAGTAACATTTTAAGTCATGAATAAAAACTTATATAAGCCTACGGAAATAAGCGCGTAATCGTGGCGTTTTCTGCAACCCCCACCCGTGGGTTTCATCTGAGTCCCAAGCAGAGTGACACACTTACCTCCACAAACTGAATGTCCCGCTGATTCTACAGAAACAAACCCCCACCCCCCACGCCCACCAGCTTCCATAAACATTGCAGTTGATCTGAAAGCCTGCTTGGCTCTCCTATAGTGGCAGCAGCACAGGCAGCTGTGTGGTGGTGATGAAGCTCTGACACACAACTTTCATTTAGCAAAGCAACAGCACCAGTGTTTGTATTTCTGTGCACTAGCGGAGCATTAGCAGGTTATTCACAGGCCCCTCCCTTCAGACTGTGATTTGTGAAATACCCTGTATGCTGCACATGTTCACTGTGTAATGATGTGCTCATGCAGGAGGGTTGGTGTGTGGGTCTAAGCACTTACATGAGCCTGCTCACATGTTCAGGTGTGTGTGAGTGTGTGTATCTGTGTGTGTGTGTGTGTGTGTGTGTGTGCCACTCATACTTTAATGCCAGTGCCAGCTGACTGGTTGAATCTGTTCTCATCTCACCTGTATTTAAGCCTTAGCTCTAAGATCAGTCGTGTGGAAAGGCCCCTGGCCCTTAAGTGCACAGGCAGACATTTTTATCTGTCTGCCATTCTCTCTCTCTCTCTCTCTCTCTCTCTCTCTCTCTCTCTCTCTCTCTCTCTCTCTCTCTCTCTCTCTCTCTCTCTCTCTCTCCTCCCGTGTGCCCATTCCCCCGAACAGCAGCTATTATTTAAGGATGGGGGACAAGCTGTTTTTACACATCTTCTCAACAAAGTGCCTGGTCTCTCGGCTGTCCTTGGATGGTGACATAATGTCTGGATGCAGATTGATCTCAATGTATTATTTTGCTGTGTATAAGGCAGGGATGGGCAGCTATTTTTCACAGAGGGCCACATGAGGAATTAACTGTGCCTTTTGCAAGCCCGCTAAGCCGTAGGTTCAAAATTCAGAGAGAAGATCTGAAAAATGCTGACCTGAAATAACATTCAATATTGAATCTTATCAAAAGGAGAGAGACGGAGAGGACTATCTGTCTTGCAATATTATAATACTGAAGTTATCATTTCAAAACTGAGACCTGCTCAGAAATGCATAAGAACTGGTTCTCCAGCAGCCTTGTAGCTGTAATATTTACAGAACAGCCGATAAAGCAGTTATGCCCCTAGCTTACATGCACCTGGTTCCTTGTTGTATAATTTACTGAACAGCATATTGTATTACCTCAGAATGTGTTCATAAACCTGCACGTCAGTAAAAGTGCTCATGGTTCTGGCATTTGTTTATCAGAATGAGATGCTGCCAGAAAATTATTTATTTCAAATTGATGCAAACATTACAACAAATTCTGTTTGGTGGAAACGTCTTCTGTGAGAGTTTATATATTAAAGTATATCAGACATTTGCTTATGCAGTGAGATGTTTGACAACTGTTTATTTGACATTTTAAGGAGTTTCACATGGATGGATGGATGGATGGATGGATGGATGGATGGATGGATGGATGGATGGATGGATGGATGGATGGATGGATGGATGGATAGATAGATAGATAGATAGATAGATAGATAGATAGATAGATAGATAGATAGATAGATAGATAGATAGATAGATAGATAGATAGATAGATAGATAGTTTGGGTTTTATTGTGTTGAGTTGAACTATTTGAGATTTTAGTTGCAGCATCACAGAAAGGCAGATGGCTTTCACAGGACCCAAGTGATAAAACTTTAATCAATACAAACCAGCTTATTTTGTTTCTGACGTTTTCATAGACTGAAGCTAACAGAATTAATTAACTTATTTGTGATATTTGTGTGCTCTCAGAGACAAATAAAAGCTTTGATTTGGTCTAAAAGTGACCTCTGAATGTATTTGTCCTGGTATTTCTCTTTCATAACGCTGAAAGCCACAGGATTCACAGACACTAATTACTAAACCAGGGCTTTGTGAAGATTGTAAATCATCGGGATTTTTGCAATAAAGACCACATAAAAACCTTTCTCTTTTTTATTCCTCTGTTGCTCCTGTGTGTGTGTGTGTGAATGTGTGTGCGTACATATGTGCACGTGTGTGCATATGTGCGTGTGTGTACGTGCATACGTGCGTGAGTGTGCATGCATACATGCGTTGTGTGTGAGTGTACATGCATGTGGTGTGTGCGTGCATATGTGTGTGTGTGTGCATGCGTACATGCGTGTGTGTGTGTGTGTGTTTGTGTTTTCAAGCTTTTGTTCATTCCACATCCTATTAGCAAAGTCTCTGCTTCTCACTTCTCCAACTTCCAACACTCACCTCTCATTTTCAGCCAATTTCTCTGCTGTTTCTCCCTTAACACCTCAGCTATTACCCCCACCACCACCCTCTCTGTGTTGTGATACCCACCCCCCAATCCTTTCTACTGGCCCTCTCTATCCGTTGTGGTGCTTCTTTCTTCCTTTTCTTTCTCTGTTTTCTTATTTAGTTTTTTTTCCACCCTCCCAAGCCATAAACTTCACCACAGTTTCTATTCAGCTTCCCTCCTTGAGATCAACCCCACCACCTCCTCCCAGCTGCACTGTTTTTCTTTCATTACCCCCCTGCATACCATCTGTTAATAGCGTACACCTCTTGTCATTGTCATTTTTCTCTCTTTTTGTCCTCTTTTACCTCTTACGGTTTTCTCTTATGCCTCGTTTGCTGCCTCCCTCCTCAGCATCACTGGTGTTCGGGGTCTCTGTGCTCTTCAAAGCCCTCGGCTGCAAGCAGTAGATCACAGAGAGGCCTGTGTGAGTGAAAGGTTAATGGATGGCCTTTGAACATATATTGGGAGTAGGGGGTGGGTGGGCTGAAGGAGGGAGAGACCAGGGCGGAGTGGCGGTGTGTTCTCTGAACACCTCCCTTTGAAGATGACGCAGGTCGCTCTCATGTGTCTGAGCTTGTATACGGGGGTTGTGCTTTTCTTGTTTATTCATTCGTTCACAGTATTGGTGCAATTGTGTCCGTCTTGGTTGTGTTTGCTTGTAGTGTGTGTGTGTACATTGTTTTGTGCACAAACACACGTCTTCAGGAAGGATGGGGGACTCTGTTGCTGTTAGCTGCCACATTCCTCTCCTGATCTTGATGTGTACCTTTGAAGCTTCGTAGTGTGTGTGTGTGATGGATGCTGCTGGTTGAAATGTGTGTGATAAAGAGTATACGTGTGTGTTAAGCATGTCATGAGCTTAAGAAGATGTGCATTTGCCTTTTGTGTTTCTTTTTGTGTGAACCACACACTGATAATTACCAGCAGCAGCAGCTTAAGGCTGGCAGCTAAGGGCAAGACGAGGAAAGAAAGGAAGACAAAAATGAGCGAGAGGGATGGATGAGAATAGTAAGGCTGATAAAACAGTTGAGTACAGGATCAGAATAGAATGGGAAGGCAACATGGGAAAACTGAAACTGAGTTTGAATGAAAAGAGATATTAAGACATTGGGAGAACAGAGAGCGAAGCAGAGGATGGTGGGAGAGGCTAAATGAGGGAGAGTTTTCAGGTGGATCAAATTGGATGAGGGATCCAGGGATAGTGCTGAGGTGAAAAAGACAAAACACATAGTTCATTGCTCTGCAGCTGAATAAAGTGGCAAACAAGCGGTAGAGTTATTCTGTGGGGTTTTACATCTGAATACATTTTCATTTAATAGGTGTGAAAAAAATATACTGCAGCAGTTTAGGTAACCACACTGGCAAAAGACTGATCTGCTCATACAGTATGCATGCTCATAAAAATACTTTCAGATGTACACACACGATCCACGCTGTCAGAGCTCTCACTTAGTCTATAAGGAGGTTAATTAAGTGTTTAATGCAGCAGCAGGGCTGGGCTTCCACACTCATCCGTCCTAAAAAGTCTCTGGATGCAGGTTGCAACTTTTCCATATGCCTTTTCCATATTCTCTCTCTCTCTCTTGCACACA
The DNA here is from genome assembly GCA_006937985.1 of Aphyosemion australe. Classification (NCBI taxonomy): domain Eukaryota; kingdom Metazoa; phylum Chordata; class Actinopteri; order Cyprinodontiformes; family Nothobranchiidae; genus Aphyosemion; species Aphyosemion australe. The sequence continues at coordinate 3,193,555 of SSNS01000016.1, read as the reverse complement.
CTTTATCTTCCACTTTCTTCTTCTTTTATCATCACTATTATGTCTTCGTTCTCTCATCATCTTCCTCACTCTGCTTCTGCCTCATTCCTTTACCCCCTCTGGCTGTTTCCTTGCAGCACCTACAGCTTTACTCCACCAGGATGTTTCTGTGAATCTATATGAATGTAGGTCTGACTCACCGTCTGCTGGCTTGGCTTCTGTAAGATGTGCTGGAAACAGAGCAGAGAACATGGCTGCGCTGGGCCCGTGGCATTGCTCCCTCCCTGGGGAGTTGGAGGATACTTTACACTGGGTGCATCTCAGGCAGATTTTTATTTTAGGCTATGCTGTTTCCCCCATTGAGGCGTTTTATTGCATAATTAGACACCCATACCAGCAATGACTAGGTTTGACAGTATGAGCACGTCTACTCTCGCCTTCCTGCTCAAATTTGTGTGTGTGTGTGTTGTTCAGCGTCTCAGTGGCTTTTTAACTGCCCATCCTAATTTCTTTGCTTTAGCCGCTAGTTCCCCCCAGAGCAAAGTTTGTCAACACACACCAAGAGTTCTGGAGGTTGAGGATGGATGAGCATTAGGGCTTGTGTGTGTAGATGCCTGCGAGTATTTATGTGTGCTCATGCACATCACTGTAAATGTAGTGAGAATGAGCTGCACAAGGGTGTGTGCTTCCCTTTTCCAGTGGGGGCATGTTTATTTCTCCTATAAATGATGTAATGTTGTGGCCTGTGTTGTAACTCAGTGCCGATTGAGGCCCGGGATGCTGAAGAAAGATGCTTTTTGTGCTGAACAAATCCAAACAGTAGCAGAACTTGCCCTGCACCAATCTATCTGCCTCTTTCCTTTTATGTCTGTAACCTTGAGCCTCTACTAAAAAAAAGAGAACTGTTGTGCTGGAATTCCAGTGTCTTGTTTGAAGGTTACTATCTTTTTCTATTGTTGCCCTTTCTCATTTGAGCTGTTTTCAGATTCCTTTCACCCAGTGTCTTTAGCTTGACTCAGCTCCATCAAAGTGGAAATTTGTCATTTTGGCGCTGCTTTGTGTTCTGACCTTATAGCAAAGCTGGTGACTCCCCAAACAGTCACTCCTCATCTCATCCACTACTTTGCCTGTAGCAGACAGGCAGAGGAGTCAGAGATGAGATAGGATCCCAGCTTTGAGGCCATTGCTGCAACGCACCAACCATACGCACACACACACACACACACACACACACACACACACACACACACACACACACATGCACGTATGCACACAGCATCCCACAAGCTCAAACAGCCCCTAGCCCCTTCACCGTCATGTTAGGCCTTTAGGTTTATCTCAGAGTGTCACTTTGTCACAACTTCTCAGCTTGAAGGCTGCCTGAATGTGACAGTTCTGGCCGCACAGCCTCAGCTTGTCCGTGGTGACAGGCCATGCTCCAGCGAGTCATTACACTAACTCGCAGTGCTAAGTCAGTCGCTAAGATGCAGCGCTAAGCTGATAAAGTGTTGTAGAAATGGGTCTGGGTGATTCTTAGGAAGGGAGGGATTCCTTTCACTCAGACCTCTCAGTTCTGTCCAGTGACTGTTAACGTTCTCCTTCTTCTTTTTCTTCTTTAGAGAGAAACCTGAGGGAGCGCTAATGGTGAGAGGAGGATGTAGAGGTCTGCTGAATAGTTTTGTTTCTGGGAGAAAAGAAGATAATAAAGTATTAGATATAAGTTCATAAGTTATTTTCATCAGTACTGACATTGCTCAGTCAAATAGATTATTTGCACTATTCCTATTTGCTGTTGTAACGGTGGTGGTGGTGGTGGTGGTGGTGTGTGTGTGTGTGTGTGTGTGTGTGTGTGTGTGGTTGTTAGTAGCAGTCTGTCCCCCAAAAAGACAGCCTGCTGTTAACAAGTCAGTCACACCTCTTTTTATGATTCAACTACAAAGTTGTTAGCCACCAGCGAGGCTGAAACTTTTATATCAAGCTTTTTTAATAAAACTTAAGCACTAATGTGGTTCTAGATTGTCAAAAATGATCAGATCACAGTGCTTCAACGTTTGAAAGCACATGCCTGGTGATAGTTTAATGTTTCTGTGAAAAATCCCTTTTATTCTTTCTGTGAACTTCTTTTCTGCCTAGATCTAAACACAACACACTCAAGTTACCCATTTTTTAAAAAAATCCTTCTAACGCATCTTTAAATATACTCCCTGACCCAATAAAGCCTCTACCAATAATAGATCTCACTCTCATATTCTGTTGGACCACCTTTAGCTTTGATACGTCACACATTCGCCGTGGTACTGTCTCGAGAAGCTTCTTATCCATTAACTTTTCACTTAGATCTGGTATTGATTATGGGAGAGCTAGACCAGCGGCTCCCAAACGTTTTATCTTCAGACGCCCAAGATAGCAATAGTCAAGACATGCGACTCCAGATCCTGACCAAACAAACGCGCTTAAAGAGTTTAATAACTCAAAGAAAACTCATGTTCATCTATAAACCTTTATGACAGTTTAGTTTAGTAGTTTGTAAAAATTATTCTAGAAATGTAGCTTCAGTATTATTTCTTTTTCCTGGAAATCATCTCAAGACCCCTTTTGTAGTTCTTGGTGACCCACAAGGGGGTCCCGACCCAAGCTTTGGGAACCACTGAGCTTGACTGCTGCATAAATCCTTTTCAGCACACACCAGAGATTCTCACTGGCGTTCAGGTCCAGACTCTTTGGTGAAAATGATGTCCCATGCTATCAGAGCCTGATGAATCCTGGCAGTGTCCTCTTGGAAACATCCACTGGTGGAACAACCTGGTCATTACTGCTCATTCTGCAGATGTTGCTGAAGCTAGACTCGATCAACTGCAGCAAACCCAGATCTCAAATCCAACTTCTTTCTTACATTTGAGTTCCGGAGTGGGCTGGAAACCAGGAGGCTCAGGAGCTTCCAGGAGGGTGAAGCTGTTGTCACTGCCCAGATTTCACAACTATAGCACCAGCTGATGAGTCTGAATACTTTTGTCAGTCTTTAAAACATTAACGTATGAACTTGCTTTGCTTTCATGAAGGAAGAAATGAATCAGAACTTGCCAGCAAACTTTTCTCTAACATTGTTTCAAATATTAAAAAGTCTTTAAAACGGTCTTTGTTGGTGACAGCCCTTTGATGCTGCCTTTTCCTTATCAACTGTATTGAGTCTTAGATGTTTGCATGGACACCTGTGTGCTTGAGATTATTGTGCAAAGACTATCAAGTGGTTGAGAACGAACGAGTGAACAAAGACTAGTCTGGCTTGTACTAAATTATGTTCTTGTCTAATGGTCCAAGCATCTACCCACCCTCAGGCTTTAATTACTGTGTGAGAATAATGAGTCAAATCCTATCAGTTCTCTCTCTTGCTGTTAATCTGTTTGGAGCTTTTATTTTGAAGCCATCTACGTTAACGCCTCACACCAGCTGCCCTGGAATGACACCAGGCTTCTGTTGGTGGGGGGGTCTGTGTTTGACCTCCGTCTCCTGCACAAGGCCACGTCCATGCAGATCAGATTGTATATTACTGTATTCAGTTGGCTCATGTTATTATTAGTCTGCCTGACAGTTGGTAACTGCTTCTTGTGGATCCAGCGACTCATACTGATGAGTCATAGTTTCACTACAAGGGACTACGTTTACCTATACAAGTGGCTGATGCTGAGAAAGACTTTGTCATTCAACTATCGAGTCAGACGCCAATGTGTGTGTGTGTGTGTGTGTGTGTGTGTGTGTGTGTGTGTGTGTGTGTGTGTGTGTGTGTGTGTGTGTGTGTGTGTGTGTGTGTGTGTGGTTAGAAGAGTCTCTGAAACCCAAATAGATTCCTGCAGAGTGAAGGACAGTCGTAGCCCATGGCCAGTTCAAGCTTATCCTCTGCTCATCTCATCTCAGCTCAGAGCCAGCCGCAGCTCCAGCTAGGCCTCGGGCCATCTGGCTGCCACTCACCACACACACACACACACGCACGCACGCACGCACGCACGCACGCACGCACGCACGCACGCACGCACGCACGCACGCGCGCACGCACGCACACACACACACACACACACACACACACACACACACACACAAACATTGAATCCTGCAGGTTAAGCTCCATCCTGTTTTATGGATACACTATTCAAAACTTTCTGCATAAATGTAAGGCACATGCATCTTTATTTACAGTGTGAAATCCACCTTAGTCCTGCAAGTTGTCAAAAAGTGTTTGCTTAGGTGTGAAATATGCAGGTGTGAAACACGATACAATATGGCAGAAGCAGGGATTTGCAGCAGTGCCAGAAATAGACTAGTTATCATGGCTGCTGCCACCATTAAATGCAGTGGCTCAGTTATTGCTTAATTTATTTAGCTGAATGTGTGTGCAGAAATGTTTATGGCTGAGCAGAGAATGAATTTTGGATTATGAGACAGAATAGATTTATCAAACAGTACATGTTTAACTTCATCATTTGGCTGAGAAATTATTATAAATAAATGATCTAATGGAGTTATTTTGCCAGAAATCTTCTCCTGACACCTCTGGTGGGGACCAGTGTTGCTATTTTCTGTTCTATAATGTAAGTAGACCAAGAGTGATCACTCCTGGTGGCCCTCTCCACTTTTACTCTCCTCTTGGCTCTCTGTATATTTCTAATTGCTGGCCAGCTGTACACTGCTGTGTATTTACACTGCAGGGTAGTTAAGAGAACAAGGCCACACACTGGCACTACGCACTGTAATCCCACTGTGATATCAGAACCCAGTATGTACATGTAAGTGTGCCTGCCTGTGTTTGTGTGTGCTTGTTTGTGACCATGCACACCAGTATGTCTGTGTATGTGCTAATGTGCTCATGTGGGTTTCTGCGTTTGAGTGTGGACTTGTTTGTCTGGCCTCGCCTGCTGTTTGCATCTCCGTGTGCTTTAATTAGTATGCGATTTTGCATCAAGGCCTTTGTGATTTGGCACTGGCGCTGCATGCTGGCGAGGCATAAAAGATCTGAAGTCTTTCTGTGCTAGTCATTCAGACTTAATGGCGTTAGTTACACAACCCAACTCAAGTCCCTGCTGCATAAATGACTGGCATTTAGAAATATGAGCAAGTCCAAGGGCTGTGAATCATGTTGCACAGTTTCATGTCTGAAATGACTGACACTGACATTAACCCAGATGGATGCTTCTCCTGACTGAAGAGTGTCTGAAACTTAAGCAGTGCTAGCTCAGTTTCAGGAAGGGAAACTAGCACCGTTCTGTGGGTTTCAGCACTAACAGTAATGGGGAGAGGGGCTGACTCAGTGTCCTTGTCTGCTGCTGAGCCTGTCTTGCAGGGGGAGGTGCTGTGTATTGAAAGGCTCAGTTTATGCAGTACTTCCGCCTTATTACAGAGCAGCTAGCCCTTTCTGTCTAGATTTGACATTATGTCCACTTCCAGCCCTGCATGTTTTCTGTCCTACCTGCTGACATTTAAAGGAGATCTCAGTCAAGGCCCTCTGGTCCTTCAGCACAGCGGACAGCTCTACGCCTAACACTTTCAGATGAAGCTCCAACTTCTAGGGTTTTACTTTCTCAAAGAAGTTTAGTCATTTCAGCACCATGGACAGCAGCTCTCCAGTCGCTAGCGTGCTACTCATTGCAGAAGAAAACTGGTTGTTCTTCAGCCTTCACTTCCACGTCACTCAATGTCTCTGCTTGTGTTCAGTTTTTTGCTCCCCTGCTTCAACCTGCACTGTGAAGGGTGTTCAGACATTTTTTATTTTTTGTGTCTGAGCCTGAATGCAGAAGCACTTAGAACACAAGCAGTTATACAGTGAGCTGAAGAGACAACGAGTGTCTCTCTCAGCACCTCTTCTCAACCCTCTTCCATGGCTCTCAGTCTGGCTCAGCGATTAACCCCGAGTACCTTGTCGTCCCCGCTGACCCTTTTCTCACAGAGCCACCGCAGCACATTGACATTCCTCTCAGAGGGCTGAATCCTAGTTGTGAGTATGCAAATTGTGTACAAAGCAGAGGTTAAAGTTTGCAAAGACATTAATTTGCGCTTGTTTTATTATTCCCATTTTTTTCTTGCTCCACTATAATTTTGTCTCACACCAAAGCGGAATCCAAATGTTCGGCTCTTTAAGCTCGTTGAGGTGGAAATGACAAAGAACGCTGGGAAGGACATGCCGTTCCTCTGTGGTGTGGGGATGAGTATCATAAGCTGTTGCCTGGCTGTGTGTAGGAGTTTGTTAACATTTGAAACTCTCACAGTTTGTTTCACAAGTGGTGCAATATCTCACTGGAGAAGCTGGTTTGGCTGCAAGTCCTCCATGCCAATATGTGGTCTGTGATGTTCCAATGTGGAAACTGAATGGCCAGGCTGTGCATCAACAGTACGAAAATATTACTACTCAGGGAAGACAAGTCAGCAGAGCCAATTAGTGTGCAAGATAGCAAAAAGAAACCACTCTGAATCCACCTGCTCATGTCCAACACTAGATATAATATTTACAATTAGGTTGAATAATAAAATGCCTCCTAACGGCGTTAAGGTTTATTGAATAATCAATATCTTTCCTTCCCTCTTTCTTTCCTTCGCAGCTCTGGGCCGGTCAATGATGCCCTTCGGCTTGATGCGTCGGGAGCTGGCATGTGAAGGCTACCCTATCGAGCTGCGCTGCCCTGGAAGCGATGTCATCATGATTGAGACGGCCAACTATGGCCGCACCGATGACAAGATCTGTGATGCAGACCCATTTCAGATGGAAAACGTGCAGTGCTACCTGCCTGACGCCTTCAAGATAATGTCACAGAGGTAACTATTGATCTGTTTAGATCCTGTGCATGTGTTTGTGCAGAGTCAGAGCCTGTTATTGGCAGGAGAAACAAGATACCATTTCACAGCATAATCCCTCCAGAATTCCCTGCTTTTCCATTCTGTGGCATATTGTTTAGGCACCTTTAGTTCTGAAGTAAATCCAACCCCTCAAGCAAGCAATTATAAATGAGCTTTTCTTAAATCGTTAATGAACTGATTTTTCTCATGCATAACATCTGCATTTTGGCACAAGCATTTATTTTTGTGGAAGTCGAGGCACGTAGCTAATTGTGTGTGCATGTCTGTGTAGGTGTGCAGGATGCATATGCTTAGGGATTGTTGCAGGAGTGTTTGCAGGGCTTCCTACTGTTGCTCTCCTTGTTTGAGCTCAGCATCTTCCTCCTCGGAGCTCAGATCAATGGGAGCCCTCTCCCAGCTATCCATCACACGTGTAATGGAGGCACAGGGTACTAGCTTGAGAAGAGAGCAAGTAAGCAAGGGAGGGAAGCTGCAGGGGGTGGAGGATACTATTGAGAGGCTAGAGAAAGGAGAAAGACTTCCAGAGATGATGGGATGATAGAGTGAGAGCAGTAGAGATTTGAGATACGAAGGGAGGAAAAGCCTGCACAAGGGAGAAGAGCTCAAAGCTGGATCAAAAAATATGTTGAGAACGGCTGAATGGATGCGGGTCTCTTTTCCTCCGTGTACGTGCTGTTTAGGGTGTATGGCACACAGAAATGCTGCTTAAAAGCAGCAGTAATATGCATGTGAATGTTTCCCAGAGTGTGTAGTGTAGAGTATTTGCTTTTAAACCCCTCCTCACCCCCTACGCCCTTCCCTGTTCTCTCACCTCTAATTGCTCCCACTCACAATCCCCCAGGAGGGGAGGCTCTTACGTCACTCACCGGCTCTCTGCCTCCTCCCTCCCTCTTTGCTGCTCTTGATCCTTCTCCCCTGTTCTCCCTCCCTGTCTGTTTCCCTCCTCCCCTCGGGTGCAGCTGTCACATGATCTAGTGTAGTGTGAAATTACTCCCTTCCCCACCATTCCCTCTGTCTTTCAGAGCCTGAAGATGTTTCTTTTATAACCACTCCTTTTTTGTCTTTCTTACAATGGCACTCATCATTTTTTATCACTTACCCCCATCCCCCTATCTCTTTTCGCTCCCCACCTCCCCCCTCGTCTGTCTCATCTCTCAGGTGCAACAATCGCACTCAGTGTGTGGTGGTTGCCGGGTCGGACGTGTTCCCGGACCCCTGCCCAGGGACCTACAAGTATCTGGAGATCCAGTATGAGTGTGTCCCCTACAGTGAGTACTGAGACCCTGTCACCTCCTTCGACCTCCCCGACCCTCTCACCCCATTCATCTCCCCTCCCATCCCTGCCTCTATCTTAACCTAAACCTTTCACCCCCCTCTTCAGCTCCCTAAAAACCCTCCAGAAACTGCATTGCACTCACACATGCACACTTACTCATGATTTGCTCAGAACAATAAGGATGAAACGAGACAAACTCATCCTCGCCCGCTCTCTCTGCTCCTGTCCTTCTCTTCTTACTCTCTGCTACATTGCACAGACACAAACACAATTACAGAGCACTAAACCTTTTCTCTCCATCAACAGAGTGATGCACCAGTAGCTGAGGGGGATTTTCACATGGGGGGAGATGGTCCACAAACACAAGGTCTGATAAGCACTTCACACACACCTACTGCAAACATGGGGTCAGCCTTTATTGGCAATCGCAGCAGTGTAACACACACCGCCCCAAACTCACGCACTGATTAACCCGAGGGCATTCTGCTGCCTTTATCTGCTACCAAACACCTTTGCTGTCCCTCTGATTTTCAATAAAAATTAAAATGGGGCGCAGTGAGACTTTGAAGCAGGGGTTGCTGTGTGTTTGCTACACCTCACAGGAGGAATGCTAACACAAACAGCAAAAAGCTTATTTTAGAGCTCGTGACCTGCAGCGCCACCCGTTTTAATGTCCCCATGGTAACGGCTGGCTTCGCTGCTCAAACGTCTGTGGCAGGTGAGACGTGCATACGTGTTTGTTATGTGTGCACTTCACACTTTCAAACCCACTTTGATTTGCTCCTGTTCTCCCTGACTCTTCCTCTCTGAGCACACGAATACAGTAAGAGCATGCTCACACAGCCCAAGGAGCAGACACAGCTGGGATTATACGGTGTGGTGTTGATCCTCGCTCATGTGAAAATCTCCGCTCAGTCTCCCCTCCTCCCTCTCATGTATTTTTATGCCCAGCATTGATCCCTTCACTGTGTGCAGGCCTGCCTGGCTGGAGGGGAGAAGCAGCGGCGCTCCCTTCTGCTGGGCAGACGTAGCGGGGGAGGGTGGGGTGTACGGTTTGGGGTTTCGTTATGACATTATGGGATGATTGTCTCTACTTTTTTCTCAGGTGCAGATGTGGTGAGCCACAGGACTGAGACCACACCAAGCAGCTAACTTCCTTTCTGCTCTCCATCATCATGTTCACCTCTTCTGTTAGCGGCCTCTCTGATTAATATCTGTCAGCATGACTTATTTTCATATCGCACCCGTTTATTTCTGTTTTTCTTCATTTTTTCTTCATATTTTCAGTCTGCACTCTGAGGTCTTAAATCTTTATTCATCATTTTCCTACACTCACCCGTCCTCCTTTTTTGTGCCTATCAATCAGACACAGCATCCCATCATTCCAATTCCAGTCATTCCTTGTAAATGTATTTCTTCTACTGTCTCTGTTGGTTTCTTCTTTACAGGTGGAGCAAATCTTCACAAGAAACCATTTAAGGATTTTCAATCACTTCTGTCAGTCTCTGCCCTCATTCTGCTCAGTGCTTTGCTGCACGTGTTGTTACCGTCTCTTGGTGGTCAGTGGTCACGTTGACCATTTTGGTAACGTGCCAGGGTGAAGGTAGCTTTAATTAGTTGCTTCCATTTGTTGCTCGTATGGATCCTAGAGTTCCACCTTTCTTTGTTGGACACCAAAGGGAGGTTGCTGTCTCTCCATCAATCAAAGTGGTGAATTGATAGCTGCTGACTTGCATTTATCCTCATTGAGTTAAAATCTTTAGCGATTACAAATGAACGGAGTGGTTTAGAAAATTCAGAGCTACACGGTCCACCTGTCTGGAGCATCAAAAGGATGCTAATGTTGCCTGTTTTATGATTTATTTTCCTACACTGGATAAAATCATGCTAACAGCTGCTCACGAGTACGACATGACACTTTAAAACTCTTGAGTTGAAACTGTTCATCCTGAAAGCTAGCCACCCTCGCGCCACACGTCACTCAACTCGGCCACTTTTAATTACCAGGAGAGGGAGGTGTGCCGCTCTCTTCAGTTCTGCCTCAGCAGAGATTTGTCAAGATTAATTGAATTTGCTGCTGCTAATCGCTCTGGTAATGCCCCATCGTTCACGACTAGCTGGGAATGCAGGGCACTTGGGTACCATCCAATTCATGTTTTTCCTTTTTTTTTAGTTGTCTCAACAAAAGAGTGAACAAAAGAGTGGTATGTAAAGCCTGTGTGTCGTAGCAGCTGAGACTGTGTGTAGCTAAGCTGAGGGCCGAGTGTGATTTTTGCATTTAACAAGGGCCTCGATGTGAGTGGCACTTGTGTGACACAGGCGCCACGTTGCCAGTCACCTGAAACGAGAAGGTGACAGAAACAACAGGTCTGACACGCACTTGCGCAAACACACAACCCTCAGACAACCGCCTGAAACATCTGTGTGTGCGTGTGTGTGTGCGCGCAGGATTGCCTTGGCAAAATACTACATCCGCCAACAAGTCAAATCATATCTCATTGAGCTAAAAAGCCCTGCGGGGGCCTCCCTGCCACGTAGCATTGTTTTTGCCATTTGGAACAGAGCAAGACAAAATGACTCAAGTGAACTCTCATTTCACACTGTCATTTCCCGCTGTAGCCTGCTGGATCCCATTAAGCTGCTGCAGGTCCACCAACACAACTGCAGCATGTATTTACTGCAGTGAACATCCTACACTGCAGTCTTAATACAGATGTTTTCCAAGTAAATAGTTAACCTCTCCAATGAGAGAACTGTACCTGTTCTCCCATCCTCTACAGGACACGGTGCTAGATCATTATTGATTCCTTGTGTTCTCCTTTAAGGCGATCCATACTGTCCATGTCAGGGTCTTTAGACCCTGTGTTGCATCTCGGCTATTTTATCGGCTCAGATTTATTTTATTAATATGCACAAAGCTGGAAGATGCACAGCAGATATTCCAAACTCCATATTTTACCTTCGCATTTCGCTGATCTCCCACTGTTTTACCAGATAAAATGGATTCTTCCACATGAATGTATTCAGCACTGCCTATTCATTACAAGACATCGCTTTCTGGACACAAAGCCGCTGGAAATGATAGTTGACTTGTCGGGAAGAGTTTGTCAGTAGAAGAAATAATGGCATTGTAATATGACAAGTTTTCAGCGGAGGAGAGGCAGCACTTTGATGTAGCTGAAAATGAAGTTCTATTAATATGTATAGGGACACCATTAGACGTGGGGCTCATGAATGTTTGGTGAGTGAGAGGCAGGGAGCTTCGCTCAGGCCTTGGGAAGGGATGACTCTTTCTTTTCTCAGAAAAAGTGTAAAAATGAGAAAATGGGGATTGGAGAGAAGTGAAGAAGCTGGTGAGAACTTTGTCTTTCAATAGTGGAAAAGGAGACAGAGGAGGAAAAGTTCCCTCCCAGTTCCCCACCAACGTGTGTGTGTGTGTGTGTGTGTGTGTGTGTGTGTGTGTGTGTGTGTGTGTGTGTGTGTGTGTGTGTGTGTGTGTGTGTGTGTGTGTGTGTGTGTGTGTGTGTCTGTCTGTGTACATGTGTGTGTGTGTGTGTGTGTGAGTGGGTGTGTGCATGTGTGCGTGCGTGTGTGCGCGTGCTTGTGTGTGTGTATGTGTGTGTGTGCATGCGTGTCTGTGTGTATATATGTGTGTGTGTGTGCTTGCATGCATGTGTATGTGTGTGTGTGTGCATGCATGTGTGTGTGTGTGTGTGTGTGTGTGTGTGTGTGTGTGTGTATGTGTTTGTGTATGAGTGCATGTGTGTGTGTGTGTGTGTTTGTCTGTGAGTACATGTGTGTGTGTGTTTGTCTGTGAGTACATGTGTGTGTGTGTTTGTGTGTGAGTGGGTGTGTGCATGCATGTGAGTGCGTGTGTGCGTGCATGCGTGTGTGTTTGCGTGCGCGCGTGTGTGTGTATGCATGAGTGTGTGTGTGCGTGCGTGAGTGGGTGTGTGCATGCATGTGTGAGTCTGTGTGTGTATGCGTGTGCGCCTGCGTGGGTGCGTGCGTGTGTGTGCGCATGCATGTGTGTGTGCGTGCGTGCGTGCGTTTGTGTGTGTGCCTGCATGCTTGTGTGTATGTATGTGTGTGTGTGCCTGCGTGCTTGTGTGTATGTATGTGTGTGTGTGCATGCGTGTCTGTGTGTATATATGTGTGTGTGTGTGCTTGCATGCATGTGTATGTGTGTGTGTGTGCATGCATGTGTGTGTGTGTGTGTGTGTCTGACAGTGTGCGTTTGTAGCTGTACTCATTTACTGTGGGAGTAATTGATAGGGTTGTAGAGAGCACTGAGCAGAGTGATTAACGGCAGAGAGGGCAGCGGCTTATTTCTCAAAAGAGCCCTGAAAGAGAAATGCTAAACGAACGAGACAAACAACCAAGGTGGCCTTAATCTAACCTTCAGCACTGTGACAACAGTTTGATGAGTTTTTGTCTCTTCATACTGTCTGTTTGCTTGTGTGTGTGTGTGTGTGTGTGTGTGTGTATTCATAGAAATGGCTGATGACATTGTGTGTTTTCTTGCTTTGTACTTTATTTTCCAGGACAACCAAGAATAGAAGAGCTGGAACCAAAAGAAGTCTTCCAGCCTTATTTCTTATTCTTCCTCCCTGCAGCTACGGAGAAGTTTTACACCCCCCACCTCCACCCCTGTCTCTGTCTATATGCCACTGCAGTGCATCACACACCATTTCTTCCCCCTTTTCAGAAAAAACTCAGTTGAGCATTTATAAAATTGCATTAAGCTTTCTATTTTTTAGGGACTCTTTCTGCATGAAGTGGAGAAGCGCTGCAGTCAGCAGTTTCCTTAAATATGTGGAAATACAACATTTGTTTGAGCTCTGCTGAGTTCTGGTGTCCCACGGACTCCCTGCTCCCCTCCACAGCTGGCTCACTGTGGATGAAAGCTCTGGATGCTAACCCTAACCCTGTGGTCAGTCTCTGGCTCCCGTCACCTTGGAGTTAATGACTGCACTCACAGTTGGTGATGGCGGGGGGCACAGCGTTTATTTGCCTCAGCTTCACAGGATCTGCAGTTGTGCTTTCCTGCGTCGGCCCCTCTAGGCTGGTATTGGTCTTGGTGGAGGTTGTTTGTCCGGCTTGATCTTGGCATGAGGTGATAAATGATCTGCGCGGCTGCTGATACTGATCTGGCCTGTGCCGAGGTCCAAGGCCGCTGCCGTTTCTTTTCATCTTCTAGTCATCTTTTTTCCGTTTGTCTCTGTTAATCTCTCTGTTCCTTTCTCTCACTTTTCTGTTGGTATTGACGGGCAGCCCTAAGAGGTGCTGTGACAGTTTCGCAGGCATCCCTGGAGACATCAGACTTCCTCTGACATGTACACCATAATCACACTCACAGTGGGGCTCCAACAGCCATGTGCCTTTTGACAAGTCTCTTCTTGAGAGCCATGAATATCCTCTTGCACGCCACTTGTGCCTCAGTAAATACAGAAGAAAGGCGAGTGCCAGTGCTGTAATGTAAAAGGAGGAGCCGAGATCCTCGCTTGTGCCTCCTGGAGTCTCCAGGTGTTCGCAGAACTCCCCAGACGATGTGGCATGAGCAGCTTTCAGAAATGGCTATCGAGGGAGCCACACTTTACCTGTTTGTGCCAGCTGAGGCCTTGCTGTGATACAACACACCCACCTATTGATTTCTGTGTGATGAGCCTGCTGTAGACATTTCTCTTATCCCTCTTTTGTCTCTACCCTCTTTTTTCCTCCCCGCCCCCTGAGTGTGTCTCCGGGTCTCTCTCTGTGTTTCTGAGGCGTTCCACCCTGTCAGGCCCTCCCTTTCCCCTGTTGTTTGTTCTCTCTTTCTTTGATGAGCCGTTCTCGGCCAGGCAAGCCAGCAGCTCCCCATTGATTGGATGGTCGATGGGTAGTGTGTTTTCGCCAGCTTCTATAGCAGGCGTCCTGGCTCTGTAAATTGAGCAAAGCCAAAAGAACTGCTTTCTTTGGATCAAGGGACTGCTCTAATGTCAACACAAACTGTGCTTGGAGATGGAAGAAGCAAGGATTCGCTCAGCTCTCTGAAAACAACCGGTCGCAGACAGATATATTCATTACTACCTCTCCATCTGCCATTCTTACATCTCTCTCTGTATATTTCTCACTACTTGTTTCTTTTTTACAGCTGAAGAGGACGACGTCATGATGCTCTTTATTGTTTTTTTCTCCCAGCCAGGTTCTTGGAGCTGCAGAAGGGAGGGTGGGAGGGGTTCTGGGTGGAAGTGAGGCTGAGAGTGTGTGGATTGTATTGTTTGGGGATTATTGATAAATCTGAAAGGAAATGGAAATAGATTTTAACCCAAGTCAGGCCATTTTTCCCCTTCTCATTTTCCATTCGAGCCATACTTTATGTGAGTAGCCAACCATAACACAGGCAGATAACTTGCTTTAAAAAAATAAAAGAGGAAGGACAGCGTTTTTTTTAATCTCAATTTTCTCTTTTTTCCTGCACCTGTTTTTCCTTTCATTCTCTTTGCTTTCCCTCTCTTTTTCTTACTGTCTTTCTGTTGTCTTTCTGTCTCCTTCTTTCTCCTTTTTCCGATGCTTGAATAGAAGTGGATCAAAAAGGTAAAGTCCACAATAAACATAACAACCACAGCTCGCCCCCTCCTCCTCCTCCTCCTCTTCTTCCCTTGCCCCCCCGCCCCCCCCCCCCCCCATTTCCCTTCCTAACCCAGCACCCTGTGTAGTGCTCATGTTTGATGTTGATATCCCCTCCTCCTTTTCTTTCTCGGCCTCTAATCGCCTCCTCTTCTACCTGTCTCTGACATGTAACCAAAAACTCTAAAATCCCTCTAGAGTCCCTCCTTGGCTCTGACGACACCAGCCTGACCTCCATGCACACTTGCACAGACCCATAAAAGCATCAGGGAAGGTCATTACTGCATCAGTGAGAGAGATAAAGCAGAAATTGACTTCAGTCATTTCCTTCAGAAAGAACATCTCAACTTAAAGACACACAACATCATTTATTCAGCCGATTCCCTCCATTCCTTCCAAAATGTCATTTTTGTCTTGACACTGTCGCCTCACACGCTCACAATATACATTTTTTTCATTAATCAGATTCTTTAGACACATTTTATTCCAGTATTGTTCCACTCGTTTTGCTATTCTCGTTTATCAGTCCCTGTAGACTCAACCGCTCCCGTTCTCTAGATTTTATCTCTTTGTCTCTGTTTTTTTTAATTTTCCAGCACCAACATTAAGTCTGTTATTTTTTCACCCAAAAAAAGAAAAAGAAAAACCGTGTAGAGATAATCCATAATTGGGCAAAGTTGCTTTCAGATCATTAACAGGCTCCCATTTTCAGGTACTTCAGTGCCCTTTTCTCATTCTGTCTGAATTTATTTCTCTAATTAATAACAATTCCATCCACTACCTCTCTGTCACTGTCTTCCTCCTTACTGCTTATTTATCCCTGTTTTGTTTCTCATCCACCCTTTATTTTGTTCTCTTTCTCCTGACTTTCACTCACTGGTTTATCTGTCAGGTAAAATGTGGCCAACACTAAAAGCAGCAGGCTCTTCTGAGCATGTCTCACACCTCTGTTTTCCTCTGTTCCTTTTCCTCTCAACTCCATCATTTGTTCTGTTTTTTGTAAATGCATAAGCGCCCTACCTCTCACTCCTTAATACCTCATCTAGTCCATCCCTTCTGGTTCAGCTGGTGTTTCAGAAAAGGGGGAATGTATGAGGGAGGGAGGTGTGTCCTCTGTAGGAAGCCCCTCAGATCCTTGTAATGGCTTTTCTGATGCTGCCTGAGCCTTGCCACAAGCACTTTTAAAGAGCTCCAATCAGCTTGGCCATGCACCTCAATCACGAGTATCTGAAAGAGCAAAGACAAACTGGACCCTGTTCAAGGTCACAGCAAGAGTAGTAGCCATTATTTCCACTTTTCCAACGAGGTTTGACTCCCCCTCTCGGGTCCCCACCTCCTCAACCTTCTCTGAACCCCAAACTCACATCTGTCTCACTCTCAGCTGTTCCCCTGCCTGGCACCATGGCTGGATCCATATGTTGGAGGAATTCATTCTCATCAAGGTCTTCATCACCTGGTTTATGGACTCCATTGTCGTTTATCGTTGTGTGCGTGGCTTTCACTAACATGGACCATTGTCTCCCATTCTTCTCTCACCACAAGAGGCCATTTTAACTCACTGCTTGTGGTGGAATATAGAGCTACAAAACCCTCCTCCCCTGCTTTCACCTCTTATATTTATTTTATTACCATGCTTCTACCCACTAACAGTGTAAGGAAAACCCCTTTAGCTGCATCCCAGTCTGTGTTTACCTTCATCCATACCTCCACTGATGCATTAAATGTTTCCTCCCACTGTGAATGGCTGAACTAATAGCCCAAATTTTTCTTTTTCTCTTGTCTGTGAAATTAATCTCCTCTAATTAATCAGCGGATTGTCAGGTTGGGTTCGGCATAATGATGATCTCATGATGATGATGTCACAGTTCAAGGAATTTCTGTCAACCTACCTGCTGTCAGACCAAATTAGGACTGTCGGCAGCAGCTGCCTCTTCCATCCCATCACTTCCTCTGTCCCTTTTCTCACCCTTTTTGCTGACAGTCTAACAGTGTTTGGTACCCAAATCATCCCAGTATTTCTTTTATTGATGCTGACAGAACCAAAAAAGTGTTTGTTCTTTGCCTCCACTTTGTTTACTTCCAAAGGAGAAGAGGCAAGACAAGAATTCAGTATAACTTGACACGTGTGTACAATCCCAGCATTACCATGGAGTGTGGGATCAGAGAGCATACAAGGGCAGAGTCTTGTTTCTTATAAATGGCCTTCTATGTCATTTGGAAAAGTGAGTGGTAATCAGTGAGAAACCAGTGCATTGTGTGACAGGAAAATACAAAAAATGCCTGTGAATGGGAAAAGAGAGGAAAAGCAGTTGCTATAGAGACGAAGAGTCAGGCAGCATCCCCTCATTAGGAATGACCCACCACACACAAGCACCATCATGTGACCAAGGCAGTGCAGAGACCCTTCCTAGTGGCACAGGGAGGTGCAGCGATGTACAGAGCACACGTGGTAGTTCCAGCAACGTTACGGCCCAAGAACAGAGAGCCGAGTGAGCGAAGCGTGTGGTTATGAATGTAAAGTACAGCAGGTTTCACAGGAATTAGGAAGAGAGAGCATCTCTGGGAGATGTGACTCAGAGCAGGAGAGTGCACAGAGACACTCAAGGGGGTGGCAATCTCGGCTAATATTACAACCGTGCAGGCTTGTTGTTACCTCATCTTTCAAGCCTCAGTCAGCCAAAATAGAGTTTAGACCTCTGTAGCCTCTGAAACCATGTCCCGATCAACTTTCCTGTCACTCAGAGGCAGCTCCACACAGAGGTAGATAAGACTTTGATTTCAATGAATGCTGTTTCCTGCTGATGTCCGCGTTTGGTCTCAGTGAAGGGTATTCTCTGGGGTGAATGCTTGGGTTGATAAAGGTTCCAGCTTAAAACTGGCCTCTTCCACTGTCTGGGAAGTGTGTACCTGCATGCATTGTCTCAGTGTGTGTGTGTGCGTGTGTGTGTCCCAGAGTGTATGTCTGTGTATGTTTGTACTTTATTGTGTTTTTACTCCTAAGACCTGACCCAGTATAGTCTAAAAGGAAGCGGAAACACAATGGGAGTCCCTCCACTCTCTTTCCTTATATCTCTCTTCTTCTGTCGCTCTTTGTCACTCCTCAGCAAATTAACTCACTCCTAATTCTGATTTCACAGGAAATAACCTATTTGCTCTCTTTTACTCCACTCCTCTCGCTATTCTTGTTTGCACTCAACAGAACATGCTCACATCTTTTTCATGCTTTCTTCTCTGTTTTTTGCTTCTCTGTTGCAGAACTGCAAACATGCATGCATACACACACATGCACGCACACACACACACACATGCAGACACACAGCAAAACATACACACACACACTGATCTGGTCATGGCTTCACCAGCATACCTCCAGGAGACCCAGTGCACACTCATGCACACATTCTAACTCTAAAGCCCATTAACTGTTCAGCATGGATGCAGGTTAGCATGCCATGCTCTATTCTGCCCCCTGCTGAATGCTTGCTGCACCTGCCAGTAACAGGTGGGTATTCAATTAGAGCAGCATGCTCTCTCAGCAGTCAGTTGTGTGAGTGCAACATGGCTGTGGACTGGACTGGGCAAAGGCATGGTTCTGGAGAACCCTCCAAACCTTGTAGGTAAAAAAGAAAACAAAGGAGAAAACAGCATCACAAAACTCCATGCAGCACTCAAGAAATCTACTGCCAACCACTGGCAGGGGGTGTTCAGATCATCAAAGCGGAGCATTAACCATCACCACGATGCTGTCACATCAAACATGAAAACAGCATGGACAGTGGGCAACAACCAAAATGAAAGGTCTAAATTTAGCCAAAAGCTGTCAGCGTTCACTTTTACCAGTCGATCACAAATGGATGCTAGATGCTAATGGGAGGTTTTTGCTGTCATTTTCCAGAAAGTTTTTGAGCTTTCATCACTTCATGGTGCAGCCTCATATTGACAAGTAAAAGCTGACCTGTGCCTGGGAAAGGGATTATAGAGATAAATAGTCAATTATTACAGCCGTATTTCTCCCTGTGTGTGGTAGTAATTGGCAGGCTCCAGTATGATAGCTACAGCCTGGGTTTTAATCCCTGATAAGGTAAGTTTCATTAGTCATCTGGCTAGTTTAGGGTAAAAAAACTGTTGTTGCTGCACTCCATGATAGCTTCACAAGATAGATGGCAGCTCCAAGATTTCCATCCACAGCCAAAGAGGAATTAATCTATTTATCTATCTCACATAATCCCAGATGGCTCCACTGAAGCTAACCTGCTCTAGCCAGACTAGGATCATGCTTAATCTCAAGACTTATGCCTAATGCTTAATGCCTAATGCCTAATACCTCATTCATTCTGTGGTCATAATAGCCTCTTGTACTATAGACTACACAGCCAGGGTTTGGCTGCTCTGGCTTCCCGCTGCTAAACCCTCCACAGTTACGAGTGAGTTACGAGGGAGGCAAAGCAAAGGAAAGCCAAGAAGAGCTGGTAAACAGGAAAGCAGCTGGGAACGCTGGGGAGTGCAGGTCAGACTTAATGAAGCCCCATAAGCAGGGTTTGCAAGATGTGAAGCGTGGCCACTCTTTCTGTTTGGCATGTGGATGTGTGAATAAGGATGTGTGTGTGTGTGCATGCGTATGTCTCAAGGTCTCCATGTGCAGCTAGATGATTGTAGATGAGCCGCTTCGTTCAGCGGACCCGTATGACGACCAGTTCATTAGAACAAACCAATGTGCGCTGATTATAGAGGAGAAGAAGGCAGAGAGGATCATGAAGGAGGAATCCAGAGAACGGCTGTTAGTCTCTGCTGGGTTCTGGTATTATTGGGCTGATGAGGCCAAAAGAGTCCAGACTGCTGCCAATTTAAGACATGGCTGGAAGGTTAGGTGCAGTAATGAACAGGATCACATAGTATTTGTGGTAGGATGCTCAGCCGGGCACAGTTCATGGTGAGCAAATGGTTTTGCAGACAGTACCAAGCATTAAGAAGCCAAAAAAGAGTTTTTTTTTTTTTCTTCCAGTGTACTTGTGTCACAATTCACCATTACCCACCTACTCCTGGGTCCAAAACCTTTATTACTTTTATTAATCAAATTATGACATTTTTAAAATCAAATTCAAAGATTTTACTTATTTTCTCTAAATCAGATAAAATAAAACAAGCTTCTGTGGTGGCAGTCGTTGGGTAATTAGGCAAATCCTGTGGAAACACAGGCAAAGGTCAATTACTGTACCTCCATAATAAGTCAGCAGCATAATTTTATTAATGTCATGTTTAGTTTTTAATTTCATGACGTTGTTCATGCTAAACTCCATTTAACCCCTGAGGTCTGGCACTAATACAACACATTATGCTGGGTACATGTGCGTTGGCAAGACTCAAATTTGTGTCCCGCAGTAGAATGAGAATGTTCAGATTTACTCAGATTGAATAGTAATATTAATGTGTGATGTGTGACCATGAGTGTCATCGTTTCTGCATCACACTGCCCACTGCCGTGCTCTGACTGGAATCAGTGCATGTGTTGCTGCAGCACAGAAGAATACAAAGTAACAGAAGGTTGTCCTTTATGTGTTAGTGGATAGGTTTGTTTTCTGTGTCCTTTACACTACCTTGAGGTAGCGTGTTCCTGGCTTTGTTTATGGGTCACCTACATGCAGATCCATTCTGCCTGCTGTTAAGTTCATAATTTACAGCACAAGCAGGCAGTGTCCTACTTGATCTGGTTGTTTTTCTGATTTAGAGCTTTCCGCTTATAGGAAAAGAAAAACCGTTTACCGCCGTTGATTGAAATATCCAACCGTCTCAGCATATTTCTGCACGTTTCAGTCACCCACAATTATATTATTCAGTATTAAATAAACCTCAAGCCTCGATACTTTCAAGCAAACATTTGTGTCCGACAACGAAGCATGACAAGCCTGGTGCTCGTGAGGAGTCTTTATTCAATGTTTGTTTGTGCCTGACTGATTAGATTCCTGTTTGGCTGCCAGTCTCAATCCCTGTTGGAGCCTTTAGACAGAATAGACGGATTCCTGAGAGGCCCAGCAGCACAGATCACCAGCCACCATCAGCAGCAGCATAACAGAAAACGAAAAGCGAAGGCTGGATTTCCAGAAGCTTGAATTCACTTCGCCATCTCTCTGTTGGGATTCTCCTCCTCTACAAGGTCCATGCAATATTCAAGACAGTTTGAGCCTAGACAGATCCATCACTCAAACAGTAGCTGTTTGACAGGAATTGTGTGTGTGTGTGTGTGTGTGGGAGGGGGTCTGTGCATGGATAGTTGTGTGTTATTGCGAGTCTTGCAAGTTGGTGTGTGCTGTCTGTCCAAAAGTCCCTGCAGTGTCTAATTAGTTCAGAGATGCATTCAGTTATGAGGTGACCAGCAGGCGTCTGGTTCTCCTGCAACCCCAGGCCCATGGGACACATATGAACTGGGAAAGGGATACATAGGGATTTAGCTGTTTTATCCTGTAACACATCCCATTCTCCTGCTCTCACGGCCTTCCCCTCTGTAGCTAGGACCTCTGTGATGTCAGGGTGTGAGGATGCCCACAGTTTCCTCTGTAACCGTACACACCTGTTGGATCCCTTGGCAGTACCTCTGTCAGACAGGGACACCCGGCATCAGACAGACAATTTACACTTGTCCTAAGTGGATGACCCCCACCAGTCTAAACTACACATAGGTTCAGTGTGAGGGATCCTCCCACGTTCAGTGTGCTCACCACATGTCTGTTTCCGGCATTGTCTGCTGTTTGTGTCTGCATGTGTGCATGCGGGTGTGTGGAGCTGAGTTGGATTTGTAGCGGAAGGGGAGGCTTAGCCAACCTCACATCTTTACCCCAGGATGCTTTTTTGTTTTTCTTTGAAGGCATTACTCTTGACTGAGAGCCAAATTTGAGTCTTAATAAAACAAGCTCCACAATTACTGTTTTGCCACCCAGGTGCAGAGCAAAGAAGCAGAGGCTTTTCAAAGAGAAAAAGCACAATCAAATAAAAAGTAGGCCAAGATAAATTAGATTAGCGACTGCATCTAAGCCGCAGCAGCAGCCAGAAATCTCCCATTTATCATATTCAAACGTTTTCTGAACACAATGCTCAAGTTCTACAAATGAGCTTTTCTATGTTCCCTCGTTTTAAATCTGATAATGAACCTCACCTTACTTCCATTTCCCCCTACTCCTGTTCTTCTATTCTGTGGTCTTTTCATTTCTAAACTTGCTTTTATCAATTCAGATCTTTCTCTCTGGACCTCATCATGTCTTTCTCCTGTATGGTCTTTGACTTTTTTTTCCATTTCCTCTTACTTCCTCCCTTGCCATCTCCATAAAATCTATAATTTCTGCAATGCTTTGTTTTCATTTATTGCTTCTTTCTATTTGTCCTCCTCTCTGCTCCAGTATTTGTCTGCCCCGGGACGCTGCTGCAAGTGCAGGTGCCCAGCTCTCTCCATGACACGGAGCACCAGTCAGGGGCATGGTGCAAAGATCCTCTGCAGTCCGGGGACCGTCTGTACGTCATGCCCTGGATCCCTTACCGTACTGACATGCTGTATGAGTATGCCTCTTGGGATGACTTTAAACAGAACCGAGCCACCACCACCTACAAGTGAGTGCAGCTCTCTCTGTCCTGGATGATCACATGGCATCTTCCATTGAATTGATTAATTGCAAAATGAATGTCTGAAAAAGAAGGCGTCTGCATGCTCAACATCAGATGAACTGATTAGATCCTCTCTATCTTTTGTCAACAGGTTACCAAGCAGAGTGGATGGAACAGGCTTTGTTGTGTATGACGGTGCAGTGTTTTACAACAAAGAGCGCACACGGAACATAGTCAAGTATGACTTACGAACACGCATCAAAAGTGGCGAAGCCATTGTCACAAACGCCAACTATCATGACACCTCACCCTACCGCTGGGGAGGAAAGTCGGATATTGACCTTGCTGTGGATGAAAATGGCCTCTGGGTGATTTACGCCACTGAATCCAACAACGGACGACTGGTGGTCAGCCAGGTGGGGGAGCAGCGGAGCACAGTGGAGATGAGATGTGGATTACAGATGCCAGGATTAGATTATCCAAGAATCTCATCAGAGTAGTCAGGCTAAAGATCAGATCTCATAAGAGTGACTTTGTGTTTTGATTGTATGAATACAACGACAGAAGAGACGAAGACATGTTGTTGTTGTTGTTGAAAAAGAGTAGAATAAACATGATATTTAAAGTATTAAATCCCATCAGATTAGTAGGTAAAATATAGGATTGGATTTTTAGTTGTTTTCTCTGTTTTCTCTGATTAATACATTTCAGTCAAAATACTGAATAGTTTTCCCACAATAATCCCTTTCTAATGCAAACATTTCAAATGGGAGGCATCATTTTACAGGCATGTCTGGTTCCTGTAGTAGAACTTTGTTCTTGTTTTATTCATTTATAGTCAGTTTTTCGGATAATTTGATGATAAAATCAATTCTTTTTAGGTTGATTTGAAGTAACTCTACAAAAACGATTAACTGAAATTAAGTATATTCAGTATATTACCAATAGTATTGGAATGTCTGCCTTTAATCACATACATTTTGAAGACCAGGTTTGCTGATAAACTTTTTTTTAAATATGATCATCCACTCTGAGTTTCACATGCAGGATGAACGTGAAAATAGTCTACCCCTATTTCCTGCATTAGTTTCTGATAGAAAATAGACAGAAAAACACTTAGATTAAAAAAGTCAATCAATTATACGTCACACCCGTCTTGGCTTGTCATGGGAAAGGCTGTTGTTGATTTTGTGTCAAGAAAATAGCAGAGCACACCTCGACTAGAGGCGAGGCGTCCACATATCAGTTAATAAATCTCCAAATCCTGCCGTCTTCTACTCTGGCTCACTTCTAGTTCCTGAAACAGAAGAGTTAGAGCTTTTTCCCCACATAGATTGACTCACAAGGCTTTCATTTATACTAGAGACCACTGCAGATGTGTTAAAATGAACGAGTTGGTCTTTAATCACATCCCATTCTTTATCCCTAAGGTTTGAAACAGAGTTGACCCACCTTTAGCAGCTATAACAGCTTCATCTCACTTTCCAAAAGGTTTAGGAGTATGTTCATGAGAAACCTTGATCATTCTTTTAGACGTGCATTTGTGACGTCAGGCACTGATATGTCATGAGAAGATTCGACTCGCAGACAGTTCTGAAATCATTCAATTGAATCTAATCTATCTAATTCAGGTTATTCATATTGCGCCAGATCACATTGAGTCATCTCACACACACACACACACGCACACACACACTCATAAGCTGTGAGTGGCAGGCAGACTAACCAGCCTTGACACAGGAGAATCAGCCTTACTTGAGAGGGAGCAGCCGTGGGAGCAATGCTTGTTTACCAGTTTGGAGCCATTCCAGCCTCCATTCTAGTTAAAAGTACCCCCCAAAAAAAAAAAAATAAATAAATAAATAAATAAAATTAAGGTTGTCCTGCTTTCTAAGACTAGCGAAACTTTTTTTTTACTTTAGGACTTAGCAGATGAAAACAGATTTCTTGGCCAGGATCAAAGCTTTTTAAAAAGATTTTCTCATTTTTGAATGAAACAAACAAACAAGCAAACTAAAATGAGGCCAAAATGCCAGCAAATTTAAAAGTGAATTAAATTGGATCCAATTAAATTAAATACAATTAAATAAAAAATGACAAAACCCGACCCATTTTCTAAGTGTTTTGTCTCCTGACTTCATGAATATGAACATGTCAAATAAATAAATAAATAAATTCCCATTGTAAGCTGGTCTGCAACAAGAATTTATCCCAGTCACATAAAAGAATCAGTTTATCTGCACTAGCCAAAAAGATAGCCAAAATTCATCTCACATATTGTTTTCAGACATTCTTAAAATATTTAGGTAAGTTAAAAGAAACAAATGTGGAAAAAGCAAATCGATAAAACCATTAGGAGCTCTTTAAACGAAAAAGTGAAAAAAGCAGCTAACTAATTGGTCTATTTAAATTCTGTATAATTTAGTCCACTGAGCCTTTTTCTCGTGTCTGCAGGTCAACCCTTACACGCTGAGATTTGAAGGCACTTGGGAGACCAGCTTCGACAAGAGGATGGCCTCCAACGCCTTCATGGCCTGCGGCGTGCTTTATGCGGTGCGCTCAGTCTACCAGGATGACGACAGTGAAGCAGGAGGCGACCTGATCATGTATGCCTACAACACCAACCGTGCACATGAGGAAACCGTCAACATCCCTTTTCCAAACCCTTATCAGTACATCTCCTCTGTGGACTATAACCCCCGAGACAACCAGCTTTATGTGTGGAACAACTATTATGCTCTGCGCTACCCACTGGAGTTTGGACCACCAGATCCCACCGTTGGTAAGAAATCCAACATAATATGATTTTTTTTAATAGTTTTTTTTCTATGACTCATGTGAAAATCACTGGTAATTGTATTTATTATTCCACGTGTATTCAACATTTCATTATGAAGCAGAATCCTGTATTTGGTTTGTCTGAGAGATGTTTATCCTTGTTTTCACTCCTTTCACTAACATTCAGCTTAAGTGAGTCACAGCTGAAACATGTAATGATGCTTTTTTTCTGATCAGACAATATTTTTGATAGTCTGTGCAGGAACTGTTTGTCTGACATTTGAATTCCTGAAATATTAAATGATCATCCTCAGCAGTAGTTATAACCTAGAGCAGCCTTTTAGGCAGGACCATTTCGTATAAACTTCACCGTGTCTCAGATAATAAAAGCTTCATTCTAAGCCGTTAAAGGATGGTGAAATAAGCATTCCAGCAGTCTATCAGTCTGAGAGGCCGGTTTGAATTTACTGTAAAATTGTAGTTGCATAAAGCCCTGAATTAAGCTGGATATAGGCATCAAGAGAGACATGATGGAGACAAGCTGGCAGCAGCGCTCTCTGAGTTGTGTTCTAAGTCTGCGTTTGATCTTTCAGGATTTTGTAGTTGTGGTGTCTTGCTTTCATCTTCACATTAGGTTTGGTTGTTAGTGTTGGTGACTTCTCTGATATAGATGATAAAATATTTATCTATCCCTGAAATGCGATGAGACGTACTTGCTATCTCCTCCTCTGCAGCTCCTTTTGGCTCTGGAGAGAGCTCTTTGACAGGCTTTAAAAAGCGTTTGTCACCCTCATTACTCTGAAACTAGCTTTTGAGCTCAGCCTCTGAGAGACATCTTATACGTGTCCTTCACTGTCCTGCTGCTTTTACATTTAGATGTTTTGAAGCTTGTCTTTAAAAGTTGCTAACTCAGTGCTTGTTTTTTTTGTGTGACTTTCGGGTCACTGCAGGACCTCTGACAACCACTCAAGTGACCACCACTCCTCCGGCGAGGCCGTTCACCTCCAGTGTCAGTCCCTCTACTGCCCGTCCCATTGCCCCTACCTCACGACCGATCGGCTCCATCAACAAACATCCAGATCTGCGTCCTATCACAGCCACCGTCCCTGTCACCCGCCGTCCACCTCTCCCTCCTCAAAGCCCGGAACGATATTTTTGTGAGGCAAAGCAGGACCGTGGCATTCAGTGGCCAACCACCCAGCGAGGAGAGACAGTGGATCGACCGTGTCCCAAAGGATCTCTGGGTAAGAATATCTCTCCATATGGAAACACCTGTGCTGACTTTAAAACTAGCTACATTTGTATTTCAATTGTCCCTGTAATGTATTATCCTGCAACCACGTGGGTCTTTGCAGAACAGAACCATGCACAGACCCACACAGGCTGTGTCTGTGCTCTCCTGCTTGTTTTTTTCTCCACTGTTGTCTACTTCTGTCCCTGTGTTGGTCCCACCAGTGGGCACAGTCTCTGAGGATTTGCAGATAAAAGCTCATCCTCCACAAGCGAAAGACTCGTCTCCCACAGAAACAGAGCTGATTGAAAGTGGCAAATAATGAAATGAAAGACCACAAACACGAGCTTTATTTCTCTTCCCAGTAGCTGCCATATTCCTAAACATCCAGTCGTAACAAAACAGCCTCCAGTATCTACCTCCATCTTTCTCTCCAAAGTGAGACTTTTTTCTGTTTTGCCCAGTCTTTGTGTTTTCTGTGTGTTGAATTAGCTCCCGCCTTAATTGCTCATCTAGGCAGCGCTCTCAAATCCATTCTGTGGTCGATAAAGTTGAGTGTAAAGAAGATGTGAAATGAAAGGAATCTGTTGGAGATAATAGGAAAAAAGGAGGGAGGACAAATCCACGTCTACTCTGAACCATTTTTATCATGAAGCAATGCTGCATTTCTTTTGTCGTCTCTATTCTTCCAATCTCCGTCTGTCTTTGTCCTCTGAGGTCTACATCCTCCTTTCCTTTGCCTTGTCTCCATGAGATGTTGGGGGTTTGTTTAAGCTGCAGCGCATAGACCCCTCCCCGGTTTTATCCCTGCATGGTGTCCTTTCTCTGAACCCTCACGCAGAACAGAGAAACCCAACTAGAAATGAGGTTTGAAGGAAAGTACTTCCATTCAGGTGTCTTTATTTGCCAGCGAGGGATCTTACATGATTTCTTTTTTTGCATCACTGTCTGCAGAGAATACGTTCTGCTTTATGTACGCGGGTACAGTATGTCCTCCTCCATTGCTCTTCTCATTGCAAAATGCTTTTTTTTAAGACATTTCATTTTATTTCACAGTTTCCCCTAACCCTCCTTCATCTCCAAACACTGTTTTATATGTTTCTAGGTTAAAATCATAACACCTTCTGTGTTCATTCCTCTCATTCAGACTGCCCCCTTTAATTGCAGAGTCCTAATGCTTATTATCTCTCACCCCACCATCGTCTGCTTTTCTCCAGGCATTGCTTCGTTCCAGTGCTTGGCAGATGAGGTCACTTGGAACTCGCGGGGCCCTGACCTGAGTAACTGCACCTCCCCATGGGTCAACCAGGTGGCACAGAAGGTGAGACACTTTCTGGCCTTGGGTCCATCCCCGTTCCTCTGGCCCACTGCCCTGGACGGCCTCCCTGTCCACCTACAATAAGACATTAACATATCTCCAAGGCTGTCCTGATTAAAATAGATCTTTTATTACAAGGCTTCTGCTCATGATGTTTAATCACCTCTGTGTTTCCCACCAATACAGTTGGTTCATTGTCTCGCAGCAGAGCTCTGGCATTAGTTTTCACTTTTACTGAAGTAAGAATAAGAATACCTTTATTTGTCCCTCTGTGAGGAAATTGCAGTTTTGCAACAGCACAAGTAAAGTGTAGTAAAGTAAAATAGAAGTAGTACACAAACTATATTACACGAAGGATTTAAGTAAATAACTTGAATTAAAAAGTGTTGAATTGTGAGTTTGATAATTATTGCACATGTAGTAGTAGTAAGTATTGCACATGTATTGAGAGGTGATGACATTTGTAGTGGTGTGTTGCAGATGTATGTGTTACATATTAGGAGTGTCCATTATAAAGTCTAACAGCAGCAGGAAGGAAAGACCTATTCTAGTTGTGTAGCAACTAAACATCACATTCTCTCTAAGTCTTTATTCCATTTCTAACTTGTGTTATTACAGATACCCATCAAAACAACTAGATTGCTCTCCCTAATTATTTAGTCAGGTGCGCTGCTCTCCAGAATTCCTGTTTTTTTGCCCATGCATGTGCTTTGAAAGGGTAAGCAGCATCCTTCTGAAAATAAGTGGTGTTGGAAAGATCCATTATAAACGCTGCCTTTTGGCAAAAATCAATTGCAATTGCAAGGTTGCGATTTGCAAGTGAAAAAGAGCTAAGAATAATAAAAACTTCATGATGTGTTCTGCACAGTCAGTCTTTGTTTACAGGGATATAGGATAGGCTAACAATAAGAGGGAAGCATAAAAAACTCAACAAGCGTTCAAGGATTTTTCTCTGTGAGCATTTGTTGATTTTTGCGGTGGAAGAGCTCGTGGACATTTAGCAGTTGGAGCTCCAGCAGTTACAAATGGACCTTATGATGACGTGTTTGCATAGTTTTCTGATGAATCTGTCTGTTTATGTGTGCTCTTGTATAGATAAAGAGTGGGGAGAATGCTGCTAACATAGCTGGTGAGTTGGTGAACCACACAAGAGGTCGAATCCAAGCTGGAGATGTTATCTCTTCAGTCCGACTGATCGAGCAGCTGCTGGATATCCTGGATGCTCAGCTTCAGGCCCTGAGACCGGGGAAGAAAGAGTCTGCTGGGCGGAACTACAATAAGGTAAAGTATAACTCATGTTTGATGCAACACATACATACCTCAGTATTGAAACAACCGTGTGGTTGATGTAAATTATCCGTAGACCACATGCATGGACTGATAACTCTTCCAAATTCTCCTTTTTATTTTTTGTTTAGCTGAATAATTCCAGGCTTTGTTTTCTCCCCTCCAGTACCAGAAGCGAGAGCAGACATGTCGGGCATTTATCCAGGTAGCTTTCTTCTTTTATCTGCCTGCTTTGCATTTCTGGAATAGAACTGCTTTTGTGACTTATAACTTTGGCAAGATAAATTTGGAAGCAGACACATTTTGTGGATAATATTCACTTAGCTTGGTGTTTTTGATGGATTCTGACTTTAGAATTGCCACTTTTATGAGGGACAGCTTGGGAGAAATTTGGAATTGCTCCAGACATCCCACGCTGTGTTTAAATATTTAAATGTTTCCCAGATTAGACAAAGCTGATTTATACTTTTTCAATTGCTCATCTTGTACATCTTGAGTATTTGAAATATGGTCTCAGCTAATGAAGAAGTCGTCTGTCGACAACATAATCTTGGCTTTGTTGGAGCGTGGTATCAGCAGCAGAAAATGTATAATATCCGCCTTGGCCTCATCATGTTGAACAATAAGGTACAATATCTTGTGCTCTGAGAAAACCTAATTTGCCTATAGTATGAAAAGCAACAGTTTGTCTTATGACACTCTTGTGCTTTTTCAATATATATGCAATATCTCTGGCCCTGAGAAAGCTCTTATCTAATATCACGTTAAGGCTTTGTGTGTGCTTCCTTGTAATGATGAGATGTGGCACTCTGCAGCATGCAGTCTTTTAGATGTCTTGACCTCTCTGCATCACACTGTAATATGACCCCCACATCTCCTGATCTCAGCTGGTGAGAGATGAATGTAAAGCGTGCTGCGTAGAGTGTTACTGAGCCATTATTTTGTGTCACTTGCTGCAAGGTAGTTTAGTGTAATACCCACTGATCCAAGGATGAAGTACAAACACCTTCAGTCTTTTTTCCCCTCCTCTGCAGCGAGTAGTGCATTCTGATGCTCAATTCATTCTCTTAACAGCAATGGTCTTTATTTCACACAGCAGTCAATCCCTCATTTTGAGAGGTCTGAGCAAGAGAATTACATGATTCATCAAGCAGGCTACTCCAATAAATTGGATAGCTGATACAACCATCAAAATTGCCATTAAATGAATTGTAAGTGTGAAATAGAATGGTAATACGTCTGACATAGCATATTAATAAATGTGTTGCAGGAGAGTTTCTGGGATATTATAATTACGGTGGACTTAAAGTCCTCGTTGACTGCCTTTACGATGCAGCACCCAACAAGAAGCATTACAAAGACAGTGATGAACAAATCAGGACCAAGCTGATAATTAATGATGGCTAATTAATAGCTAACAACACTTCCTGAAAACCAAGAACAGACTGTTAGAAAACGTGTTAATGAACCAGACTCTGATAATTAGTCATCCAGAATTGGGTTCACTCAGAACTGGATGGTAATCAACAGGAATCCGATAGGTAATAATCATTAATGTCCTGTTAGAAGCATGTTATTATGTGTTATAATATACTTTATAATCATTTATCAATCATCACAAGAGCAGGAAATAACATTTTGATTTACTTTATTAAATATTCACACCGTGCAGCTAACCACAGATGAGTTATCTATCAAGATACTTTTCTTGGCTTTTGTTTTCTTTATTGCAAAATCTATAAAAGACTTTGTCAAGTGCTCCTATAAACACTTTAAACCCGTGCACCAGGCGGTGGTTCAGACAGTGGATAACTTGCTCCGTCTGGAGGCTCTGGAGTCGTGGCGGGACATGAACAGCTCAGAGCAAGCCCACACTGCCACCATGTTGCTGGATGTTCTGGAAAAAGGCGCGTTCCTGCTGGCTAACAACATGTACGGGAATCGCTTCTTCGATCGAGCCCCCAGCGTTGGTAAGAAAACAGCAATAATGGTTTTAATTATGGCCGTGATGCTGTTTAGAACCCTGTAAATGTAATCTGCTCCTCCAGATTATGGCTCTAATCTTCCTCCTGAGTGTTTGTGCGCCTATTAGATAAAAATTAAAATCTGCACGCTGCGTTTCCACCACCAGATCTGGAGGTGCATGTCGTCAACACGGAGATGGACCTGCAGGACTTGTCCTTTCCAGAGAATTATGTCAGCGACAGCACCATCCAGCTCTCAGCTTCCACCATCAAGCAGTACAGTCGCAACGGTCAGCATCCCTCTCCCCTCCTCATCCTCGCCGTGAAAACTCCGCCGTCCTGAGCGCCTCGCTCACTCCCATTTTCATTTGCATTTTTGCTCCAGCTTAAAACAATCTGCATGCAGTTGACTAAGTTATTGGTTCATAATAACAGCCTAATCAGATTAACAAAAGCGCTGAGACAATTTCTTTTCTTGATGGTTTCTTAACAGCAGTCTTAATAGAATAGCTGGGGAGGCGTGTAGATTACAATCGGCCCCAGTCTGACAGAGCAATCTCAGCACTCCCTCTCCTCTCCTCTCCTTTTCCCGTTCCCTCGCTCAGAATTTCCACCATCTTATCCCTCTGTCACATCTCTCTTGTTTCCAACCCCCTCCCCTCTGTCATCCTCACTCGCTCCCCTCCTCTCTCAGCGGCCCCTCTTCCCTACCCTCCTCTGTTTCCTGCCTCTGCTTGGCTCTGCAGTGGGAACGAGATTAGAATGATTGAAACAAACCCACATGAAATATTCATATGGAATAATAAGAGATCTGTGAATGCTTGAGGGATGAATGTTCCATTGCCCTCCACATTAAATCTCGCTCTCTTCCAGCAGTCAAAATGAAACGGTGCTTACCATCATTCTAACCTTCACTAACTCCCTCTCTCCGTCTCCCTTTCACTCACCCCGTCACTCTCCGCTCTCCATCTCTGCCTCGGCTGCTGCTGTTACCATATTATGCCCTCATTTTAGCGTTTTCCTCATTCCACCTCTCCCCTCCCCCATGTACCGTTTCATCTGCCGTTCCTTTTTCATGTCACAACTGCCTTTTTCTCACCATTTATTATTCATTTTTACTCTTCCGTTTAGTTTCTCCTGCTCTTTGGGGCTCTGCTCACTTTGCAGGACAAGTGAAGGTGGTGTTCATCCTGTATAAGAATTTGGGATCCTTCCTGTCCACCGAGAACGCTACAGTGAAGATGGAATCGGATGGAGCAAACCTGGAGAGGAAGAGCTTAGCGGTAAACTCTCATGTAATTGCAGCCTCCATCAACAAGGAGTCCAGCAGGGTGTTCCTCACTCAGCCGGTGATCTTCACACTCAAGCATCTCAAGGTAAAATATTTCAAATTTTACGTTTTTAATAAATGTCCGATGCCTTCATTTTCCTTTGTTTGCTTCCTGCAGATGAAGAGTTATTACACTCCAAACTGCTCCTTTTGGAACTACTCTGAGCGCTCCATGACAGGCCAGTGGTCGTCACAGGGCTGCAAGCTGCTGGATACAAACAACACACACACCACGTGCTCCTGCAGCCACCTCACCAACTTCGCCGTGCTCATGGCTCACCACGAGCCCGATGTAAGTAAACAAGGGCGTGGCAGACTCGCATTTAAAATGGAAGTGGGGTAATTTATTCAGACACTCGCTGGTATGAGCATTAGCGCTTGCTCAGTCACACACCCTCACACACATGCACAATAATGTTCCCTCTCAAGGCTGACAAGCTCTTTGTTTTGAATTTTCTCTTTTCCTCCTTTCACGCTGACATTCAAGGAGGCACTGGCTTACAAATTCATGTCCCACTACTTCCAGCTGACATTCACATGAATTTAAATGTCATGTTTTTTTGTTTTTTTCAGGATGTCTTTTCTCTTGTCTTCACACGTTAGCTCCTTGCATATATTTACAAATATTAAATAAGGCAATTTGGCTCTTTCTCTTCCCTCCCCCTTGTTCCAACCATCCGTCTTTTGTTTCTACTGCTTATCTCCCATCCCACCATTCTCCTTCCACTATGTCCTATTTTTCCTTCTAAATGTCTCTTTTTTGGTGGAACTGGTGGGTTTTATATCTGCCTTCTAATTTTTCTTCTTCACACTTTCAACCTCCGTCTTTCTTTTCTTTGTTTCACCTCCACATCCCAAACCTGAACAACAGGACCGGATGCACGAACTGATGCTGTTCGTGATCACCTGTGTGGGCATCGTGATCTCCCTGGTGTGTCTAGCTATCTGCATCTCCACTTTCTGCTTCCTGCGGGGTCTGCAGACTGACCGCAACACAATCCACAAAAACCTCTGCATCAACCTCTTTATCGCCGAGCTGCTCTTCCTTATCGGGATCGACAAGATTGAATACCATGTGAGTTTTGAACCCCCAGAATTACAATAACTTAGGCTTTTTTTAACTCATAGGATCATTTTAAACATCACTAAAGGTTTACAGCTAATTTGCTCGTGCACCAAACGAGGGCAGGTTTACCTTTCTGAAAGTGATATTTACATCCTAGCAGAAATGACTTTCCAAACCTTTTTAGTGCATGGGAAACTAAAATTAATGCACTGTGTGGTTAAACATTTACTACTTTAAGTACATTACAGCTCAACATTGTGCACAGGACCAGTTATCCTGAGGGCAGCTTTTCATTTATTTCCCATGTTATTGTTCAGCACTACCTGATAGTGACTCCATTCTGTCCTCCTCTGATGGTTACATGCTTTAGTCTTAATGGTTTCTCCTTCATCCTAACTTTTCCTCCTCTTCTTCTCTCCTTTTGACTCTGTCCCTGACTGCCACCCTCAGATTGCCTGTCCAATCTTTGCTGGCCTTCTTCATTTCTTCTTCTTGGCTGCCTTCTCCTGGATGTGTCTGGAGGGTGTGCAACTCTATCTCATGCTCGTGGAGGTCTTTGAGAGCGAGTACTCACGCAAAAAGTACTACTATCTGTGCGGCTACTGCTTCCCCGCACTGGTGGTGGGCATCTCTGCAGCCATAGACTACAGGAGCTATGGGACCAAGAAAGCGTACGTGTGAAGACAGGCCTTTTGCACCTGCAGATTGAGAAGTAGGATTATGTTATTCCCCCAGCTGGAAATGTAATATGCAGTGCTGTGTGAAAGGCTCTCGTGCCTCCCCACAGACTTGCTTTTCTGAACACTCTTAGCGAAAACCCGATGATTAGCCTTCATAAGATAATCCTCTGAGACTTAGAAGTAGTGTGCGCATGTCTGCCAGAGTGTGTGTGTGTGTGCGCGTGTCTGTGTGTGTGTGCGTGTCTGTGTGTGTGTGTGCGCGTGCATGCGTGTGTGTGCGTGTGTGTGCGTGTCTGTGTGTGTGTGTGCACGCACGTGTGTGTCTGTGTGTGTGTGCGCGTGCATTTTTGAGTGTGTGCGTGCATGCATGTGTGTGTGCGTGCATGCGTGAGTGTCTGCGTGTGTGCACGTATGTGTGTGTTCCTGAGCTTAGTTGTATATGACTCTCTCTCCTCTCCAGATGTGGGCTGTGTGTGTGTGTGTGTGTGTTTGTGTGCGTGCGTGCGTGTGTGTGTGTGCGTGTGTGTTCCTGAGCTTAGTTGTATATGACTCTCTCTCCTCTCCAGATGCTGGCTGTGTGTGTGTGTTTGTGTGCGTGCGTGCGTGCGTGTGTGTGTGTGTGTGCGTGTGTGTTCCTGAGCTTAGTTGTATATGACTCTCTCTCCTCTCCAGATGCTGGCTGCGGGTGGATAACTACTTCATCTGGAGCTTCATTGGACCTGTTTCATTTGTTATTATGGTATTAGCTTGTCAAATAGTATTATTCCCCTTCCTCTCATCCTTTTATTATTACTCACGCAAACTAAAAGTGTTTTGCTTTGAGTATTTTTGGAGAATATTAATAATCCAAATTCAATACTTTTAAACAATTAAGCTTAGTGCAGATTTATTGACCTCTCGTGTCCTCTGTCCTCAGCTCAACCTCATTTTCCTCATGATCATCCTACACAAGATGATTCGCAATTCTTCGGCACTCAAGCCTGACTCAAGCCGCCTGGATAACATAAAGTGAGTTTAAATTATTCATTCCCTGCATGGCTTTTTCTTATTTAAATATACGTCACAACCAGAAGAGCTTCATATTAGTTACACCAAGACACTAAATATTTCTTTGTCTGCTTCCTTTAGGTCGTGGGCTCTGGGGGCCGTTGCCCTGCTGTTCTTGCTTGGACTAACTTGGGCGTTTGGTCTCCTCTTTATCAACGAGAAAACATTAATCATGGCCTATCTGTTCACCACCTTCAACGCCTTCCAGGGCATGTTCATCTTCATCTTCCACTGTGCACTGCAAAAGAAGGTAGTAATAAGGATTAGTTCTTAGAGATTAGAGAATAATTGTTTAGGATTATTCATCAGAAAAAATGAATCGATGAATAAATAATGTTTAGAAGTGCATTAAAAAACTCTGTTGTTCTACTTTGAGTTCAACCAACTGAAACTAAGTGTTTGTTTATAAGCGACTCCAAACCTGCCCAACCTGTGGTTTTATTTTATTTTTCTTTGTTACAGGTCCATAAGGAGTACAGTAAATGTCTGCGTCACTCCTACTGCTGCAGCCGCACTTCCAACAACAGCTCCCACGGTTCCCTGAAGAACTCCGGCCTGCGCGCCAACAACCGCTACTACAGCGGCAGCCAAGCTCGCCATGCAGCAGCCCACAGACAGGTGCAGACAGGACAGACCCACATGCTGAACAATAGCACACCAAGCCACACGGGCCCATGCCTTTAAGCACCACCGAGACCAACGCTGTGCTCAAATTTAATAGTGTTTTTCTGTGAACAAATGAGAAGTAAATTTGCCTTTGTGGAGAGATGATTTCACTTGAACCCAACAGCCTTTTTCAGCAGAGTAAAATGAAAAATCTATTTTCAGATTCAGATTATTTTCTTGATTGCATGTGACATTTTTAGAACACTGCCAAAAGTGATAAAAGGTCTGTTATGTAAGATTTAGAGGTATAAATTGACTTTATATGCAGGGGTTTGATTACTAATCAATACAGATGACTCACTGATTGCCCTCTAGAGCACTTGAATTTACTTATTCAACTCACTTGTCAGCCCCACAGTCGAGGGATATGCACAGCAAATGATGCGTTGGTGATGCATTTGTTCTCGGTGACATAGCAATGAAGTGTAGCATCATGATGTACACTTCAACCTGTTCATTTATCAACTGTCCAAACAAATCCAGCTCAATCCGTCAGAATATTTTTCTCTTGAGTGAAATTTAACATTTAAATCTCCGGTGCTGGCAGATCTGTGCTTAGCAAATAGGATGACTCATTTATAAAGATATTTTTAAAAAGTCAATGCTATTCAACAACCATGTAAGACATCCATAGATGCTGCACATGCTGCTGCCTTATGTGCCGTTTGGGTCACACACACACAAACACTAAGGAGTTCCCACAATCAACTAACAAACTTTCCCACAATGCAACACTGTGCAACAATTGTATCTGCTGCTGCAATCGTGTATTACACCTCTCAAGCTCATTAGCCCTCCTCATGATAATGTAGGAAAGGCGTGTGCCTCTTTACCTGACGCCCGAGCCTCTTTTGTCTGACGTGTTTGTCAGTTGTTCTTTGTGGATTAGTGAGCCTCGCCGTTTTGATTACAGGTACCCCACTGAGTTACAGAATCCACCCGTCGTGTTTCTATATTTATAATATTTGTGTGTATCCTGCCTCTCACTGCGCTCTGTTATTTCCTCCAGAGTCGGATTCGTAGGATGTGGAACGACACGGTTCGAAAGCAGACAGAATCCTCCTTCATGGCAGGAGACATAAACAGCACCCCAACACTCAACAGAGGTGAGACTGCTCTGTTTCTCCTCCAGCCACTTATTCACACTTAGTTGCTTACAAACACATTTTATGAGCATAAAGAGAAAACAATTAGTTAAAGAAGAAATGTGGGGTTCTCAGCTTTTATAATCTGTTAAAGATCACATACTCTGTTCTGTTTATTGTTAATGTAATTTATTAGTTTTTTTTGTTTGTATTTGTAACAGTCAAATTACTGCACAAAGGGATCTGATACAATGGTGGCAGAGGAGCTAAGTGCCCGCCCAGTAACCTGGGGGTTGCAGGTTGGTCGCCCCACTCAGTCTGTTGCTGTTGTGTCCTTGGGCAAGACACTTCACCCCCCTTGCCTGGTGGTGATGGTCAGAGAGACCAGTGGCACCTAGTGTGTACGGCAGTCCCACCCCAGTCAGATAGCCCTAGGGCCGCTGTGGCTTAATACCACCAACGTCTGAATGTGTGCATGTGTGGGTGAATGAATGACTGTTGTGTTATAAATATTTGCAGTGTTGTATTTTTACAGTGTGTGTGTGTGTGTGTGTGTGTGTGTGCAGACACACAGAGACAGAGAAGAAAATGGCTTCAGCCAGAGGCTTGTGTCCTGACGCGCCCCCCCCCCCCCCCCCCCCCCCCCCCCCCCCCCCAAGTTGTGATAGTAGTTGCCGTTTGTGGATGTCGGAGCACTGAGCTACTAGTTGATTGGCAGTTAGTGTTGAGTGCGGGTGACCATTCTTTCCACAGTCTATGCATGTAACCCCTCTGACTAGGGTTACTGGAGTAGCATTCCAACAGAGCCATGTTCTCAGTCACATCTAACTCATTTCCATCTTGTTCAGTAACACACATTTCATCAGGGTTCTCTAGTTCCCCAGCACCTGACACAGCCCTTGTTTGACTGGGCAACGTCCGAGCTGGCATCTCGTACATTCTGGTTGCTCTCATCATGGTATGAGGTAGGCAGTAGTGCCAAGGGTCTTGCCTAAGGACCCACACTGGATGTTGGTATTTGCCCCATCCTGGATTCAAACCCGGGTCCCCTGCATGTTAGTTGAGTGCCTTACTAGTTAAGCTATCCAGCCACTTTATAAACACACTGCCCAGCCAAAAAAAAAGTATCTTTCCCAAGGATTCGCTAAAGCTTTTCAGAAAATTTAAGTTTCTGTCATCCAACTGGGACTAACTACACCTCTGAAGGATTTAATCAATAAGCAAAAAATAACAGCATATAAAGTTTGTAATTTTCATCATTTCATGTAATGTAGCATGATGTCTTTTAATTAGAGAAAACAAAACTAGAAAATAAATATGAGGGGCTACTTTTCTTCAAGTCTGAACAATTATATTGTGAATAGTTTAACAAATAAGCCCTGGTATGCAGTCACACACCAGTGTTTTTTTACTTACATCACACATCTAGTGCTATCACCTCAAGAAAATGTGAATTGTTTCATAATAATACCTCTTTGTGTTGTTGTGGGATTGAGTAATTTAATTTCTGCACTAAGCTTCTGCCGTCTACACATCAGTTGACTTATGAAAGATAGTCAAGCTACTTGACTGAGCCCAAACTACTTTCTTACTTTACATATCTGAAATGGTTCTGTGGCGAGTTCCACTTAACATTTATCGTCTCAGTTGTTTAATTTTAAAATTCTTAAAAAAGTGAGGAGAGAAAAACAGTTAGATAAAATAAATAGTGTCTTCCAAGACTGAATTCATTAATTTCCCCCACAGTGCATGTTTATTTCTGTCACCTTATCCTGTTTACAACTTAATGTTCACCAACGTTACAAATAATCATCCTAAGCATAATGAATGCCATGGAAACGTGTCACTGACTGTTTCAGCCTCAGCAACCGGTGGTGTCAGAGCTGCTGCAATCAGTGACACCGAGACCATCAAGGTTGGATCAGGTTCCAGATTGGTGATCGGGGCGGGGGCGGGGGTGTTGATCATGACACCGAGGCAGTTGCTAAATCAGCCGTCACTCTCTATGCTAATTTCATCCATTTTGTTTTTAATGAACTGATTAGCGTGTGAGCGAACAGGGGGTAATTATTCTAATTGAGGAAAGAGACAGGAGCAAGGCAGGGGGTGAGGAAAAGGTGTGCTGTGAGTGAGCTAGATAGATGAGAGGTGTCTATGTCTGTTTGTGTTTGTGTCTTTGTGCGCCGCGGTGGGATGGTTTCTGGGGCTTTTCGTCATGATGAAGCAATAACAGAGCCTGGAGGAGACGGTGGATCATTTTCTCTGCAGAGCAAATGACAGAAGTTTGGCACAAAGTTAAAGAGTAAAGCGTCAGTACAGACACCTATAGGTACCATCATTGAGCATTAATTATGTAGTCTGGAGGAGGGATGTGTTAACGCTGTTTCGTTCAAACCCTCAATTCTTTATGAGCCACAGACCCTTCCTGCTAGTATTATAGTATTGTGTCTAGGGGTGGGAATTGATAAGTTTTTATCAATATCAATGGCATTGTCGATTCTGTCTATCAATCCAATTCCTTATCAATTCCTGAGTAGTTCAATAGGTGGCAAAAATTAATTGCACACAGTTTCCTGCATTATAACTGTCAGTTTATTTATGATAATCAATTGTACCTGGTATCGTTTGGAAAGATCTGTCCAGATGTTCTCCTTTATGCTCCTTATGAAGGCAGAGTGATGTTCTTGCTGAAGCTTTTGCAAGATTGGAAAAGTCTCACCACAGGTCAGACTTTTGTCGCTGGAGTCTGCTAGTGTGGACACTAACATGGTAGGCAGTGTTAGCTGATTAGTTACCTGCAGTATTAACAGGAGAAGACGTGCAAACGTCACCGCTGCTGCTGCGTTGAAATTCACTAGTCTGGAGCGGGTCAAAAACATGACATTCACTTTAAGTTATCGCGCATTTTGTGCACAAATGCTTTTGCATATTCGTAGAGTTTCCTCTCTGATGAAATATCTACTTTGTAAGTTTTGCAAGTTGCCCTGTTGTCATCCTTTCTCGTAAAGTACAACCAAACCTTTGAGGGTTTGTGCCGCTTAGGCGCCATGTTTCCTGCTAAGTAAATGCGTAAGCTGCGCAACGTAGCTTGCATAAGCTACGCA
The DNA here is from genome assembly GCA_006937985.1 of Aphyosemion australe. Classification (NCBI taxonomy): domain Eukaryota; kingdom Metazoa; phylum Chordata; class Actinopteri; order Cyprinodontiformes; family Nothobranchiidae; genus Aphyosemion; species Aphyosemion australe. Next base: position 3,153,705 of record SSNS01000016.1, on the reverse strand, counting down.
ATGTGCGTGGTGATGTCATTTGTGCCGCCTGGAATTGATAAGAGAATCGTTTGCAAAAATGGCGAACGATTCCTAAGAATTGCAACAGTGGGAACCGGTTCTCAACAAGAACCAGTTTTTGATTCCCACCCCTAATTGTGCCCAAAAGAAAAAGGCATATTTCCACTTGCTCTACTTTTCTCCACACTAAGAACTCTTTTCTTTATTTTCAACTAGATATTCCCATAAGGAGGTACACACAGACAGCTAATCCTAACTAATTTGGTAATGTTTGAAAAAAAATCCTGGCACTAGGAACTGAGAAAAGTTGTTGGAGACGACACAGCAAAGCAAGCCAGAGAAGGAACGCAGACGGGCCTGTGTTTAATGCCAGAGAGATGGACAGAAGAAGTATACCAGGAGGAGAAATGATAAATAAATAGCTGTGTGTGAACACTTTTCTTTTTTCTTTTACTTTTTTAGAATTCCCCTCTCCCTCGCCGTGTGATGAACGGTAGGCAGGGGACCTGAAGGTTGCACTTTGCCTTGGACGACTCTCTGTCATGCTGTCCTATTTTTAATTTCATGGCATTTCTGTTCGAGTTGCCTCAGGCTAGCGCCATACATGGGCATTATACAACACTCTCAGTGTGCCATTTCTTTGAATTATATTTGTCTTGTAGTGGCATTCACATTTCACTGTGAAATTAACTGTGTTTCCATGACTGCACCCTTGGACTACATAATGGCATGCATTATTGTTCTCCCACATCTGACTACGTTGTCAGGATCCAAAGGTGGAAAAAGAAGAAGAAGAATGGCTGTGTTTTAAACAGTACCCGTCCCCTGCAATTGTTTTTCTTTTTTTCTTTTTCCTTTTGGCTCAAAGGTTACAATCAGCAGGCGTAAACATCGAGGAGAAAACTGTGAAATGCATTCTCCCATAAAGAAATGGCATGACAAAATAACCCCATCTGAGTAAACAGTAAATATTTTTACCACTCCAGACGTTATTAGAGTCAGAATTTTGGAATGTCACACCTACTGTGTGCTTATTTCCTGTGTGTACGCTACAAATGTTTGAGGCACATTTATGATCGTGTTTATGGTTGTGTTCATCTTTTAAATGTTTGTATTTTGCAGCGACCATGGGCAACCACCTTTTGACGAACCCGGTGCTCCAGACTCGCTCTGGCACGTCTCCGTACAACACTCTGCTGGCTGAAAGCTTCACCCCGCCCTCACCTGGAGTCTTCAACTCCACAGGTTAGCTCCTCGTAAACACCTCAGTCAGTGTGGGCGGGCCTGTCAGCACACATGTACATGATACATGAAGTCAGCTGGCTGTCCTTCTCTCTGTTGCTCTGTCAGTCGTTTGACATGCTATGTGCACACTCACCACTGCTGAGTGTTTGCATTGTATGTGTGAGGGTTCTGTTGTGTGTGTGTGTGTGTGTGTGTGTTTTCCTTTCCCCAGACTATGTAGCTGTCAGACGGATTCACTAGGCTGAGCAGAACAGAGCCAAACAGTGCCTTCAGCCTAACCAGCCATCTGGTCAGATCTCCAGTCTTCATGAGAACAGCCACAAATTGATTGGAATTTTAGCTACAGCTGTGACTGCCAGCTTTCTTGAGAATGGTTTTCCTGTTCCCAAGAAGCAAAGAAAAAAAAAAAGTTGGCTGAAAAATATGATGGCCATAGAAAGGGATCAGACAGCTCTGTGGCGAGGGACAGTCCATCTGGATGTAGGTCAGTCATATGTGCTCGTGGTGAGAGCTGCAGTCTTCTCACTTCACTTTTGGAGACCTGGAACTGCAGATTTAAACTCATTTTGTTAATTGCCTCTTATCAGAACAAATATTAACAATGTTAAATGAGCTCTATGACTCTTTTTGCTGGTGGATGACTGAGTTTGCACTCAGAGCGTCTAGTCTGGTGTCTGAGGACAGGAATTGAAGGCGGCTTTTCTGTTAAATATTTTAAAGCCTCTCTGTACGATACATCAAGCCTGATGGCCACAGGCCTACGAGCCAAGTCATTTTTAGAAAAGAGTGGTAGAGGACAGAAACAGCACTTCATTAGATTGTCTAATTACCCACAAAGCCACCATAGAAGAACGTTGATTAAAGTCAAACTGCACATTAAATTTTTAAAATGAACACACTTCCTTGTTTCTAGGGAGCTGTGGCTTTTCCTTTGCTGCTGATGAGATGGTACACAACATTCTCTTTCTCTGTGGAAGGGAATTCATAAAATAAACATCACTGTTTCTGTGCTAGGGTTTGTAAATTAGACATTCATTTAAATTCAGCTTAAATAATGAATATCGAGGGGGGGCTAATTTAGATCTGATACGGTTTATGTGAATCAAATGCAAAGTCGTGGTGATGTCATTTATAAACTGTAAAGAAAACAAAGGCACATTTTTATCTGGTTTGCACACCAATTAGAATCAGTCTTGACAGAGCTGACAGTGTGCAAAGCTGATGACAGCAAAACCTTCCTGTAAACACTCTCTATTGTGTCTGCTGTAAAAATAATGCTGCTGCCTCTAAAAAGAGACAATAACGATATAAAGAAATATGACTAGGCAGCCATTTAGAGGTATATGTGAAGTATTTTATAGAAATAGTTTAAGATATAAATACTTTAAGACAGTCAGATGAAGTTTATTAGTTTCCTCTTTTGAGTTCTGCTCATTTCTACACAAAGATCTGAATCTTAAAAGATTTAAAATCCTAAATTTTAAAAGCTTAAACTGAATCTTGTTTCATATGAGACAAATCAAACAGAATGATTCACTTAAATCAGTCATACTGAAGCTCAAAAGTAGTAAACTTCATCATTAAATAAGGAACTATGAAGGAACTATGCTGTTATAATCTAAAAAAACAGACATACAGGCTGGTTTACATTTTTTGAATTTGACAACCCAATTTAGTTTAATGGAGAAGATCTTGTGCATTTTAGACACTGTTTAATTGCACCGGTATATTACCCCCCATCATTTCTACTAGAAACCACTGCAAATGCATTGATTAAACAAGTGTTCTACTCCTTTAAGGACAAGTTTCAATTTTGCAAGAAGTTACAGAAAATTCAGGCTCTGCATGATTTTAAAACTCATAAAAGTTAGAAGCTTCCGTTAGCATTAGCAAGACCACCACACAGAAAAACTCCTCCAAGCTTATGTTATTTGTGTCGAGAAAACATTCCCGTTACAAGTGGTAGAGTTGTGTTGCTGTTATGCAATCTGAGGCGAGATGTCCAAATATCAGGAAATAAGACTCCAAATCCTGCTTTCTGCCACCACCCTGTGCAGCAGCAAACTTGATGGTGCTGATCCAAGAAATTCTGGGCTTCTTTTGCCCTGAGTATGACTTGCAAGGCATTCATTTCTACCAGAGACCACTGCAAATGTATTGATTAAACGAGTTTCCCACACATTTAAGATGCTGTGTTACATCCTGTCTGTAACAAGAAGGGAAAGAGAGTGAGGAAATGGAGGATGATTAAAATGTAGGCAGAGGCAGCAGGTAGCAGACGGTGGAAGCAGCGACTGAATCCAAACTATTGCCAAACGATTGTTGAAGGATTTTATGGGAACAGGCATCTCCTCGACCAAATCCACCACCTCTACTGCTCCCTTTAACTGCCACTGTATGGGTAGCTATCAGCATTTATCGTTATTGAGGTGAATTTCTCAACATATCGCCCAGCCCTAATGCAAAGATATGCATCATGTCCAAGCATTTGTGTGTGCCTGACTAGATTTTCTGGATACTTTCAATATTCTTTGAAACTTGTTGGAAGAATAAAAATGTCAAAAAAACTGGACTAACTGCACATATCAGATGATGTGATGCAATATGTGTCAAGGGACAGAATATTTGATTGAATGGGAGATAGGTGGAGATAAATAATATAAGAGGTCCCCTTCTTTTAGGGAATATATCTCATTAATGAGGAACTCTTCTCACTTTATTTTATGTTTTTCCACTCATCATGCTTTTCTTTGGGATGTGAAGGAACCTTTCGTGACCCAAGTAAGTGTAATTGACATTTCACTTCTCTTTTTTCCTGATTTACACTCACAATTTAAAATAATGTAAAATCTGTCTACCTGTTTTGGTTCCAGAAAGTACCCTTTCTAAACCCTGTGACCCCTGCGGAATGGAAACCCTTCCCTTAAACGGTAACTTCAACAACAGCTACTCCATGCGCAGCGGCCCCTCAGGTGGAGGTGGGGGCAGCTGTGACTTCTTAAGTAGTGGAGGTGGAGACACTCCTCCACCCATCTTCAACCCCCGAAGCACAGAAACACTGGGAGGTGGAGGCGTCCGACGAAACCTCTCTGACGCCGCAGCCTTTGAAAAAATGATCATCTCTGAGCTTGTGCATAACAATCTGAGAGGTGGTGTTGGTGGAGGAGGCGACGTAGCGGACAGAGCATATGGCAGTCTGGTCGGTCGAGGAACAACTGTTCCTGGGCCAGAACCTTCAGTGAGCTTGGATGAAGACGATGAGTTTTTAAGAGATGAGCGTCAGCGAACGCCGCAGGACGTGGAGCTGCTTTACAAAGCTCTGGAGGAACCTCTGCTGTTGCAACGCGCCCAGTCGGTCCTCTACCAGAGCGATCCAGAGGAGTCGGAGAGCTACACAGCCGACCTAACGGAGAGCCTCGGTCACAGCGGCCACAGCGGTCAGAGTGGTGGGCAGGGGGGCAGCAGAGCGCCAGACTCTCCTGCTCATGACTCCTTGTACACCAGCATCACCAACCTGCGAGACTCACCCTACCCTGACAGCAGTCCTGAGCCGCTGGAGGTGGTTCCTCGTTCAGCTCAGCCCCCTGAAGAGCTGTACTACAGCTCTGGGAGACCTGCCCTGGGATCTCGTGGGGCCCCCATGCAGACCTTCTACCAGGCCCCACCTCAAAGACCAATTGGGGAGGGACACCAGGCTCAGGAGTCTGTCCACAATGAGGGAGACGGACAGATGCAACTGGTCACCAGCCTGTGACTGGAGGCTGAAGTAGGACGCAGGAGACTGATGTAACGGCCAGAGCCTCTTCTTAGCCAGTCTCTTTGTCTTGTGTCTCCACTCTATGCTTGTTTGGTTGCCTTTCTTTCTCTTGACTTTTATTTAACTTCCATATGTGCAAACAGAAAGACATTCTGGGGGAGTCACTGCTGACTCTGTAACTCTCCCCTTCATCTGGAGATGAGGGGTGAGTGTTTTTGGCAGAGTTCTTTATCTCTGTCAAACCTCGGTTATCCCCAGTTTTTGGTACCCTAAGGCCAGTCCAGCACTCTGAATGTACCAACCCCCCCTTGGATATTTCAAAACTTTAAAACTTTGTTAAAGTTGTTTTAATGTAATTTATCTTCAGACCTGCCTACTGAGATGAGGATATTGTTTTATATTTTGTTCTCATTTCCCTCCCTTACCATCCTACGGTCCTTTTTTTCAGGCCATCATTTAATAGGAGTAGTTAGCTGTGGAGACGGGGAATATTATACACCACTGTTACCTGAAATGTCTCATAGAGAGCTCTTCATTGTTGCCAAAAATATTTTATTGAGCCAGAGCAGAAACTAGAACATTCACAAGTCTCACACACACACACACACACACACACACACACACACACACACACACACACACACACACACACACACACACACACACACACACACACACAGTCTTATCGAGAAGTGCTTGTTTCTGAACATTAGAGGTGAAGACAGGAGCTTTTTTAGGGTAGTTGCCTTTGTTTAGTCTCGCTGTGAATGAGAAGTGCACTGAGGTGGAGTACAGGTGGACACAGAGACTGAGGAGGCGCTGTACCTCCTATCCAGAGCAGGAGAGCCCACACCCCTTGGACTGGGTACCGCTGGATGTTTGCTTTAGGCCTTTGAAAATTGAAATGACTGCCTTGTTATTGTCTGAAGAGAGTATTCAGTTTGTTCACACCAGGGCTGCGAGTGCAGATCGTCACGCCCTTCCCCCGTACTCTGCTGTTAGAGCCTCGACTGAAACGGACTTCCTGTGTGTTCTTGTGACTAACAGGACTTTAATCGTCACAGACGCACTGACCAACAATTGGTATAACCATGTATATAAGAAGCAAACTTCTTTATTCCTACTCTGTAAATAAAAACACCAGATGATCAAAAGCAACAAAAGTAATAAATACTATGAAAATGACTTCTTGTACTACAACAGCTTGTTGAAGGAGAAGAATAAACTGTTTTGGAGTTTGTGACATGAATGAAACACTCTATCTCTCTCCCCCGGTCTTTAATCTCTCTCACTCTTTTCTTTTTTATATATATTTTAAACTTTTTTGACATTTTGTTAAATCTTTCTGTAAAAGTCTTTAGTGATCCAACAGAGAGAGAGAGAGAGTGGGAATGATTAGGACGGACATGAGGTTTTGATTTATACAAATGAAAAATGAAACAAAAAAATAGATAAAGGCACAATTTTTATACAACATAATCATGTTGCTAATGTTTAACCTTCGACATTCCTTAGGTTGAATTTCTAACACGGTGGGAGAGTGAGGAGGTGAGATGGATCAATGTGGGCCATTAATAGCATCCATGAAGTGATTCAGTTGTATTGATTTAACCAGATTACATTCAACATGGGTTCTAGCATGTGTAATAATGACATTTGTTCTGCTGTCAGAAATATTGCACTGTGCTGTTTCTTAAAGAGCGTTTCAGCATAAGTCCAGAGCCTAATGTGACACTCATTCTGTTTCCTGTGTGCATGTGTTTGTGTGCATGTAGGTGCAAACTTAAATGTGTGTATGGGTTTTGTTTTTGTTTGTTTTCGGGGGGGGACTTTGGTGTGCACACATTTAAATTTTTTTTGCAACATAAATGAATGCACATCACACTTAGAAGGATGTTCAACTCAGCCATTACTTTGCACCTCAAAAGGAAACTGTTCTCACACCAGTGTTCTTACACCGGGGGCAGGATAGCCCAGACTGCCTTGAGAGACGGGTGACACGATGGGAAATCCCTGTAGGAGAGGAAAATGACAAGATACATAGACTGACTGGGTGGAACGTGTTTTCAGTTTACCACTTCATGCAGCCAAATTTAGCTGGTTAAAGATGGTCCCATCACATGACTGGAATCTGTTTACTCTAAAAAACGTTTGTCTTCTTTTATGCTTTATTTAGAAGCATATTTTATTTCTCTTTTATAAATTTGCATGTTTCTGCTTTTATTATCTCCTATTTAAACCTGCAGAAAGTGAAAGCCTGTGTCTCGTTGACACAGCAGGAGCAGAAAATAGATTCATCTATCAGAGTGTGACATTTGGCTGGAGCGCGAGTGTCCCACTTCTAAGAGAACCCAAAGGACAGCTTTTAGCTGTAGCTCCTGGGGCTGAAAGGAAAGGAGGGTTAAAGACAGATAAAGACGAGGGATTACAAGGATTTGCTACCATTTCTTCTGGTTATTGTAATTACTTGCCTAAGTAACGCTGTACTGGCTGTGGAGCACAAAGAGGAGGCTGGTGTCATCGGCTGAGCTGTCGGGGGAACTTGTTTAAGACTCTTGATGGTGCATGATCTGGATTTGCCGCTGAACTTGTGAACTGTCTGTGTTTACGAATGGAAAAAAATCAAAAATCCACACGTATTCTTGTCTGCCACAGGGGTGGACTGGTGAAGAGCTGATCTTACGACTCAGCAGTGGGGCACTTTTATGGGGACAACACAAATGAAGACAACTGAATGTATCGTAGCATGAAGATAAAACAATTGGAGGTGGTAATTGGAAGCACAGGGCGGCTTTCATTATCTGTATTCTCCTTTTTCTCATCATCATCATCATTAGCTCCATCCTTAATTTACTGTATTTGACAAAACATGCTGATGCTGATCTCAGCAGGGACTCACACCAGACAGAAGCATCGTTCAGGCAGACGCTCATCGTGAAAGGTGAAATGTGCATCACCCTGGGCCTCCTTCCCCTAATTCCAGCATCTCCCAGCTCCTCTTCTTCTCTCCTCCCATTAACCTCATTCACATTTTAATATCAATCTCCATAGACCACATTAGTGCAGCACTTCTTTGAGAGTGTTAATTTGTTTTGTCAAAAGCTTTGTTTATCCCAGATTAATATCTCAATAAACAGAGGAGGGTTGCACTGTGGTAAATGATAGTGATTATGCTGTGGAAGGTGTGCAGCCCACGCTGTCGGACGGAGTCTCATGGAGTCTTGCACAATGGGAGTTACGCCGCCATTCAAAGCCCTCCAAACCTCTGATTACAATAATAACTCTGTGGGTGCTAATTTACTGCTGTGAATTCACTTCCCTGTTCTCTTGTTTTCAGTTTTGTTTGCAAATGTTTTAAGCAACTCCCTTTCTGAGCCAGTGGTAAACTTGAGAAGTTATTATTAGTCATGTTTTTCCTCTGAGAAGAGACATCTGTGAGATTGATCCTCCATTAGACAGCAGGATCGCCGTCTGTCGGCTCACAGCAGACTCTTTTTGCACGCAGACAGTAATGTGTATGTTGTTATTATAACCCAGGAGGGTTATTTAGTCTAAAGACTGGGCTAAACAACAAAGAAATCACAAAACCCACCCAAAGCCAGTGTGAGAGACTCTTTCATGTAGTTTGAAAACCAGATGAGATAAACTTGTGATTTTTAAATGAGCAAACTGATTTATTTTGTTTAGTCACAAACAAATATTTGCCAGTAGAAGAAGTGAAATGATTGTTGGGTTTTATGGGTGATGCCTTAAAAATGTGAACACAAATCCACATCAGCAAGTGAAAGCAGGATTTCCTGAGCCTGCGTACGTGACAGGGTTTTACTGGCTGTTAGAAAGCAAAGGAAACAGTTATATTTTGTTATTGATGTTTTTCTGTCCTCACGGCTAGCATGGATTACTTTTGTTACAAATACTAAATAAGGCTGTGATGAAGATTTCTCCCAGGTGCTGGACACGTGTCCATCAAACTGTCTTTGCATTTCAGGACATGTTTGAATGTCTTCTATTAGCAGGGTGGGACCAACCACAGGGGCCTTCAGGACAGCTGCCAAATGCTAAACTTGTAATTCCCATTTTCCGAGAAAAAGTTAAAGCAGTTATGGCAAATCTACAGAACAAGCTAGGTTTTGAACACAGTCACAGTATCTTCCCTGAGACGCTTCTGCCAGAACGGACACCTGCATTGCCAGAGGAAACGAGAGAGCGCTAAACACCAGCTGCTGTTTTTTAGGTCTAAACGTCTTTTGTTGTCCGTGACTTCAAACGGTGTTTTTCTTTTTGGGACTCAGGTAGTTTGTCCTAAAGTTGAAGTGGTAGCAGTCGGCTGTTTCTCCTTCTCTGATATTATTGAGCAGAGAACCTCTCACACCAGTGGTGATCTGTTGATAAATACGTGAGTGTGTGATGAGTGGAGGACCCAGGGAAGTGCAGCGGTTCAGTGAGACCGACAATCAGATGGTCCAATAGTTGCTTTCCGTCTGAAACGTGTTATTGGTGGAGGTTTTAAGACAAATGCAAGAGAACCACTTTATTACTTTTTTGTTTTTTTAATCACAATAAATTTATAGCTATACTATGTTAGAACATTGTTAAGAGGCATGAAAAACTATGTTTAAGCTAATTTGTTTTCCAACTTTGCAATTGTAGCTTTAAACAGAATCAGACACATCACACTGACATCAAGTAAAAGTATGTTCACCAAAAGGTTAAAAGCTTTTACCAGATGAAGTGAATCTGGGGTTTTTACGTCATATCAATTATCCAGTTGGCTTATTTGAATCTACTCTAGGAAAAATCAGTTCTGTCTGTTTGACCTTTTGACTTTAGTTCCCTAATTTAAAGCAGTTCTGAAGAATCCTGCAAACATTCAACATCACATGGACGTGCAGATCGTGTCTATATGGAGTCCGTCGGTCTAGACCACGTCTGTAGGACGTCCTACAAGGTCTTTGCACAGTTCTCCAGACTCTGAATGCCTGTTAGAGTTTTTCTTTGAAAAATGACAGTTTTTCCAGCCGTTCCCAGTCCGATCTTTGGATAAGAATATTTTATAGATTTTTATATTAATATTTTGTTTATTTTACAAGTTAAAACAACAGCTCAAATATTTTGCTTTAGGGCTAAAAACTGGTGTTTCATGTCATTCAGACAGTCAAGGGACCAGTTTAAATGTCATACATGGTAGCCATATTTCTGTTTTAACAGCCTTAACAAAGAGTTTCTCAGTAAAGCATCTCAGTCAGCAGGACGAGAGGTGACTCACAACTTTGGTTCAGTTCTGGAGGGTTACTGTACAAAAGCCTGTGTCTGTCATCAGAACAAGTGATTAGGTTTAAATGGTATTCAGTGTTATCTGAGGGTGTAATAATTGTTACTTGGTAACAGACTGAGCTTGTTAGAGTTTGTTTAGCAGGATAAAAGCTTCCATCCAGGGAACTAAATTAGTGGTCCTTGTGGTTTTAGTAGAGGGTATGTTACACACAGCATGGTGACTAAAGGACTCTGTTTTTGTCTAGATTTATCCTTTACAGCGGAGACACATAGCAAGTTATTTTATATTATTCTAATGATTTGTGTCAGGGTGTAATAAAAAAAAGAACCTGGTATTTAAAATAAGATAAATACAACATCAGATGATCAACAAATGATAGTTTATCCAGAAATGGAGACAAAATACAGAAGCCAGAGGAACTGAAAACTCCTGCTGATCTTTAACTCTTGTGCATATGAAGCATGCCTTGTTAGGCCTTTGAAAGTCTGAATATATGTTGAATATAACCGGTGAATAACGCCAAGCACAGCTTCAAATCTAAAACAGACTGGTTGAAAAGTATTTTAACAACCTTATAAAAGTGTGAACCAAACGCTGGAAGAGCTTTACGTAAAGAAATAGCCTCAAACCTCAGTGGACCGAATCACAAATGTAAGAGAGTTTGAGCCAAAATTCTACCACAGCAATGTGAGAGCAAGAAAAGAACTACTGTTAAAAACTCTTCTGCATTATGGGATGTAGTTTTTCACACTGATTCAACACCTTTTGTCAAATAACTACATGGTGTAAAACGCCTGATGTTGTTTGTCTGAGGCTGTTTACCTCTTTTTAAACTCAGTCACTATATGATGACCTAATAGTTTTAAAGAGAGTGCACTTTATTTTTTACAATGACTGTAACTTTTGTTTTTGTTTGTTTACTGGAGTGATTTTCATTCGTCTTTTTCCTCTTAAAGTCACAGAGCTGACTTTCCTCTGGGCCAGAGGGAATGGTTTCCTGTCAGTGTTTCCATCATTACAGGTCACAGCCACCTTGTATCTGCACATGCTAATAAAAATGTTAAGAATGCACGGTTGTTCTGTTAAAGGGGGTTTTCTGGGGCTGTATTGAAGGTGTAAGAGAGAAGTGTTTGTGTGGCAATCACTATTATCATTATTATACATAGATACAAACTAATTGTGCTCTTTTGTGAAAAAAAAATCCGAGTTTATTGAGCTGCACAGCATGCAAAGCAGATGTGATGTGGTGGTTGGGATAATGATTTAGTCCAACGGTCATCTGTGTACAAAACACACTTTGCAAAGCGATCATGTATGCAGAGACGAACAGTTAATGACACTAAATACCGAGTACCTGCTGTAGGGCCTGGAACAACGTCTTGCACAAGAATAAGGAGGTGAAAGAAGGTATTTTGTATAAAAATGCAGCATGACTTTGCTTCACTACAAGGAAACTACAAATATTCCCAACATCAGCTTCCATGGTGCTTTACGATCTGCTCACATATGTGTGTATAGGTACATGCACACCGGTGGGGATAATTACTCTGCTGTGTTCTGCTTTCTAAAGCATCAGTCAAGGTTAATTAATCATACAGTGTAGTGTGATCCCTGATGTAATCTTTTAATAACTGCAGTGTGAGTGCAGATTACTGATTTCTCAATGCAACTCAATTTGTTCAGCGATTGCAAAACGATGGACAACAACACTCTGCAGAGAAAACATCACGCTACAATCAGATTGCATCAATTAGAGATGTGACATGTTATCGAATCCTCACTGCGTCTTTTGATATACCCAATTCAACAAAATAAAAGAAATGACTGCTTAAGTACTCTTATGGATTTAGAGCTTTCTTGTTAAAGGTATTTTATACCAGACTGTGTGCTTTACTTACATGCTGCACAATGACTTCCCCACCATCTATCCACCCATCAGCCATGCCTTGTTCGTGTCCTCTCCATGACGCTCCCTGAGAGAGGAGGCTCGAAGGCTCTGACCATTCAATCACCCTCTTTTCACTATAGTGCTACAGTAACACTTTCATACACAAACATATCAAACACAAGCAGCAAGGCCTGTAACCCCTGCCACGCTCACTTCCTGGCATTCGGTCCATCTGAGAGTAAAAAAGGGGCTTTTTCAAGGTCACTGCACATTTAGGAAGGCTTAAAATAGAGCCAGACATTGACAAAGCAGGGCTCACAGCAACTGTCAGCAGATCTCTAGAGATAGAGAGGAGATGTATTAAGTTCAGCATAAACTTCTATGTGTTTGTGTATTACTGTAATTACTACCATACATCAAGCTGCAGGAGCAACCAATCTGTAACGAGCAGCATTTAACACTCCAAGTGATGTGAAATTCACTTAGAAATCTTTTATTAGTCAGGCCAAGGTGCCGCTGAACAAAAATACAGAGACAAGCCCAGACACACACTCTCATTGCATAGAGGAGCAACACAATAGTCAATCAGCCGTACAGTAAGGAGACTTTGATTTATTCAAACAAAGGAATTATCTATCCCTCCCACGGTGAGTGATGACAGAAATTAGAAAACTATATATTTTAAAAGATCAGTCTGGGATATTACAACATTCAGAAAAGAGCACAGATTTATATAACACAAAGGAATTAATAAAAGGTGGATTTATGCTACAGACGTACTTCAATGCTCCAGGACTCCTGACTGTTTACTGCCCCCCTGTGGTTGGTTGTATTTTATAAAAACAGTTAAATAAAATGGCTGAGAACCAGAGTCAAACATGAGCAAGCAGAGAAATCCACAGCAGAGTCAATTTATTATTAATCCCAATCATCACTACACGAAAACAGAATCAACTATTTCATTACAGAAAAAAACTTAATTAAAAACAATTTGGAAAAAAATTAACTCAGTAAAAAAGCTTCCAAACATAAAAAGAATGAAGACATAGAAGATGTGATTTATTTAAATCAGGAAATATATAAGAAAAAAGCAGAGTGAATAAAATGAATGTTAAAATATTAACATACTCAAAAAGAAATAATATTTTGAAAATGCATCTACCTGTATTTACGTGACATTATATTATAATAAAGAACAGTTTATATAGTTTGTCTTTAGGGAAATGTGTTCATCATATACCATCTATCATGCCACATCTCCGGTATGTTAACTATAGATTCATAACTGAAGAGTTTATTTACAAAAAAACGATAACTCTTTTTGCATCGTTTCATCATTTACTTGGTGATTAAAGGTGATTTTTTATTTATCTGTTTTTGCAAAAGAACTCTTCAGTTCTCTTTAGATATTCCCACAGTTGCTCTATGTGAGTTGACTTCTGACATTGGTTCACCCATCCTGTGATGAAGTCCAGCATTTTATACTTTCATCAAATATTATCTCAAATTCTATACTGATAAATCCAAACTGATGGATTATTAGGACCATTTCAGCCGTAAACTGATCCTGTAATCACATTCAATTAATGAAATAGCTTCTCAGAAACATCTTTTTAATGTAATTTAATACGTTTATTTGACTTTATTTTTATTTGATCAAAGTTGTTTCCAATAAAATGCCTGATTTTTAACATTTCTTATTTTCATTGTTTTTTTCATGAAAAGAGAAATTTTTGTCCTGAGATGAAAGTTTGAAGATGCTGAACTTGAGTACAAAGATTGTCAGTGAGCGTATCACGTTATCTGTGAAATATTATTCATATATATAAGGTATTATTATTATTATTATTTTATTAATTATTATTATATTCATTTATTTTTATTTTTTTTATTTTTTTATATATTATTATTATTATTATTTTATTTATGTATTTATTATTATATTTATTATTATTATTTTATTTATTATTATTATTATTATTATTATTATTATTATTATTATTATTATTATCCTTTACTTGTTTAGGTTTTCTTTGCACGTTGACTGCACGCCAAGATCCTACAAGCAAAAACAATCAAATAAAATGATGTCACATAGAAAGCATTTTTAAGAGAGCATTTGAACATAAACACAACCATCAAAGGTTATTAACATGTTACTACATACTCGTGCTCTCGAGTGGCCTTTCACTTGGTCCGGGTCAAAGCCAGCCTTGTTCACCAAAACATCAGCTTCACCCGTCACGCCAAAGCCCTCACCAGCAGCTCTAGGGACAGAAAAAGGAAGCAATCGAGTCAGAAAATGTTGCACAATTACTGCAAAGCTTGGTTTGTGAGGAAATATGAGGCGAGTTCTGAGGTTTAGACTTTTGCTTGCTGTGAGGGGTTGTATTAAAACACATAAAGTTACCCTGAGGGATGTGCAGCATGACCAAAGGAAAAAAAGATGTGAGAGGGACTGAAAATTGGAAAGTGACTTGGACTTCTCTTTGGTCACACATCTGAATGAGTAGTGACAAAGCAGGTGGCAGACTCACCGCTGATCTGAGAGCAGTGGTAGTTCTATAGAGTCCTGATCTTCAGCGTTTTGATCGCTGACAGCTGGTTCACCGTCCAGCCTGATCAGGGAGAGGGAGTCAGTGATTATTAGTTATCAGAGCAAAACAGAAACACATCAAGGTGGGGACATATATTTTCATTTCCTCTCTAGGATATCAGCAGCTGGAAAAATAAATACAAATTACAAATGCAAATGTGGGAAAAATAAATCCAGTTCTAACAACTATTAAAAAAACTAAACTGAAATGATTGAAATAGTTAAAAAAACAGATCTGACCTGTTCTTGGTCTTGTGCGTGCCTCCTGGGTCATCCCTCTGGTTCCTAGTGCATAAACCAGTTTAGAGTGCTAACCAAAGTCTACATTAGCTTGACTCTTTCTGCCTATGAAAGCCTACCTGTTCATTATTCTGTCGTGAGCAGGTCTGGTGATGTTAACGGCTTCTGCGCCTCCGCTGATAAACAAAAATATCACAGTATCTTATGCAAAACTTCTTTGGTAAAATGTGAGGTTCTTCACAGACACAAACAAACAAAAAGTGACTAATTTAATAATCAAATTCTCTCGAGTTTCAGGCCAGACTGAGGGATGAGGAGCCTCGCCTCATCGGTCCAATCGATACCACGGAGACAAAGGTAGCTTTTAGCAGATTAAAGTCTGGACGGAATATTGTTAATAGGCATGAAAACACACACACGCACGCACTCACGCACGCACGCACGCACGCACGCACGCACTCACGCACGCACGCACGCACGCACGCACGCACGCACGCACGCACGCACGCACGCACGCACACACACACACACACACATATCGATATATAAAGCCCATTGGGCTTGTAATGCAGATTTGATGCAAAATGGGAGGTTCCCACCACCGCCATTTTGGCAGTGTCACACGTCTCGTCACGCCCAGACAATCCAACAATGGGAAAAGAGGTGGGACTGAGGGTGGGGCTTTGAAGGTGGGCGCACATGAACCAATGTAGCTACTAGCTGAGCTAACCCCCAAAGCTAAGACGTAGCTCTGGGACAGCTCCCGCGCGGTTGCCTGGCTTTTGTGCGAAGCTGCAGCAGCGCTGGTCGCCTGTGGAGCTCTAATATGGACTGTAAAAATACAAGCAGAGCCTCAGACCGCTGCAATCGGAGCCAGGCGCCCTGGCTCCTTATGTGAACTCACGCTCCACTCTACTCCGCCACAGGGAAGATCAGTGGGACATTAGCTACATGCTAACCTGAAGCTAGTGGAATTTTTGGGGCACTTTTAGCGAGAGAAACGCAGTTGAGCGACTCCAAAGTAAAGCCACATCAGCTCAAAAAGCTGCGTTGTTTCTGTAGTCTCCGTTAGAGAGCTCCACAGGCGACCAGCGCAGCTACAGCCTAGGTCGGAAGCCAGGTGGCCGCGTGTCCCAGCTTCCGCGGGAGAAGGGAGCGTGCTGCCAGGGCTGCCAACTCTCACTGAAGGGCTGTCAACTTGAGCGTGAGACATACATATCTGACCCCCTTCACACACGCTCTCAAGCCACACTTCTAATTTCTCTCTAAATTGATTTAAAAAAAACCTCAAATCCAATTCCCAGAGGTGGCAGATTTCTTTGGAGTGGGAGGAATGGATTGGGAATTGATTTGGGGTCATTGATCAAATTATTGAAGACAAATCAGTTATTTATTATAACATATTTGAAAAAAATCTCAATAAAATTTGTTAAAAACTGCTTTGTCTCATTGGTCTAAATAACAACTGACAATTGATTTTGAGTCATTTGATCACAAAACCTGGATGGTATTGAAACAAAATACAGAAATTGCCATAAAAATGTTACTAAAAAGGATCTCTTTCAATTAAACATTAAAACTTTGGTGTCTCATTAATCTAGCTTAGAACCAAAACTGTGAAATTTTGAGTAATTTGTTAATTTACTTGGAAGCTTTTGAAGAAAATAACTTAATTTTCTAGGAAAATCTTAATAAAAAATATCAGATTTTGTGAAATGTGTTAGAAATTGCTGTGTCTCATTGGTCCAGCTTTAGCCTGGCTGGCCACGAACCATTGACGACTCTCAGTTGTGGGGCGGGATCTACAGTTGTCTTTCAAACTGTCTGCATTCAATTGGATAGCGCTAGGACCAATCAGAGTAACGAACAACGCGAGCTGTGATTGGACAGCCACAGCAGTGGATCGGGCTGCGAGGGTTTCAATGAAGCATGCCTAGACCAAACTTTGCAAGGCAAGAATTTGTTCTAGTTCACTAGGCTAGTATAGCTTAGTAACACCATTGGAAATTGGTTTTGATCAATTTATCTGGAAGATATTGAAAAAATATAAATTTTATTATTAAATTACTTATTAAAAACAATCAGATTGTATGAAATATGTTTCAAATTGATGTGTCTCGTTTGTCTAATTAAGTAACACAACTGAAAATTGACTTTGAATAATTTAATCAATGAAGCTGGAAGCTTTAGATTTTTTGTATTTTTTCAAATGACTAGAAATTGTTGACGGTCCCTAAGCAAATCACCGCTTTCATCAGCGAGTCCTCGGAACACAGCCAGATGTTCCATGATTAACAACCGAACACAAACACGAAGAGGACACAACCAAAGTTCAGAGAGTCGAAGTGGCCGAACATTAATTAACATGAGGCTGAGGCCTTCCCCGGACCTAGCTGCTTACGCTAGCTCTGACGCTCATGCTTCCTGTCAATCAAATCTAATCATTCATAATGTCAAGCATTTAATTACACCTAAATGGAAGAGTTACAAAAAAATTCAAAAAGGACCGGACCGGCCCACATTGGGTAAATGGCCCAGCAGGACTTGATGTCAGTAGGGAGTCTCGCTATTAGGTCTGCCTGCAATGATGTTTATGAACAAGCAGGTGTCAGTAGACCCACATAGTGACACAGTATCATTACAATTTGGGTAATGTGCCGGAAAGCTTCACGAGGCCTCATCTACCCCATCACTAGAAGAAAGCTTCTAGCGCTTCTTCTTGTTGTGGTTCTAAAGACATGTCCAAGTCATTTAGAACAGAGGAAAGAGCCGCAGCAAACTCCGCTTCAGACGCCATCTTTGTTGTTTAAGAAAAAATGAGCGTTGCGGTGTGTGACGTAGGCTACTCTGCTCAGCGCTGGTTGGCTCGGTTAGAATTCTCAGGGGGTGGGGTTATTTAAATGGAAGCATTACCAGAACCTTTACTTCCCATAAGGAAGCATTGGCATGGCTGGCCAGGCTAGAGATCATACGTGATTTTCAAGTGTAATAAATCAGCTCAAAGAAAAATCAATACATTTTTAGTCAAATTTGCCCCATTATTAAATATTATTTTGCTTATCTTCCAAGTGTTTTGTCAAATAGTATGAAATTCATTTGAGCATTAATAACAGTGACAGCAAAATATTTAATTCAAGGTCTAAATTAAAATACGAACTTCCAATTAAGGGATCATTTAATTGCGAGTACAACTTCAGAGCAGTTGGTGCCTCCCCAGTCATGAACGTCACCACACGTCACTGACCTGCAGCTGCTGGCAACTCTTGGGTTTCCTTTAACCGTCTCGTTCCAGCAAGAATTAGTGAACAGCCAGGCTGATATTTGTTTTATATGATGAACAATGAATGGCATTTCCTGCCTGAAGCTCCTTTGGGTTAAATAAAAGGTTTTCATTTAATGTTAAACTTAGATCTGAAATTTCTCAGTCCTCCCTGATCACCACAATGCAGCCGTTTTGAATGGCATCAATAAAATGATTGTTGCCATCTTCCTCTTTTTCTCTAACTTCAGATCTGAAAACTGCTGTTTATGTTTTTCTTTTTACGTCTGCTGCGATTGCTCCTCGGCTCCACCACACTCACAGCTTACCCCTGCAACCAATGGTGCCACTGGAAGGCAATTAACGTTTTTCTGTGCATCTACGTCTCAGTGAGTTGAGTTTTCCTGACTTGTCAGTTGCCATGGTTACCCATGAAATGCCACCGATCAGACGGCTTATGTTTATGCAGTGTTCATGAATTGCTTTGCATTGACCATTTATGGCAGAAAGTGGGTGTGTAGAAGGCGGGATTTGATCCAAAATCACCTGAGCACTGAGGAAGAGTATGATCTTTGAGCAGGAATGACACACAGCTGTGCAACAGCAAAGTAAGAGCAGGAGATCAAGTTAGGGTGAGGGGCTTATTTAATTTATTCATGTGATGACATCACAAAGCACTCTTGACCAGTTCTGGAGAGTTACCAGTCATTCACTCTGAGCTCTTGAGACGAGCAGATTGTCTATCTGACTGTCCTTCAACCAGCGTTTTTCGTTTATTGTTTTATTGAACCATTTCAATAAACAATAACTATCCTATCCGATTCACAATGCATCGAGTAGAATATACACGGGATTCCAGAAACGAGTCTTCTCATCGGGGAAATTCTCCACGGAGGGAGAGATTTCACATTTTCATTTTCAAGATGGCTGCCGAAGTGCAAGCACACAGTTTGGTAGGCTCCATGTATTTGCTAAAAAAGTTATCTAAAGAGCAGAGAAGACCTTGTAACAGGTAGACCTCTTCTGGTTTATTTTAATTGTGACAGGGTGAGCATGCTGTCACTGTATCCCGATTGATCATGCGCCTGGGCTGCTTGGCCATGGGGATATCCTTTTGGCTGACTGGTTAACGTGCATGACTCTCACCCAGGGGTCTGAGGTTCGAGTCCTGCCCGGGCCCTTGTTTGTCCACCTTGCCACATAATTTTTTGCTGATACTGCTCTTGGCTGCACACAGTAACTCTTCCTCAAGGGTCAAGGCTGTGACTGATGTGGCCGATAAGATAGATGGCAGGTCTTGTCCAGCAGGGGAGGTGGGTGGCTCATCCTGACCAGTGGCAGATGATGATCCAAAATATTTTAGAACGCGAGTGTCCACTCGGGTCAGCTCGGCTAACCCGTTTACATGCAGAATGAAGTCAGATAACTACCGCATTATCTGGGTGCTTCAGCCCGATTAGAAGAAGTTCACTTTCAGCCAGACTAACGCGTTTACATGCATTTAAAAAAAACGACCTGAGTCTTTTTAGGGAAAAAGTTCGATTTTCTGATGCGCATGTACACTCAGCAACTTCACTAACACGACACAGAAAGACGTGGAGGGAATCATACAACGAATGAGTTCCTCCACATGTTCCCTGGATCCTCTTCCAACATCTTTAATAAAAACAAACCTCAGTCCAATCAGTCCACTCATCACTGCAATTATCAACAAACTGGACAAGTTCCATCTGCCCTTAAAACTGCTCTCATTCGTCCTCATCTGAAAAAAACATCACTAGACAAAGAAGATTTGGCAATACAGACCAATTTCAAACTTTCCATTTCTCTCAAAGATTTAGGAAAAAGTGGTTGCATCTCAGCTTCATGGCCACCTTCAGACACATGGCATGTATGAGACATTTCAATCTGGATTTCGTTCTGCACACAGCACAGAGACAGCCCTGGTCAGAGTCATTAATGATCTACTTATGGCAGCTGACCAGGGCTCCGTTTCATTTCTTGTTCTTTTGGAACTTTCTGCTGCTTTCGACACTGTGGACCATAACATTCCTCTCCATCTGCTTCAGACCCAAGTTGGACTGACTGGGACCATCTTCCAATGGTACCAGTCATACCTCACTGGAAGAACTGAACATGTGGCTTTGGGGGAGGTACAGTCACCACCCCATAACATCACCTGTGGGGTGCCCCAGGGCTCAGTTCTAGGTCCAGTCCTTTTTACTATATACATGCTCCCACTAGGTTGCATATTCAGGAAATTTGGGATATCATTCCATTCTTATGCTGATGACACACAGCTATATCTCAAAATTGATCCCACTACCTTTTCAGCCACACCATCTGCTCTCAGTGCATGCCTGGAGAAGACAAAGGCATGGATGTCTGATAACTTCCTCCAATTAAACAGCAGCAAAACAGAGGTTCTACTCATTGGTACTCCCCACAAGATCAAGTCATCCAACCTCAGTAGTATCTCTATGTTAGGCAACACCATCACTCTTTCTCCATCTGTCACAAACCTTGGTGTCAAACTTGACCAACATTTATCATTTGAAAACCATGTTTGTCACCTTTCTAAAGTCTCCTTTTTCCACCTCAAAAATATAGCAAAACTGTGACCCTTTCTCTCCCAATCTGATGCTGAAAGGCTGATCCATGCCTTTGTTTCATCCAGGCTGGATTACTGTAATGCCCTCCTTGTCGGGATCTCTGGTGAATGCCTGCAGAAGCTTCAGCATATCCAGAAATGTGCTGCCAGGATCCTGACAAGGGGTCACAAGAATATTGACCGGTTGCTACGGGAAGCGCAACAGTTTGAGAGCAGAGAGGCAATACTGCGTTCCCAGCTGCGAGAAGCTCAGGAACGCAATAACCAGATGAATTTAGAGCAGAATTCAACTAACACATGGTCAGAGCATACAAATAAGGAGACAGTCCAACTGCAGATGGTTGCAAAACTTCAGAAATTGGAGAAAAGCAGAAAGTGTTTCAACTGCCAAAGACGACATAAACAAATGCAGAACTGAGCCAGTTAACAAAACACCGG
Source organism: Aphyosemion australe (assembly GCA_006937985.1). Lineage (NCBI taxonomy): Eukaryota > Metazoa > Chordata > Actinopteri > Cyprinodontiformes > Nothobranchiidae > Aphyosemion > Aphyosemion australe. Next base: position 3,132,396 of record SSNS01000016.1, on the reverse strand, counting down.
ACTCTGAAAGCAGGAAGCGTAAGAGAGAAGATGCACCTGTTTTGCACCTGATGCAATAATACCTTCCTCTCAGATGCAGACAAGTACATCAGAAGACTTTGAAGAGAGGCAAAAAAAACGGTTTAAAGCACAAAAGAGACAAAAAGATAAAATTAAACGATTGCTGGTGGATCCATTCAAGCAGGAGCGTCCAGGCCGCAAGCTCCACAAGTTAACAGTTACTCCTGTGGTTGAAAACTTCAACCCAAGTCCAGTGACCAAAAACCGTTTCACATCCAGACTAAATACACTAAATCACTCCACAAGTACAACCTAGGTGCAATATTACCTAGGCATCAGCTTGTGCCTAGGTACATACGTCATGCAGGGTTCCTCAGGGCTCACTACTTGGACCTCTGCTTTTTAGTTTGTATCTCCTGCCTCTGGGGTCCATCTTCAGGAAGCATAAAATTGACTTCCACTGTTACGCGGATGACACTCAGCTGTATTTGCCCCTAAAACGGAAGGATGGCTACAGCATCAAATCTCTAGCTGTTTGCTTGGACAAAATCAAATCTTGAATGAGAAAAAGACAGAGATAATTATTTTTGGTACTGGTACCTCCAGCGAGCCCTCACTTGTGGACTTGGGCCCTCTGGCACTGCACCGAAAGCCAACGGTAACTAATTTGGGTTTCAAAATGGACAGCAATTTTAAGATAGATAGTCAGATCAGTGCTGTGGTCAAATCTAGCTTCTTTCATCTGAGGCAGTTAGCAAAGGTAAAAAGCATCTTATCTACATAGGATTTTGACACTGTAATCCAGGGGTGCCCAATCCTGGTCCTGGAGGGCCAGTATCCAGCAGATTTTAGTTTTAACTCTGCTTCAACACACCTGATTTCAATCAGCAGGTGATTAGCAGGCTTCTGCAGAGCTTGGTGAGCTGCTGCACAGGTGTTTCAATCACTGAATCAAGTGTGTTGGAGCAGAGACACCACTAAAATGTGCTGGATACCGGCCCTCCAGGACCAGGATTGGGCACCCCTGCTGTAATCCATGCCTTTATTACAACTAGACTGGACTACTGTAATTCTTTTTAGAATAAGAAATAACACAAAAAGAAGTAGAAAGCCTTTGTATATAGCGTCTCTCAAGAAAAAAATCACAGTCATTCACAAAAACAATAAAAATTTCAGAAAAGAAAGACAAAAAAGTAACAAAAAAAGAAAACACAGGAGACCCCAAAAGACAGAATTGACGGAAACACCAGCATGAAAAGAAGCTAGTGAGGAAGAAGTGAATGAACAGGAGGGCGCACAAAATAGTTACAACAAAACTGCCAGGTTCGTTAACACTGACCGGAAATGTAGAAGCAAGTTGGAGAGGTTTCAAACAGCGGCTGTGGACGAGCAGATGATCAGGGGCAGGGTTAGGGGGTAGCTACTTGGGCACAAGCCCCTGATGTTTTCTGAAAAGCCTGCAATCTTAATTTTACTTTTGAAGAAAGGTAAAATACATATAGAATTAAGATGCAGTACCAAAGTCCACCAGAGATGGTGCAGCTGCGTTGAGTAGCCTGCTCACAACCTGCCAAAGTCTCCCCTAAAGAAGTGTTTCAGCAGCCTGCATGCTATGACTGAGACACAGGCTTGGGGAAATGGATAAACATGGAAGGTGTTGGACTAAAAGTACCATAAAAGAATGAAAACAACAGCTGTGATGATTCAGCTTTGTGAATGTTACTTAGAAAATGTCAGTAAAGGTATGCTACAAAGATAGTGAATGGTAGCAAAATAATGTTATGTAGGTGGTTTCATGCGGCTAGTCCACTCTAGCTGGAATAATTATCATGTATCAAGTGAACAGAGAAGCTGATGCTCTCTGGATGACTGGGTGACAAGTTTAAAATAGTAAAGTAGACGTATAGTTAAAACAGGAAAAAATCAAATAAAATGACTAAATTAGTAATTTACTTATATGTTTAAATATATGTTTACAATGACCAAAGTAAATCTAAACTTAATGAAAATCATTAAATTGATTATTACTGTTTGCTTATTATCCATAAACTAATATTTTATTGAACAGCACTTTTAGGTGGCCGCTGCAGCCAAATCATTTCTGTGACTCTAAATCAGACTTTTGCACCTGTTGACAGGTGTTTTGACCCACTGCTCATTAAGTCTTCTAACTTTTCTGGGAAAGTTTTGTTTGTTTCTTTATATTATTCTTTAAGGCTCATGGGCAGTGGCTTCCACAAGTGATCACCACTCTGAATGCACACATGCACCAAAAACCTTATATACAACAACCGGTAACACTTTACAATAATGGACCCCAAAATGTGCTTCGTTACTAGGGAATGACTTAGGAGGTAATGAGTAATGAACAAGGGACTAATGGGTAGTTAACCAGGACTTACTGATAAAAACACCCACCAGTCCTATTCAGGGACTGATGGTTAGTTATCTAAGGAACAGAGGAGGAATGAATCATTACTTACGCAGTACTTAACCATTACCTACTACTTTTGTGGTCCCTATAGTAAAGTGAAGCCTCCTCCCAACTACCTGCTGAGGAACAAATCAGTACTTACTCTGAACTTAATCATTACCTACTATATTTAATTATCCAATCTTGACAAATAACTGATTTCTTAAAAAAAAAATGAATCAACCATTTTTTAATTATAACTTCATGAACATAGCTATCTAATGTCCACAAACTACTCAGAATAGTTGAGAACTGCAGAAGTTTTTATTGTAGAAACTGTTCAGTTTCATTCACACACACATACACACGCGCACGCACACACACACACACACACACACACACACACACACACACACACACACACACACACACACACACACACACACACACACACACACACACACACACACACACACACATTCTTGTCTTGAATATGTTGTGAAGACCGTCACTGACTTCCATTCATTTTAGTGACTGGATTGAGCCTAATACAAACTCTAACCAGTCTATTCCTAACCCTAGCCTTAACTAAAACTTAATTCACACCATACCTCTGAAACTAATGAGTAGAGCTCTGTAACATTGTACCAAGGTGAGAACCAGGCAAAAAGGTCCTCACCTTGCAACTAATGTCCTCACTTTACAGGTGAAAGCTTGTCATTGGTCCTCACTTTGATGTATAGACAAGTACACACACACATGCACATATGCACACACACTGTCGAAAGGTCAGGGTGAATAAGGACCGTTAAAGTGTCGATCTAACCTGCAATCATTCTCCAGTTGGATGCTGTGATCATTTTCATCTCCTCCACTCAGAGCTACTCCATTCCTGTGATATCAGAAATTAAATTAGAATTTGATTAAAAATCTTTTCTTTCTCTGATCTCTTCTGAAATAGTTTTTGACTCACTCGATATGATTGTTGGGCTGACTTTCTAAATCAGCAGGTCTGACTTCCTGGAATCCACTTCCACGCTGGCTTCTTTAAGAAAATTTCAAACATGATACCTTTTACTATTCACTCATTTGATTCTTTTAAACAGGCAAACAAGGTAAAGTGAGTTAAGCTCATAAAGAGTTTGAATCAAGAATCTTCTGACTACATAAAGTCAAATAAGAAAAGATCCTGCTGAAACAGGACTGACCTTGTCTGAAGAGAAAACACACTTCTGAAACATGAGCAGGGAACGAGGTATTTGGAAGACATTCCTCCTGTACGTTGCTGATTGCTGGCATAAAATAAGGAAAATGACAGTCAACACACACACACACACATCTGAATCCATGAAAACCTGTATGTAAATGTGAAAAGTGACAGCTGTCTTACTTCTGCTCTTTTTTCCAGCTAATGTAACACCAGCAAATGATTACAGTGACAATGATCACTGCCACCACTGCTGCTGCTACTCCCGCTTCAGCTGAGCAATAAACAAAACATTGTTACCGTTAAACTTGAATCTCCTTTAAAGTTACGAAGCAAAATATTGAAAAAGTAAAAGTCAGAGTACAGTTTGACTCACGTCCAGGGCTGTGCTGTGGTTGTGGATTCTCTGTTCAAATGAAGAATTGAAGTAGATAACATAACATGTAGAAATAATTTAGTTATGGTATAATCAGGGCTGCTGCTCACCGATCACTTTTATCTCCACGCAGGTCTCGCTGATACGGTTGTTTGGGCCTTCCTGAGTTTACAAAATCAAGTTTACAGTGTGCGAACATTAACATCAACATAAATAAGATCTCAGATTATTTATTTCTGTCAAAAACTCACAATAATACATTTGACTTTGAGCTCTCTGCAGTGTTTTGTGGTGAATGAGTAGTTGTCCATTTTGACAACTTCTGGTGAACACTCGAACTTGTTTTTCCTGAAATCAGCGTGAGCCATTTGGGTCTGTTAACACAAAGAAATCACTTTCACTTTCTGTTTATTACAATTTCAAGGATTGCCTTTGATGGTAATAAATTAAAACACTAAGCATGAAGCTACAGACCGAGTTCCAAATCAAAATACCTCATTGCGTTCAACTTGAAGTTCACTCCCATCGTGACAAAAATGGGGAAATTTAAATCCATCAGTGTTCTTTATTTCACCACATGTTATGTTTTTTGAAGAGCAAGCTGTAAGAAAAGCACATAAACAGTTTAGGACTTACACAAAATCCCTTTGAAAGGTTAAGAACGAGGCTGTAAATAATAGAATTAGCTCCACATTTATTAAAAAAAATAACAACAGACTTCAATAATGAGTGTAGATCTTAATCTTACCAGATGTGTCCGTAAAAAGGAATGGTAGGAAAAGCACTGCGATCCGAAGAGTCTGAAAAACACTTTGGTCCATTTCAAGTCCAACTGTGTCAAAAAAGAAAAGGAAATGGTGTCTTCTTCTGTCTTCTTCCTGATTATAACACGTGTTAAAAGGGGCGTGTTCAACATTTCATGACTCTTTCCTGTTGCCTAACTGTGTTCACACAAAGACAGATGTTTTTTAAGAAAAATCACAATCTGGTTCTTTAACATTTCAAACAATAGCCTGTATCAAAACGTTATTGTCTTTACACACATTCTCAATAATAATAATAATAATAATAATAATAATTTGCTGTCAGTCACTTTTTCTAATTTAATCTGGAGAGCTGGATTATTTCACAGCAAATGATGTCAGTGATCTTTAAGATGTTCATTGTGTTTCACTGGCAGGTGAATATTTCCTACCAACAGCTCCTGCTGTTATACACACCAGACACAAGGGGAGGCCCTTGTCTCGTGGGCCAGAGACAGCCCATTCTATAACTGACACACACACACACACACACAGACACACACACACCATGCACAGATAAAGCAGAAGCTGCTACGGTCCACCACACATCGTTTCAGTGGCATCTTCTCTGGTTCATCGACAAAAGACAAACCTGTGTGTGTGTGTGTGTGTGTGTGTGTGTGTGTGTGTGTGTGTGTGTGTGTGTGTGTGTGTGTGTGAGAGAGAGAGAGAGAGAGAGAGAGAGAGAGAGACTCAGGCTGGGCCTCTTTCTGTCTCCTCAACATGTCTGCTTCTTCCATCTCTCTGCTCTCTGAAACACGAGGCATTAGTCCATCAATCAGCAGATCAGGATAAAAGTGTGCATCCAAACACTGAGATCAAGTTTAACTTCGATTTGATTTTGAGGATTAAGAGGTCAAATTTGTCCTTTCTAATGTGTGGAAAAGCTAATTAGTTACACTTGGTTTAAACATTTTAAGTAGTTCATTGATGGGCTCAGAGGAAAGGGTAAATATTATGGACTCAACCTTTCTAGAGAAAAGATGTGTGATAGTGGAACTGTCCAGTCAGTTTATGATTTTTTATGATGTGTTGGCAGGAGCATTGGACGTGATGCCATTTCTTCCTGAAGATTAAAATCAGCTAATATTTTTGTCCCCCAAGAAAACTGGTCTTTGTCTCTAAGCTGGTGCATCATTTACACATGTCCAAACGACATGCTTAAATTCTCCAAATATAAAAGACACAATAATGTCTTTTATTACAGTCAAACCATTTTTATTTTTGATTTCAAATCTCTACCTGACTCGTCAAGCTCTAAACACCCTCAGAGCACTTACAAAAAAGAGCAGCGATAACAAAAATGCATGTTCTAAAGTTCCCACTTATAGATTTCCTGCCCTGGAGTCAGAATTCCAAGTAGCATAAGCAGATCTTTCAGAATAAATAACTACAACTCTGCTGCTGTTGAGATTTTTCCATAATCTGTTTCTTCCTTATTTGTTCTGCTCATAGAATAAGTGACCAAAATGACCCAGTCAGAGAAGAAACTAAAATACAAACAATCCTATCCAAATTTTGTCCCATCAAATAAATAATCACTGCCATTTGAAAGTCGGAGTGGGGAAGAAAAGGTACAGAAAGCTGTTTTGCAAGACTACTGTTGAGTTGTTGCATGTCCTTACCCTCCGCTGAAAAATAATTTAGAGAGAAAAACAAAGTAATTTAACATTTTTGAGTTGTTATTGTGAAACTGAGTAGCTTCTACATGTCCTGTCATGGAGAAAAGATTGGAGATAAGTATCTTTCCTCCCTTCACTGCTTTCCAATCAATATGTCATTCTTTGTTTTGTTTTACTTGTTTTGTATGATTGAGAAAAGAGCAAAAGTTCATTTTATAAACCTGAATGAAGGAAACATCTAGAGTTTGCCAGGTGCAGTGTGAACGCTGAGGGTAAGAGGCATCCCAGAAATCCTGCTAAGGTTTAAACAATACTGCTGGCTGACCAAATACCCTACTTGGATTCATTTCACAAACCTCCACAACTGCTGCGGCACACAGGCGAAAGAAACACGAGCACAAGAAATAACAGGAATGACTCTTTAAAGAAAACATTATTATAATCAGTGTCCGGGACCTTTTGGCATGGATAACAGAAAAAATGTATAATTTATACTAACATTTATGTTGTTTTTTATGTTTTCATTGAAGCTGGAGCTTAGAAGCAGTGGTGGTCACCAAGAAGTGGCCAGGGGGGGCCAAGGCCCTCCCTGGAAAATTGCTGGCCACCCCACTGGCCACCCCCAGGGAAGACCTCCCCCACTTAAATAAATCTTGTTTGTGTTCACTCAAACTAAACATTCATCTTCTTTAATCAGGACATAAAACCAAATAAATAAACAAAGTAACTAAATAAATGATATTTAAAAAATATATGTTGCTGCTGGCCACCATTTTATAAAGGAATAGAAACATCAAAAGTGCTTGTGAATGTTTTTGTTAAGACAGAAACAGGCAAATGAAACTGTTGTAAATGCCAAATCACTAAATGTTGAAGTAAAAATAGGTAAATGTGCTGGATGTACATTGTTTTTAATGACCAAGAATGAAGGAACTAATGCAATGAAAGGCTAAACGTTCCCACAGTTGCCATATTCACGATTTTGGTGTGCCACCCTTAAATTCTCTGTGGCCGCCGCTGCTTAGAAAGGACAGAAACGTGATTTTAGACAAACGCAGAGTCAGCTGGGATGCTCTCAAGCTAATTCGTAACAAGCTGTTTTCTTTCTAAGCACAAATGAAGGTCATGTGTCTAGTTTTCTTAGTGTGAAAACTAAAACCACTATTATTACTGGTTTGAGATCAAAAATCGTCCACACATTAGCAGTAGAGAGAAGCATGCCAACACCAACACACTGACCTATTTAGAGAACTACGGTTAGATTCCCACAGAAATTCAACAATAATCAGCTGACTCACAACAGGACAGGGACATAAACATGCTAGGTGGTCACATTGTGACATTTGCACAATCATAAACAAACAGAAAGTTATGTAAAACAGCAAGTTGGGGTTTTTTTTTCATGGGAATGTGGGGAATCAGTGTGTCTCTAAGGATCCGATGTACACCGCAACCCTTCTCCATTTTCTGTATTTCACACATATTGAAGACTCCGTTTAAAACCACAGCTCCCCTCTTGCAAAGTTTGGTTGATCTGGGCACAGCAACCTGATCCCGCTGAGAAATCCTGTAAAAATAGCAAATTAAACAATGCAGCCAAAAACGTATATGATCAGCAGAGCCAAACATGTGACAGAGGAACATAAGATTGTTCTAACACAGATGAGGCTGTAGTAAAGTTTAAGTGTGCAGCTTGATGATCTGCAGCTTTTGCTCACGGGCTCCTGAGCTACACATTGTGCAACTCAGATGGCCTCTGCCTGTAATCTGTTTTCCAGCTTGATCTCCTGAGACGGATCTCTGTCAGAAAACAAACCTCTCCGTTTGAAACATGGTCCCTAACTCAACTTCTGCTCGTACATTTCACTCTCCTCTGGTTTCTCTTCTCCTAGCCTTTTTTCCCCTGTGCACTTTTCTCTTTATTCTCCTTGTTTTTCCCTCCTGTTATTCGCCGGTGAAGTCTCCGTGTATGGTGGAGGCAAACAGAGCCAGCGTGTCTTGTTACAGCAATCCCAGCCTGCTGATAAAGCCGTCCATTGTGAAGGATAATCCCACAGAAACAATTAGGATTGTTTCCTTTATATCCTGCCTTCTGCTATTTCTTTAGCCTCACACATTTACAATATAAGCGTGAATCTTTCCAGATGCACAAACATGTACATTTGCAAGCACTAGCACGTGCACAAACATTTATGAGAAAATATGCAAAAATTGACATTAAATCACCCATTTGGTTGACTTAGTCTTATTGCACAATATTTCAATCCCAAGCTGATTTAACTAATACTGAAACATGAGTTTTAGAGAAGGATTTACTGGTTTGTCTATTGATGTCATGCCTCCCTCATGTTGCGATTCATGCTTGGCTGCTTGTTCTTTATAAATAAACTAAAACTAGTTTTAGTCTGTAGAGAAAAACATAAAACTGTCCAGATGAGAAAGCAGCTTTTAACACATTTTATTCAATAAAACCAGGGTGTCATTATAGGTCATTTTCACAGCAGTCATGTCTGATGTGTAATAGCACAGAAAACCCAGGTGAGATTGTAAAAGTTTTCAGTGGAAGTGTCCAATTTCAGCGTCCTAGTTTTCATTTTTGCCTCAGTGGAAATTTCAAACTCAGTTGAGCTGGTAATAGGATTATTAGTTCCACTTGTGATTATCTTGTTGCTAAAGTCAAAATATCAAACCTTTGTGCAAGAATCTAATTTTCAGTTCTGAAGTGATGAATTTGACCACATCTCATTCCTTTCTTGTTGTTTTTAATGAACATTCTTTTCTGTTTGGGTGTCTGGACAGGTAGATGGCTCTGTGGTTTCCCTGCTGGTGTTGTCTCCTCATGACTGCCATCATTCCTCCAACAAGGAGGTTTTATATCTGGGCTTTTCTGCTGCCATCATTATCTGTCAACAGAACCAATGTGAAGGAGAAACATAATTAAAGGGCAGAGACAGAGCAGAACTGTTGCTGTCAGACAAGCACTGTTGAGCAAATACACACATGAATGTATCAGTCTGATACAAAAGGTGCCTGTTGCTTAAATACCAGCATAAGAGACAAAAAATACAAGAGGAAAAGATGAGAAGAAGCATTGTTTCTACATTTAAGGCCTGCAATTCGCTTTATTTTGGGTCCTGGGTCTAAACACAATTTATTTTCTTAGTGTGTGATGTTAGTCCACCATTATTACACAAGTCAATTACTCATTCATGACAGGGAATTAGAGCAATAATGTCAGCTACCTGCTGTGAGCATGATCAGTAAACTGATTGCATGATAACATGTTGATTAAATACATGAAAACATGTACAGTATGTACACACACACACACAGAGAGAGAGAGAGAGAGAGAGAGAGAGAGAGAGAGAGAGAGAGAGAGAGAGAGAGAGAGAGAGAGAGAGAGAGAGAGAGAGAGCTGCTCTGGGGCGCAGTGACAGAGGTGAGGCTGCTACACAATCAGCACCACCGGCCCCTCTGAACACCACCAGCAGGCAAGGAGGATGAAGTGCCTTGCCCAAGGACACAACGACCGAGATGGACAACACCTGGGTTCAAAACCCACAGACTCCAGGGCACCATCATCTCAACACAAAAATACCACACACATATTTCATGGGTGTTTCATGCATGTAAGATTTGTCACTTTGACACCTGATGTTATTTTCTATTCATAACACTCAACAGAATGCAGACAGAAGCACGATACGTTTTCTTTTTTCATCTCTTTGGTGATGTCTGTTTTTTATTTTACAATTACTAATAAGTTTTTCATGAGTTTATCAGTGTTTCACCTTAGCGCTGTAATAGAAGGTCAGATGGCCCTTTGTTTATGCGAGACCATTTTGTTGTGTGTAAGAAAGGCTGTGATTCATGAAGGTCATATGTGCATTCTCACATTTCACGATTCACATCTGATTTATAAAGTAAAACACATAGTGAACAGTTATAAAAGTACTAAAGAAATAATAAGCTAATAATAAGTTTATTCTGCATATTTTCTACATGGTGCTAATATACCATAAGGTGTACAGATGCTCAGTGGGCATTATTCAGGGTCATAAAACACTAAGTTGGAGGTATTTATCTCTAGAAATCAAAAGAAACGAACAAATCATTTCTAAAAACAAATCAATCAACTTTATTTATATAGCGCTTTCCACACCTGCCAAGTTGGTCCAAAGCACTGGATACGACAAAAAAATTTAAATCCTATAGACCCCTTATTTGTTTGTAAACAAAGCAGATGCGTGCGCAGCCGGCATGCAGAAACAGATACAGCTCTTCTGGTTTCTGCTGTTTTTTGCTGTTGTAGTTGCGTTGTTGGCTAGCAATGTTGTCTGTGTATTATAACAGTTTATCCTCTAGCGATGAAACTAGCAATGCTGCAAAATTCACATTAGTCAATGGGACAGGTCTTAATGGTGAATGGATCTCCTGAGAAAAAATGGCCCAAACTTCAGTAGCCGGACATCCACTCTTGATCAACACGCTAAATCTTTAATTACAGAGAGAGCCTGAAATCCTACAAAACCCTGGATGCCTCCAGCTATGTAACAGACAACCATGTTCAGGACATACTATTGCAAGATTATTTTATTGAAAGTTTGTGGCTACGAAGACTGAGGTGCCGCCGAGTCAAAGACAAGGGAAGAAGACTGAGATGAACAAAGTCTGGGTAATTGTAAGCAAGAAAAACAACTGCATTGTGACTGCAAACTGCACCTGCATGGCTGGGTATGTCATTTCTAATAATATAATGTTATAAATTAACATTAGCATGATTCCTATAGCCATATAACCTCATTTTTAGTCACTGTTGTTATTGCAAACATTCGTTTCTACAGGTTTAGCAACACAAATGAGCAAAACTGAAGCAAGGCACATTAACTTATAAGCTTGAGTGATTATTTATATATATATATATATATGGTGTTCAATAATTGAGTTTATGAAACCTACGGTGCTGATTAGCTTGTTGTTAGCCAAGGCTTAACTGATCTGACGTGATCGCTGCGGATTTGAGCATTTTTAAAGGGGTCAGCACCTATAATCCCATGGATATCTACATCCTATTATATATATAGCCTTTTAGACCATTAAACTAAATTGTATTGGAAAAATAAATAAAAACGTGATTGTTTAGTCCTTTATTGTGAAGGGCATATTTTCTCGCGAGATCACACGCGATATTTCGGCTGTCTCGGACGCGCGCAGGACTGAGGAGCGCGTTCATTGGTGGAAGGATGCAGGAAGCAGGACGCGGCTTCAGCGTCTCGCTCCAAAACAACAAAAGTTATAACTGAACCCGACCTGGCAGTGACCTACGGGATCTAACCGAGTATTTACGAGCCCGGGCCTCGCCTCGTGTGTAATGGCGTCCTCCTTTGTTGTTGAGTTGGGAGAGAAGCAAGCTCATCCAGGCATCGGCTCTTATGCTGTTGTGAAGCTGGAATACACACACCGATCGGAGTTTTGTCTCCCATAACACGGATTATAACACGAGTCGTCAACGGTAAGACATAATTTATGCGTTTCACGTTATGAAATGAGCTTTGTTGTGCTTGTTTGTTCGCTGCTGGTTCATATTTGTTTATATTAGGCCGTTGTGCCGACATATAGGCCAGAACTCAAGTTCTCGTGTTGGAGTGCGCGTGCTCGTGGGGTGCATGTGAGCTGGTTTAAGAAGGCAAGATTAAACAAACGCGTCAATGTTAAATATCGGCTTCAGCCAGTGAAAAATCATTAGGAAGCCATTATAGACATGTTTTTAAGTGGAAAAGTGAAGATTTCAGGTGATGACCCCTTTAATGATCTACTTGTTCCAATCACTCCTTCTGATAACTTGCAACCAAAGACGTCTTTTGTTTTCCTTGAAAGGGGTGTGAGTCGATGGAATTCTGTAGAACTTGCATGTTTTGTTGTTTTTATCAAAGCGATGATTTGTACAACCAACAGCACAAGACATGATTGTTGACCTCTTTCTGCAACGCACATGCACATTAGGAGGAGGTGACGTGGACCAATAAGGGGTCTATTAAAACCAGTAAAAGAACAATCAAAATGAAAACAGAATTAGGATACAGAAAATTAAACAATACATTCATGGGATACTGCTCTCATGGATCACTGTTCAGAAGGCTAAAGCCTGATTTATACTTCTCTGTTTGCGTGGGTACAGAGACATGCAATGCCATTTTGCGTCGATGCAGAGGTTGATGGAGACATGCTCGCAAAAATGACAGGATACCCAAAGAAAAGCACTACGTCCTGCTGTTAAAAACCAGTCTGTCTCCAAAAGACCTGCTTCTCAGGCCTAGAATGGTAACAAGTGCATATGCTTCCATTTTTAAGTGATACAGGTGACAAATTGTCTGTTTTCACAAACTCTCGGCGTAAGCTAACACTAGCTGAGTTACTGTATGTGTTGCTATTATATTACCTCTTCATGCAAAAGTGTGTTGCAAGAGGTTTGGCTTGTTGACCACAGATCCTCCTCCTACGTTGTCTGTGCAGCTGTCACAGACACGTCGCAGATGTTTTTATTCCACTGATCTTGTTTTTACTTTCCAGATGTCACATCCAGCATGGTTGGTATTAAACAAAATATTTCTCATTGCTCTAAACTAACCAAGCAGGTCCGTATCTTTGTTTAGTTCCTGATAAATAGACTTGCTTTATTAAAGAAGATTTTCCCAAAGTCCAACACGTGTGTTATGATTACATCTTTACCGTTCAGGTTTATGGTTCCTAGAAGGGATGATTCTGTGATGTTTACTTCTGCTTTGTTTACCGCTTCAAAGGAAGAGACGGAGCAAGCTGATTGGCTGAGATCTCCTTCATGCTCTGAATAGTTTAACATGACGCTGAAATAAACACGCTGCAGTGTCTAATCAAATAATGTTTGCTCTTGTGTTGCGACACTTTCGTCCTTCTAAAGGCAAAAACGTCACCTTTAAAGATCGTAAACAGTAGTTTATGTTTTATTTATGACTTTAATTCAATTTAAAACCAAGAAGAAAATTCACTGTATGAAAACACATCAGGCAAAAAATGTATCACTTAAAAATGTTGAACTCATGGAGATGGTTTTGAGGATTTTTGTTTACAGCTATCTGAGCATATTTAATGTCAAAAGTCATAAAACTTTTTGCAGCGATCCAAGTGAAGTGGTGTTTAAATATGGGTGTGATGGTTGCCATAGTTACATCTAACATTATGATCCCCATCCCACATTCCTTTCATGTCTTGAACATGTGTCACTTTCCATGTCAGGTATCAATAATTGTTGTTTATTGTGGACAGATCTTTTCAGCAGGTCTAATTTAGCAAAACTGTCATTTGTATCTTTGTACATGAAGCAATTCTGTCTTCTTATTTATCACATGCACTACTTTTCCAGACTAAGTTTTGGTTATTTCCTAAAGTTTTAGGCAAATCAGTGTGTTCAGGCTTCAGATACTTCTCTGTGTTTTGTGCTGATAAAAAAAGTAAATAGCTGCATGCAAATATGTGGCCAGGTTCCCACCTGTCTGCTCCTTGCAGGGTCGGTTCTGGCTGTGATTTCTGAGCTTGCTCAACAAATCCTAATCCCCAAAGAGCAGAGAGAAGGAAAAGAAGTGAAGAAAACATTGTTTCTCCAAGCAAAATCAGACGTGGTAGACTTGTTGTAGCACACAATGTTCCCAAATGCAGTCCTAATGGCTACAGTTAGTGGTCTTTATGACAGTCATTACTATAGGAGATTTAACAATATGCTAAGCAGTGAGGCAGGGGGAGCAGCCTGAACCTGAGCACGCCAAAGAAGTCATTAATCCTTCTTAATTCTATTAAGAATTGGACTATAACTGTAAAAGAGGCCAGCAAAGCTCCAGCAACTCAGTCTGCAACGCCTCAAAGACACAAAGTAAAAAGATTTCATTTTGTTAGGGATGTATGGGGGAGGGGGGGGGGCATCTTACTTTTCCCCCTCACAGATGAATCATCTTATAGCATCTTCCTAATCTAGTAAGCAATATGTTGTTGATGATGAGAGGAATGTGATGGATCTTTAAAATATATTTAGATGATCGTTTTTAGAGTAGGTCGTGTTTATTCTGTGTGTTTTATTTTCTGCTGCAGCTGTCTGGATGTGACAGTTTTTATTTTTATTTATTTATTTATTTTAATCTCTCTTTTTATGTTCTTTTTAATGATTTTGTTATTAATTGTTTGTGGTTGAAGTGTTTTTACTGAGTCATGTACAGCACTTTGGGCACGTCTAATGTAAGAAAGTGCTTTATAAATAAAGGCTGATGATGATGATGATGATGATGATGATCTATGAATTCTGCAAAGTGTTATCACTGAGAGAGAAAACACGAACAAACATGCAGGATTCAGGTCTCCTTTTAGACGTGGAGCTGAGCTACGTGCCTTCCGCTGCTGACTTATCTGCATTGATGTGAATCGACTTCAGCATCTCGTCTGTTATTTCTGCATCTTATCAAGGAATTCCCCAAAGTTACCGTAAGAGGGGGGAGGGTAAAGGAGGCTTTATTTTTTAACATTGAAGCATTGCAGAGCAAAACGGCTTTCGCTTGTTGAGATTAGAGTTCAAAAAGGCCCCATCAGTGTAACTGACCACAATCGTGAGCCGCTGCTCCTTGTGGCGCACAATCACAGCAGAGTAAATACCCCGGCCCTCATGGCTTGACCCCAGTAATCTAAACATAGAGAATCTGCCCCTGCTTGTTGACTCTCATTCATTTTCACCCAGGCCAGAGTCAGCGAGGAGCGCGCCAGTCACAGAGTAAACGAGATGTTTGACAGGGTGTGTGAGATGTTTTCAGTCCCACTCGGCTCATGCACACACACCTAAACAATCATGAACAGTGAGGCGGACGTAGGTAAACCTGTCACACAGGCACAGGCACATACTCTGGAATGAAACGAGTCTCCTTAGTTACAATATTATGAAAGAAAACAAAACTATGATTGTGTTCCGTCTTATTCTGTCACCCAACACTTTCACTCTCCCTGATCTATTGTCCCATCTGTTCTACCAACTGCTTTCCTGGATGCTTTCCCCTCATAACTGCACTGCTCTGGTTTACAGTTACACACGCAGCCATTCCCTAAACCCTGATTTTTTTCTTCTTCTTCCTTTGTCTGGTTCTGGGCTGCTTTTATTCACCCCCACTAAGCCTGGAAGTGGTTTTGGGAGAGAGGGAAAAAAGAAGAAATGAAAGAGAATGCCTCAAAAGTCCCAACCTGTATCGAGCTGAGCATCTCCATAGTAGCATGACCCTCACCCCCCACCCTTGGACCGAAACAGCCCATCATGCTTCACTGCACCTGAAAAGAAGTGCAGAGAAGGAGCCGAGTTTGGAATGAAGTTAAGGAAGGGGGGGGGGGGGGGCTCAGAAGAAGAAAAGCCTGGAAGTAACCAAACACACATTCATATTTAATATAATAAAAAATCATTTTAGATATCAGATGTTGCATTTATGTAGCTTTTACAATTGGACATTTTATTTAGTTTTTTACTTTATTGATGAACTTTTATTTTTATTGTTTTCGTGTCTCTGGTGTTTTCTCACTTTGTTTAGCTTATTTAGAACACAGTTGTAATAGATTTACCTTGTTATTGATTTCTGTGGTTCAATAGACGTTTTGTTGTTGTTGCTGTTATTTGCCGTCTTATTGTTACATTTTTTTGCTGTAAAACAATTGGTGTTACATCAAATAGACCCTGTGCACGAAAAAATGCAAATTTCCGGGTTCTGACCAGAAGTATAGGTTAGTTATTTCCAGCTAGTATTATGCTAATGAGAATATGTGATAAATGAGAGGCTGAATTAAGATATTTAATTGTAAAATTGTGCTTTGTTTGGCATATCTGTGTTGGTTTGTGTGTTGGTGTGTGTGTGTGTGTATCAACCTACTCCCCACCCACCCCCTCGATTGAAATGGATGAAAGTAAAGCGATATAGCTGCTAGAAAACAGGTGAATAGCTGCGCATCTGATTATGTGTTTCTACTCAATCAGTTACATAAGTGTTATCCATTTATGTCAGAATATGATATGAATGTGCAGTTTGCATTATTTTTAAGGTAAAGATGTTGTTGTACAGAGTTCAGAGTGAAAGTTCTGCTCAGACTACAACGAAGATGGTGAACGGCTGTGACGTCACTGAAATTGCCACCGGCTAGTTTCACTAAACTTATGTAAAGGACAACAAAGCACGTCCAGGACGCTCCGAACTAACAGGGAATAGCGCTAGCGATTCATACCAAATCATTGGAAAAATGAAGGACTTTAGTGGCAGATAATGCCTTATTTAGAGGCTGCACTGCTGCCACAACAACTCCCATTATGGATATACGACAATCGTAGACGGATATTTCTCAGACTCCACATAGCACCAAAGTTCTCTGGGTGAATAAATGAACGTATTGCATAGTAGAAATAAGGTCCAGGTAGCAAAAAATAAAAACCCTGTAGTTACCGTTTAATAATACAACGTGTTTGTCATGCCCCTTTTAGTCACGTTTGTACTAGTTAGCACAGCCGTGTTGTGTACTCACCTTCATACTTGTGCACATACTGGGATATGTACAATTTGAATCCCCTTTCTTGCTTGCTTTGTGGAGCAGATGAAAAAGTGTCGACAATACGATGAACATCATCGACTGAAACTTTTGGCAAATTCCCAAGGGATCTGGAAAAGTGCAGTTCACTGCATGCACCGTCCATGTTGACGTCACTGTGAAGGGGACAGGAAGTACCACGGCTCTCCAGAGTTCATCAACCAGAACTAGCGTTTGCTATCGTGCACAGGGTCCATTGCTCAAATAGACCTTTATAAATAACATTTGACTGACTGACTAAAGTGGTTTGTATCCTTGCACTTCTGGTTTCACTTTCATGTTTTGTCTTGTATAATGTTTTGCTTTTGGATTCATTTATTTATTAAAAAAAATATGTAACACTTACCAAACTCCTGAAAGTGAAAATAAAGAACAGAAGAAGTTAAAAACATTATAAAATTCACTTTAATGGTTTGGTTTTTTTGAGTACAGTGGTTATTTCTGCCTTTTGTGGCATTCACAGACAAAACAAACATAAAACAATTACTGGAAACACAAAAAATATAGCTTTCTGATAATATCTGTGGCTCAGTCTAGTTGTTACAACAGGTACAAACTTGCTTCACCTGTAAAATACACTAACAAACATGTCAAATCTGTCCAAGACTTGGAGCTTGGAGCTAATACTTTAAGTCTGTGTGGTTCATATAATGACAGCTATTTACATACAGTCTGAAAAAAAAATTATAATTTCAACAAAAATATATATAGTGTATGAGTCTGAAATTAACAAAAATAAACACTGATTATTCAAACGTGTGGTAAAATATATAATATTGATTAAAATTAGAAATTTCCATTATCTACGTTCAAGTGCTATTAATTAGGATGTACAGGAGGGCAGCTGAGCGGCTGCCTAACAGCTCCTGTCTTAGTGGCATAGATCAAGGTGCAGCTCAGAGATCTGGAGTCCAGGGGCAAAAAGTCAGAGGTTACAAAATTTCAGTCAGACCTCCACCTCTGAGAAAAGTGGTTAATACAGAAAGGAAAGAGGAGAGGAAGAGAAATAACCGGGTCAGATTCCTTCCACTCACTACCTTGGTTGAGAATGATAGCATTGTGTTGCAGCACAAACACTGATTTTTCTCTGCTTACACACGCGGGTCAGAGTTTAGTCAAAGCAATGTGGGGCGGTCCGATTAGAACACATCAGGGCTCTGGAGGTGCAAGTTCTGTTGATCTGTACAGAGCCGACTTCACCTCTGGAGTCTTACGGTCTCATTTCACAGCTGCTGGCTGACCAGAGGATCAACAGGAGGCTGGCTTTTTCTCATCTGCTGCTTTAAACCAGATGAAAGGCTGAGTACATGCCTCCAGACAGGAATTTCTCAACATTAGCAGCTTCCAAAAAATTCATCTTGAAAATATATTTTTCTAAAATCTTTCCTTGTAGATCCTGTTTTTGACTGGGTCGGTTTTCTGCACCACCCTATGTGCTCTTTGAATTTCACATGTTAAATGAACGCTGGTCACCAGGCGTACCAGCGTGCCAGAGTGTGTAAGCATGCATTAGATTGTACTCTTTTATTAAATCCTTCTCTCCATTTCTCATGTAACGTGTACCTCAACCCTATTCCTGTCATATTGCAGTCCATCCGTTCTTTTCTTCTGATTTGTGAAATGATTGTAGCTAGCAGACAGTCTGCTGACTGGACAGTGGACTCTCCAGGCTCACGCTTGGTGGAGACGGGGGGCATGGTTTAAACATGAAGGAGATGTGAAAAGCCTGCAGGCACAGACGAAAAGCATGTCAGGAAATGCACACAGACCACATGTGCTGTCAGTCGCTCTCTGTTAATAAACACCAAGAGACTGCAGGCTCAGAAAAAATAAGGGAAAACAAGTTTTGTTTCCTTCAAAATAAAAGCAATTATTCATGACTATCTATGGCTTTAGACATACCACCCAATAAGCAGTGAGCCCCCCCTGGATGAAGCCGGTGAGGACATCAGTGGGATGATGGCAGTAATCAGAGATGCGGCTCAGGCCGGTGTAAATGGCAACCATCACTAAGAGAAACTGCACAAGTGGGCGCAATAACCGAGCTCCTCGCCACGATACCCTCGCCTGCAGGTAGAACTGCAAAAATGTAAATATATTTTTTATTAGTCACTCTGCAAACTACTAATGCATGCATATAGACACTAGTCATTATGTATGCCCCACAAACATGCAGCTGCCATTATGTTTAATGACTAAAGTTGTGAAAAGTCAGACACTTTAAATGAAACATCAATTCAGTTTGAGCCCAGAGGAGGAAAAGATTTCATAAATACTTCATACACCTTCTTTTGATCATTTTCATCCAACACATCAGAGCTACAGCATTAAATTAAAGTCAGTGGTTTACAAAACGAGGTCAAAGACCGGGCGTGATGCAGAGATGGCTTTATGAGGTGGTTGGAGGTTCTGTCTGGGCTCATCAGCCACTGGGGAGCACATGGCCTACATTCCTGCGGGAAAGCCAATCTCACACGGTCTATCTGTGCTTCTCCTATCTCAGCAGCGAGCAGGTGTCGCTCCTCAAGTGTTAGCAGCTGGCTAGGATCCGGATGGCGTGTACCTACAGGTTAAAAACATTCTCTCCAGTTTGTTTGCAGCCTATTGAGACATCAGCCGGCAGCAATCCTGTGTGTGTGTGTGTGTGTGTGTGTGTGTGTGTGTGTGTGTGTGTGTGTGTGTGTGTGTAAGTAAGGTGGAAACATTTGTATAAAAACAAGAGAAAACAGGTGTTAAGACAGAGGTTGTTGGACTTCTTTAACCTTTATTATCCAGTGATTTCCTCCTCATTAATCAGAGTTCCACTTTAAAGGGATATTCCACCCAAATTGAAATTTTGTCTGTTGACATATTTCCCAGAGTTAGATAAGTGGGAAAAAGCATTTTGTAACCAGCGCAGTAATTCTCCTGATCTGGCAGCAGTTTGTCTGCTTTAGTTTAGCTTTAGCTTAGCATAAACAATGGAAGTGAATGGCAGGTACTAGCCTGCCATTCACTTGCATGCTAGTACCTGCCATTCACTTCCATTGTTTATGCTAAGCTAAAGCTAAACTAAAGCATGCTAGTACCTGCCATTCACTAGCATGCTAGTACCTGCCATTCAAAAAGCATTTGGCTTATTTCTCTGACTAAAAAAGGCTTTTTCTTATTTTCTTCCTGTTCAAAGTGAAACTGCCAATATCTTTGTAAGATGCTTTGTCTTTGTTGTGGATTTAGGTCATGCAAACTTTCAGGAGGAATGTGATTATTTGATGGTTAATATGCTTTTGTCTCCTTCCAACTGTCACTGTCACAATGCAGCCATGAGCACTGGGCAGTGCATTAATAGAGTGATAAAGAGATGGGGGGGTTGGATCAAGAGGGTTTCTGTTGCTGAAAGGAGTCCGTCGATGCCTCAGCAGGCGTGTTCTGCCCACCACCGCCACCCCCCTCCTCTAAATGAGACCCACAACAAGGCCTCCTCTGTTTGTGGACTCTCTTCATCTATTCATGCTCCCTGTGGAAAACAGTCTCCCTCATTCTCTCCCACCCGCCTCTCCTCCCCCTCCCCAATCTCCGTTGCTTTCGGTTTGAAGCAGGGTGCTTGTTGGGAAACGCTGCTCTGAAACATCCCCTGATTTGCAATCACGTGAGAGTGTTGAACGGCACATTTAATGGTGCGTGATTGCTCATATTTGACTCAGAGTCTTCTTTGGCCTCAAGGGACAAGTGTTGGTTACTGTGTTTGATAACTGTAAAAAGACAAATTTCTAAAACCTTTTTGCACCAGACATGGTAATTACACTATGTGATCTAAAGTGAAAGTGAATGTCACATTCCTGATGTCATTCTGACAAAGTGAGAGTGACGGTGAGAGACTTACTGCCAAATAGAGCATGGTGTACATCGCAAAGGAAGCATGGCCAGAAAAAAATGACTTCCTGAAAGAGAACATCAACAAAATAAAGCCTCACGTTACTTATTAAACATTTGAATCAACCCAACCCACAGTAAACAGTAAAAGCACACATAGACACACACAAAATACACACCTTGCTTCTTCAACTAACTTAGCATTGGGCTGCCTGCAGGTGACCTGAGAGACGTAGCTGCCGGGGGTGCAGTTAATGGATGCATAAGTGATGTTACAAACAGACAGGAAGTGTGGTCGCAGGCGACCAACGCTCAGCTTGGCCATATTTGTGAGAGACTGACACACACAGCAACCAAACAGGAAGCTTCCCAGTTCCTTGTACAAGCACGAGACATAGCGGTTTTGAACAAAGGCACGCGAGTGTACGCCTCCAAAACGAACCCGGTAGCATTCAAATAATGCAATCTGAAACAGAAAGGAGAAACTGGTTAGCAGGTGTTAGTTAAAAATGATTAATGTCATTTAATGAATATTACTGGCCGTACTGTTAAGCCAGTGATGGCCATGCCTCCAGCGATGAGCAAGGGGTCGGAGATGGCCTCCCGCTCCACGAAGGGATAGGTGATGGTGGAGTCTCCGCAGAAAAATCCTCGCTTATACGCAGTCACTGCCTTCGATTCACACGCCACAAATGGGATGGCGGCTGATAATAATAGGAAAGAACGGGGGGGGGGGAGACAAAAGATGGTCTGATGAATATCTGAGATATGATTTAAACAACAAGGATCAGGGTGGCCAAGATCCAGACACAAGCCTTTATGAGCACATAAAGGTGTCTTTCTCTAGACTCACAAGAGAATGTCATGAGATGCCACCTAATAGGTTGAGCAGCAATATCATGTGTCTTCCACTGGGAACATGATCTGCAGATATCTGGAGATCAGGCATTCCTCTCATAGCTGCTTCAACCAGGGGAGCAAAAAGAAAGAGAAGGGTGGACAGCTAAGGGGCGACAAAAGGGACAGGGATGAGATGATGGTGGAAAAAATATACGAGGAAGGAGGAAGAAGATTTTACTGAACAAGTTATCAAAAAACAAGTCAGTGGGCTAATAACAGAGGCATAAAGTCACAGGGAATTCCTGCAAAGATCACGCGTAGTTCCAGGGAAAAGCTGATTCTTTAATCCATCTAAACTTAGCTTCACTGTTGCCCTCTGCATTTCCTGGTTGGTCAATGATTATAGGAGCTCTGTATCAGGAAATAAAGGTCAAGGTCTGGTTCAGTTAAGCACACAAACCTCTGTGTGACTGTGGAAAGTCCAATGGGCAAAACTATTTTATTGACAAGAGGAGAAACTGTGTTACAGCACACCCCCCAGCAAATGTGCTCATTTATGATTCCAATAACCCTGAAGAGGCCTACCCAGCGTTCTCCGTCCCTTATCCCATGTCCCCGTGTCACCCTGTGGAATGCAGTGAGAACATGGGACTAATCATTAACCTCTGTGCCTCTCCTTCTCATCCCAGGCCTGCTGGTTGGCTGGAACGCACCCAGAATAAAACTCAGCTTCTGCCAGGGAATCTCTCAGGCTACGTGACTGAGGAGCGCACAAGATCAAAATTTAAAATCAAGCTAAAGGGAACAATGAGAAAATATGCACCAAAAAAACCAAACCAACGTGGCTAGTTAAATGTGTTTTTACTAATGATGAGTGAATAAAAAAGGCTAAAAATTTAGTAACTGAAGTAACACGGATGGCTGTGTTCCCTTAGATTTAGAGTGTAATAATTTAAGGCTGTAGCACAGAAAAACCCACAACGAGCTGTAGCCAAACGCTCTAATTAAAGATGAGATTTAGATTAAATATGTCCTCCCACAATAAGCGGCATGTGTCTGTGAACTCTATTCAAAGTCACGCTGTCCTGACAGAAAGACAAAACATAAGGATGTCCAGGAAGTCAGGGAGGGAAGAGGAGAGGGAAACAGAGCAGACAGATAGCAGGGGCCATGACGCCAACAAAGAGATACGAGACACCTCTCATCTCACCCCAATCTCTCGTTTATCTCCTCCAGCTGCCACGTCTATGGGCAGAACTTCACACACACGCACACGCACACACGCACACGCACACGCACACGCACACACACACACACACACACACACACACACACACACACACACACACACACACACACACACCTTCTGCAGGAATCCCTTTATCATTTACTTGGAGCTTTGACTTTGGTATCAAAACGTCTCACCTAAACCAAACCACTGTGGTGGTCTATTTATTAGGTACAGCTTCAGAAGTTAAACACGTGCTTGTAAATACTGCTAATGTGATTATGGTAGCTAGACTCTGTGTGGCCTTGATTTTCTGAAGAATGATATAGATGGAAGAGAGGTCCAGCAGAAACATTGTGTATCATCTATAAGAAAAACATCTTGTAGACATTTTTATCTGCAGTTTACAATATAACTGTGGTCGAGTAATTAATCAAAACTGCATTTCAAATGTAATTTTACAGAACCTATGCAATCAACAAACATTATTTATTATTAAAATGATGCCTTTTGCCTTGCCTTCAAAGTAGCCTGCACTTTCATCCTACTGCAGGTTAAACTCATATGTATCTTGTGGTGTTTGTAGAGATGGCAGAACAAGGGCAAAACACATATGCAAAAAACATGCCTTTGTGATTAAGATTTTTCTGTCATCAAGCAGCACTCAGTGTAATAGATTACATCAAAGTCTAAATATCCTAACAAGAATCAACTATCCATCCATCCATCCATCCATCCATCCATCCATCCATCCATCCATCCATCCATCCATCCATCCATCCATCCATCCATCCATCCATCCATCCATCCATCCATCCATCCATCCATCCGTCCAATGCAGCCAAAGTGAAAAGTGTAATTTCAAACTGAAAAGCCAAAATTTATTTGAAACTTTTAAGACTTTTAAACAGATTTTCTGTATTTGCTTCTAAAATGTTTTACTTGCTATGGTGTCATATTTGGATGTTCTGGGATGTGCGTCACTTTGTCATTGACATGCTTTAAATGTAATTGAACCAGTTTTGTAACAAACAGAGACAGCAGCTTTTTGCTTTCCATAAAACCCATTAACAGCCTCTCTCTGACTTCTCGACAGGTTTTACAACACAGCCAGTACTTTTCACTAATCAATATGTTGCTACATTGACTGAGAGATAATGGATAGGGCCTCCATTAGGGCCAAAACACTCTGCAGTTACACAATGAACGTGGACTTTATAAGGGATCATTTTCACTACATACAGTCTAATGGGAGACATGAAGTGCTGAGCCAGACTGAGGCATGTTTTATCACCCGGTGCCTGCCAAGAAGGATGGTGCAGGCTGTTTTTTTCTTCCTCTTCTTTGGTTTTGTGTGTGCGTGTGTGTGTGTGTGTGCGTGCGTGCGTGCGTGCGTGTGTGTGTGTGGTACAAATGATAGCAACTATAAAATGAAATGCATAGCCTATTAGTAAACCATGCCAAGAAATTTAACTACAAAACTAACCTTAATCATATGTTGAATTAAATGTAGACCACAAAACAAATCTACTGCACACTAACATTTGGTTTCTTCGTTCTTCTTCTGCATGAAAGTAGTTCAGGATCTGCACAATCACATTAGAAGCTTTTGTGTCAATCTCTGTGGGTTGCAACCATATTCAAACATTTTTCACAACAAGACACAAAAAACACTCCAGAGACTCACATCATCTGTCAGGCAGCTGTGAGCAAACCTCTGCACCTGGCCCGGACATGCTTAAAAGAGAGCCAACACTGGAGGGCCTGTGAGGGAACTGAAAGTAGGCAGAGAAGTGGGTTGGCTCACACAGCCGAGCCCAAATGTGCTGCTTGCTATGCCTGGGATCCAAAGCCAGAATGCTTTCAAACACTCAAAGGGGACAGAAAGAAAGAAAGACAGAAAGAAAGAAGGAGGGAGGAAGGAGAAATGGGGATATGTGCCTCACTCTGAGAAACTCTTCTGGTTCTAATTTACACATCTATGACCACAGCTTAGAATGAGCTCACTGTGAGGGGAGAAAAACAACAAAATAAAAAAAAGACTTATGAAGAAATTGGTTAAAGGAAAAGTGCAGACAAGAGAAGACCAATGGCAGTCGCGTTACTCAACTACAGATCAATGCAAACTAAAAACTGGGCTCAAATTTATGATTAGGAGGCAAAACTGTTGATAAATGAGGCTGAAGGCAATAAAATCAGTGTGAGAAAAAATGAAGAGATGGAAGAATGAAAGATGCAGCAAGACTTTCTCTATGAGGAACAACAGACGGAGACGATTAGTGGCGGTTCTGGAATGTGGGGGTCAAAGATCTGGGCTCTGCTGGGACCCGTTCTGTAAACACGGCCCCGCCTCAACCAGAACACCTATAGATTTAACACACAAATATACACTTAAAAAACACATTTTGGATGAAATGAACCAAAGCTACAGCCAACCTCAACCAACAGATGATAAAAAAAACAAATAATCAGCACCTGGGCAAAAATGAACCAACAAAACAAACCGTGCCGAAGCAGAAAACCACTAAACGAGAAAGAAAAGAAACAAGGGGAGCAGCTCATTCAAAATCATAGGCCTAAATAAATGAGCTGTTTGGTATACAGCCTCTGCAACCTCATAGATTAATGTGACACTGCCTAAAGCTACATCTGCACAACGGAATACCCATTCGTGTCATTGCACCCAATAATGTTTGACTATCCAGGCCTCGCTCTACATTTGCTCTTCGACAGAAATTGGAGGATCCACAATTAGTGACCTGTCAACATGGGTCCATCAGGCCCACAGCTTTGGACGGGGTGAGCTATGCAGGTCCTTTTATGGGAGGTCCATCCTCACCGGGCATCATCTTGCAATATTTAAAACCTAACTAAGAGCTGCTTGTTTATCTTCCCTTTTAAAAAACATTAAACTAGTTAATTAGAATATGCAGTGTTGTAATTAAAGTGTTTGCAGGCAGGATAATCCCTGCTAAGATTTCAAGGAATCGTCTGACAGCCAACTTAATATGTTCATAAACAGCTTCACAGTGTTGGACAGGGTGTGTTTGTGTAATTTGTGCAATAATAGCTCCACAAGGCTGTCTCTTTAAACTAGCCTCAGTCTAATCTGAGCTAATCTGCATCCAGTTTAAGCAACATAATTGGATGAAATCAGGATTTTTGTTTGAATTTACAAGAAAAAAATGGTCTTTTCTCTTTAGATGGTCTGAAAGACTCCATGATGCTGACTCAAATATGCTCAAACTGAATGTTTGGTCAAAAGTCAAGTATCACTTAAACACACTGGTCATTTATTCCAAGGCTATGAAATGATGGGCAGCCATACTGTTGCATACCCTATTAAAGTGCTATGAGTCGTGAGGACAATGTTGTTCTTCCTTGGTAGCCCAGTCCAGGTGATGGAGAAGCAGGAGAACAATTAAAACTCCTCCTGACACACACACTAGCTAAATGGTAAATGTATGGTGTTTACAAAGTGCCAAAACTCGTGCACGCAGTTTCCGCGACCGCGCATCAAACATTGTGCGTGTAAATGTGACATGCGTGAGGAAGTCATAACTCTCAAGTGAAAATATACCATGAGACTGCATTTGTACACTGTGAGAGAGCAAACCATGTGCAAGCGCACAAGCATCTTCACAAGTGACTGTGAATCAAACTGTGCATGCACATGTTGGCCAACGAGCACACCGGGTAGGGAGAAGACAGAACTTACCAATCAGATGACAGAGCAAATCAGCCACAGGCCCCGCCTCCAGATTGCCAAAAGTATAGCAGTGGAACGAGCGAACACTCAGCAACCGAGTGCGCAGTGAGGGTGCTGCTCACATGCTTATCACTACCGTGTGCTCGTTGGCCAACATGTTTGATTCACAGTTAGTAGTGCAGATGCTTGTGCGCTTGCAGACACGGTTTGCTCTCTCACAGTGTACAAATGCCCTCTCACGATGTAAATTTTCACTCAAGAGTTATAACTTCCTTGTGCCTGTCATGTTTGATGATGTTTGACGCGTGCAGGCAGAAACTGCGTGCATGTGTTTTGGCACTTTATAAACACCATATAAATGCCTGTATTTGATATAGTGCTTTCTAGAGTACTAAAACCCCCCAAGGTGCTTTACAACACAGTCATTCACACAGCTGCCCTGACAGAGGCGGGGCTGCCATACACAGGTGCCACCAGTTCCTCCGACCACCACCAGCAGGCAAGGAAGGTGAAGTATCTTGCCCAAGGACCCAACGACAGCGACAGTCTGAGCTGGGATGGAACCTGCAACCTTTCGATTACGGGGTGGACACTTAACTCCTCTGACACTGTCTGCACCACTCTGATAAACTGATGTATTTTGTCTGCCCTGGTGGCACCACCAAGAGCTTTATCAGTAAAGACAAGGGAGGTTAAGGAGTCACAACAGTTTTGATTGCTCAACCCTCCACTATCATCAGCATCTTCTGCAACAAGGCTCCAAACAACCCGATAAAAATGTCCCCAGATTCACAAGAACTTATTTAGACCAGAAAACACCAAGAGAGGAACACGGAGACAGCTCAAGGCACCATTCTGGCACCAAAGTGTAATATCTGTAGGCGAGATCAATAAACTCACACAGAACAAAAGAAAACCAACCTAAACGCTGTTTTATTTAGATACGGTCCCTTCAACTGCCTAACTTGTGTATTCTTCAAGTCCACCAGGAGAGATCTTGCATACCCTTACCAATGTTATTGTTGCCACTGGCCAGAGGAGACACGCTACCCACAGCTGCCTCTGTTCTCTCCACACTTGACTGCTCGGCTTCCTGGAGGCCAGCTCTGGAGCTCAGGGTATGAGCGGTGAGGCTTGAAGTATGTCTGCCTGTCTGATTCAGCAGGAACATAAAGGACATACCACTGTGGTATGTACCTTGGAAACTTTGAAGGAGCTCTCTGGAGGATGTAAGGTTGTACACTGTGAAACAAAAACAGGTAGTCTGCAATGGGAAAAGGACACAGGGTTGTGGTTTAGACTCTAAAACTGGTTCTATTAGTGCTGCATGTGAGAAAAGAGCTGAAGGTTTGGGTCTGTCTGGGTCTGAAGGGGAACTTGCAGCTGGAAAAACTTCAGAGTGGTTCTGGTGTGGAAACAGGGAGGGACTTTTCCATTTTATCAAATAGTACACAGTCATTAGATGGTCTTGATGATGTGTGTCTACACAGAGTTTCAAATGAGCTTTTTCTTATTCTCCTCATAGCAAGGCAAACAGAGGAGGAGGGGTCATTAGTCCTCAAAAACACAAAGCCAATGCTACAGTCTGTATTAGAGGCAGGTAGAACATGTGATGGTAACCCTCTTCAGACCTATTCTACCTAATGAGCAGAGAGCAACAGAGTGCCTAACATCTTTATTCACTCATTATTGCTAATACCTATGGACCACCCAAGGCACTTACGCAACTGTCATCTAGAAGATTGCAGCTGTCTCATTAAAATTACATTTGAATCCTTTTCCAGTCCTAATATAACATCATTTTCTGAGCATTATTTCCTCTCTGAGACATAAACAGTCAGCTGTGTATACGATCCCTTTGGTGCTCTCGGGTCTGACCTTTGACCTCTACCGTAACTCGTCAAGCCCTTGTTTCTTCTCCACATCCCTTCCTTGGGCTATCCACTCATTCAAGCTCTCACTTGTCCAACGGATGTGAGACATCTGAGAAGCTTCTGAGCTGTAAGTCTACTGTAACATACTAGCAGGTGAAGGAAGTGATACAGCAGAGTGAATAGAAGCCATGCAGTCTTTCTGATGAAAAGCACTCCTAATGGACGCCTGAACCTCTGTGCTGCTGTTGAATGGAAAGGAGATCCATTAAAACACTAACAAGGGAGAGCAAGCAAAGTCACTTCTTCCACTGGCTAATGATTTGACGGAGCCTTTTTTAATGGCTCTCCATCTGTCAGACGCAGAGTGACGCCAATTTGTTCCATAACTTCAGAGAGTCGGGGCCCAAGACGTTCAGCGAGGCAGCACCGGCAAATTTGTCAACAAACAGCAAGCACATGGCAGCTGTAGTACTGCCCGCATTAGCAGTCGTATGACTCATACACTTTTACACACACACATAAATACAGAAAGATTGTTTAATAATCCTGGGCTTGTACACACAAGCAGTCTGTGACGTGTTGGCCTTTTACTGTCTAACTCACCCGGCAGCTTTCTCCACCAACAGGAAGAAAGACAATCCACTACCAGCTCCAAACACGGGCAGACTTAAAATCAGACAATCACACACCTGACTGTACAATTTAAATCCTCAAATAAAGTTTCTTCAAAGTAAAAGACAACTATACAGAAATGGCAGCCATGAGAAGAGATAAGCTGGAGGGAACAAGCTCTCCTAGACTTCTGATCACCAAGGAAGATACAAGTCATCCATCCAACAAGCTGGTTCATGTTGGGAACAAAAATCACTCAGTGGTGATCAACGGTATCCTGCTTTCTTTTCCCACTGTTTACAGGAGCATGCTCTGAGGAACGACGTCCTGCTAAACAATCGCTCCCTTCTCTTTAGCTTTTAGAACATTTGAGTACATTTTAAATCCATTTTTAACATCTCTGTTCTTTTTAAACTCGAGCTTCTTGTGCACGTCACATTTTTGTGAAAATAAAGCCGTTTGGTAATTAACCTTTAGTAGGGTCAAGCCCAAAGGCATTCCCAATGCTCCAGTCTCAACCACCTCCATTTATTGGCCAATTATCCCCAACAGAGTCAATAAAAGACTTTATTAGGGTGATGACAGAGTAAAGAACACCAGTGCAGAATGGTAAACACAAACCAGGCTGGGGAACCTGCCCATGCTTGTTTCTCTGAAATGATAAACTCTCAAACTCTCATGACCTCTCTGGCTGGACTCTAAATCTCAGATGCAGCCACAGGGCAGATTCTGTCAGATCCTCCTCTACCTAACAGGAGTGCATCCATATGCTCTAGCGCACATGCAACACTTGACCAGACAACTTTCTGCTCGTAAAAGCTGATCCAGAACAATCCATCTTGGTGAAGAATGTTGTATAAACAGCACCGCCTTCACAGTGAGGCTCGATGATTTTAGACAAGTTTGATGTTGAGTAAGAGTTCATTTCCACAAACGGATTAAAAAATACCACAACATGCTAAGTTTATGTCGCCACTTTGAGAAAAACTCCAACCTGACAGCCATGAAAAAAAACAAACAGAAACCTTCATCTCTGCAGCTGATCTCATAATTACAACGATGCCTCGGGGTAAGATTCCACGTCCTACAGTAGTGAAAGAGACCCTTTTACAGGAAGGATAACGCTACCAGGTCAACTGCCTGAGCTGATCCAATGATGATGATGATGATGATGGTATTTTTAAGGGGAAATTTTGTTAGTCAGTGATAAGAGGGCATGAGGGAAAAGAAAGACCTTATTCATGTCTAATAGACGATTCCATTCACTGCCAAATGCCAACAGATGAGTCAAATCAGACAGCTGCTGATAACTACTGGGATGCTTCTGGGTCAGAGACAGACAGGACGCAGTCTGACTGATGGAGTCTGTTAATAACATCAATTATTAGACAGGATGTGTTGTAATGCAGCATGTAGTATTCATGCACAATAGGCTGCCTTATATATCAAAGGATGAACTTCTAAACACATCTACTTGTGCAACGTGTTGAGGATTTTATAATAAGTCAACAAAAGCAAGATCACCTAAATGAATGAAACGCCTTATCCTGTTTGGTCACAATGAGGTTAACGTGGATACCAGCTGACTGGGAGGTGGGGTACATCCTGGACAGAACACTGGTCCATCAGAGAGCGAACACAAACACACACATCCACTCTCATATTTAGAATCAGTAATTAACTTACACGCCTGTTTGGGGACTATGGGAGGAAACTGGTGTGCTTGGACAAACCTCACGCAGACACGTGAAGAACAAACAGATCTCACAAGCAGGTTCTGCTTCTGAAACCTTTTGTTGAATTCGTGAGAACTGCTGTTACGTCCCGAATTCCTGAAACAGTTATTTAAAAATGTGACATTTAAATAATAATTTACATATATTAGAGTAAATCCACTCACTCATGTCCCACTGGATGCTCATATCTCCTTCCTACAAGTTTTTTACTCTAAGGGAAGTCAAGGCATGCAGCGTTGTTGCTGACTTTGGGTCCTGACAGGAACTTTTTTTCCTCCATTGCACTGACTGATGTCCCTGTCCATCTCCTAAACCCAAAACAAAAGCTGCTGAGACGTGTATAAAGTAAACAGCTAATTGCATAACTTCAGGGGTTAAGAAAATCATAGCATTGGAACTAACTGCCTCACACTCATGTTTTGTTTGCCTCGTTCTTTCCAAGGTCGTAACTGCCAACGAGCATCAGACCCGTTGTTCTGCCTTGACGGGTTCTACTTCTCTCCTATTAGCTACCCAAATGGATAAACACTTACTCACTCAACATCAGTGTTCCCTTCCCTGTGTTTGTCACGAAGATATGAAAGCTATAGAACGATGTGTCTATCTTCTGAGCCATTAAACGTCCTGCCAAGTATTCAGGGGTTGCAGTTTGTGACAAAAGGGGGTTGGAGCTCTTCCATTAGAGGCCCCGTTTTCTCGAACGCTCTGAACTAAGGGACTTTAAATCTTCAGCAAACTCAAAATCCCTGCTTCAAACTTGTGACCAGTGCTGATCATGCATTTATAAAAGCAAACATTTATTTTATTAATTCATAAGTTGTTAACTACATGTAGTATATGATGTTATTCACTACACAAAAATATTACAAACAAATCAGGTTTGCATGTCATTACAGGACTCAGAATCAGGACCTCATTAGGTTCATCATTCATTTGAAGTGTCTGCTGGAACATCTGAACTAATTTTGCTACATTTCTGTAACGTTTTCTTAGTAATAAATTAATGTCTAAACGGCACATGAGGGGAAATTATTACAAACCGAAGGCTTCACCTTTGTAATCAGTTTTATTACAGCTGAAAGCAACATCCTACAGCTTTAGTATCATATATAAATGACTGAATTAAACCCACATAAAAATGTCCTGCATGAAGACAGTTTTCCGAATGCTTTTTCATGAAAACTCAGTTTATGATTTTAAGTTAGAACATTTGAATAAAGAAGTTTACTTGTCCGTGTCTTATGGTGTATTTGTATAGCACATTCTTAGAGTTCTACAACCCCCCAAGGCGCTTCACAACACATTCAGTCATCCACCCATTCACACACTGGTGATGATGAGCTACATCGTAGCTACAGCTGCCCTGGGGCGCACTGACAGAGGCGAGGTCTGCTGTAGGCACCACCGGTCCCTCCAACCACCACCAGCAGGCAAGGCGGGTTAAGTGTCTTGCTCAAGGACACAACAGTAGCATTCTCTGGTGAGAGCCGGGGTCAAACCTGCAACTTTCGGATTACTGGACAACCTGCACTACCTCCTGAGCTGCTGCTGCCCCTCTTAAATTCACTGATTGGTATCAGGTCCTGTACTAATAAGTTTGACTGTCCCCTTATCATTATGTGGCCGTGGCAGCCCTTCTTAGTTATTATTAAATAACGTTTTCATGATGATCAGTTTAACCTGCACCATGTTCCTGCAGCAGCACTGTGTGAGGGTAACATTCAGAATAGCCCTGCAGTGCATGGGGCACAAGTACAGAGTGATCCGGGGTCATTTTCGGCACGAGAACACAGGCACTGGGCATGCTTTATGTCCCGATTCCCACGTCCTTCTCCCGGGAACTTTAGGGGTTGCCATGGGAACAGATGAATTCCCGAGACATCCCTGCTGCTGCCAGAGCCCAGCCCTCCCTCTCTGCCCCTACGTGAGCGAAAGTTTTCCTCCCTTTTGAACATTTTCCACGGAACTTCTTGAACTGCTTGACTGGCAAAACAAATCCCCAATGCGTGTTTTTCCTCCGTTTTAAGAAAAGAATCCCTTATTTCTAACAGATTGGCACGTGATCAAAACCAGAACACGCGTTACATGAGAATGTTGGTTATTCAGTGAAAATACTGAGGAGTTGGTGAATTAGCCTCTCTGGGCATAATAAACATACTGATACGTTTGTCTGAGAAGAGCCAGTAGAAAGTGCAGACGGGATGTGAACCTACCAACTAAAAGGCAAATAACATCCAAACCGACAAGCATCTTCCTCTTGGTGCAGAACGAGCCCCCCTCCTCCTCCTCATGCTGGCGGAGATAATGTGTTCCAGCTCCGTTCTCCTTCCCTTCCCCGGCTCCTTCGCTGTCAGCCAGCCGCAGCTGGAGCTCCGCGTCGCGGGGCAGGGTGTTGCAGTGCGTCCCGCTCGAGCTGAACTTTTGCATGACTTTTCTGCGCTAGTTTGACTTGAACACGCGTAACTGCAGTCAGTCCTCTCTGTAGCAGCACGCTGCTGCTGGATGATGAAACTAAAAAAAGAGTCCCCAAGTCTTTAGTGTGTCTGTCGGTGCCGCAGGTCCATGTCAGTGTGACAGCAGCAGCAGCAGAGCCTCCCGATCGGCCGCTTTCACTTATTTGTCATTAACTAGAAGACCAGCAGGAAAGCA
This sequence comes from Aphyosemion australe, assembly GCA_006937985.1. Taxonomy (NCBI): domain Eukaryota; kingdom Metazoa; phylum Chordata; class Actinopteri; order Cyprinodontiformes; family Nothobranchiidae; genus Aphyosemion; species Aphyosemion australe. The sequence continues at coordinate 3,098,846 of SSNS01000016.1, read as the reverse complement.
GCAGGCTGTGGTAACTTGAAGGAAACAAAACCATCTAACTAAAGTTCATAACAAACATCTGGTTTGGAAACATGTTGTCCTGTCTACTCTCTTTGCGCCCCGAGTTGATAATAACACGCAAATTCAGGCAGAGCTAAAAACTTTGGAAGGTTTTTCAAAATAAAGTAGCCCTACTTCAAAAAGAAAACTCCTCTAAGGAAGCTTTATTTTGGTAAAAACGTAGTTTCCGGTTAAGTTATAGGGTTTAGAAACCGAGGGGGGGAGCTGTCGAGAGAGAATCGATGCTGGAGCCATCGACCAGGCTTGTGGGGACACATGTCCTGTCTGGTTCTGTCCTGCATGTGTCCTCAGGCGTACAACTGTCCCAGATACTTTCTGGTGTTTTACTAACCAACTCAGAAATAAGAACATGTCTGTTTTAGCTCTTAAACCAGGTGTCTTTACCCTGTGGCTCAGCAGCCACAAACCAAAGTAAGCTGTTTTTATTTTACTGCCAATAGGAAAGGGTAGTTTCAGCACTTTTCAAGCACAAATCATTGCAATAAGTGCAAGTGATTCCCCCAGAATAACATCGGTCATTCAAATAAAGTTGTCTCCCTGTGTGGAATTAGTTGATAAATGTTATTAATTAGTTGGTGTACAAAACCTCCCATCATTGAGGTGACAGCGAAAGATGAGAGATCAGTTTTACTGTTGGAGTCATAGCTGTGTTAACATGTTTTTTACTGAGTGAGTGGGATTTCTTTTCAAATCCAGCAAGAAATAACTCCAGCAAAATGTTGAATGGGTTTGAATTTCTATTGTACATTTCAAAATGTTGAGGAATCAGTGTCATGGAAGTTGTTTTTTCCCCTTTTCTGGGGAAGATTATCTAATTAGTCACTAATGATGTTTCTAAATCAAAGGTAAAGTGATGATGTTCAGATCTGCAGACCTCTGGAGTTATCCTGCCACCTGCTGCAGATGGACAGAATAGCTGCTGTAGTAGCTTCTTTATTAGGTTTGTTTATTTTATAAAACCTGTCATTTCCTTCATGAAGACAGTGGCTGTTGTGGGGTTTTTGCACAGGAACGTGTGTATGGAAAATATTTGTGAGAACACGTTTCTGGGAGTGCTGATAGACCACAGCTAGGCGTGCAAAAGCAGCTTTGTAGTGTCACAGTGAAGTAACAAGACACAAATCACTGCATATGTCTAACTATGCTTTAGTCAAACCTGGATTACTGTGAGGAGATATAAAGAAATGCACATAAAAGCAGATTAAATAAAAAATCAATGTTTACATATCTGCAGCGGACAAATTATTCTTAAAGTTAAAATTGTTCAACTTTATGGATCTGCAAACTAAAATCTGCAGTTTGTTGAAGACATTAGAAAACTGTTGAAAAAGAGGGCAGGGTTCAGAGGAGCTCTGCACGAGTCACCGTTCTGATATCTGGGTGAAGGTGAGATTATGGTTGTACTTAATTCAACACAATCAGCTGAGAAGCATTTTATTCTCCTGTTCATCATCTCCTTCCTCACTAGCTTCTTTTCATGCTGTTTCTATCATTCTGTACATTTTTGGGCTTCCTTAATTTTTCATTAATCTAGTTTATCACTTTTAACTTTTTATTGTGCCTGTGAAGAGCCGTGTGATTTTATTTTGAAAAATGCTTTATCTTCTTTTTATTTCAGCTCTGAATAAAAACAGTCCTGTCTTACATCTTTCCTGGGTTACACCTTTTTATTCTTTTATTAGTCCGGATCCATTAGTCGAGTTTCAACCAAAATCTAAACAAGAATTGCGGCTGCATTCAAACCTAAATAGAAACATTTCTTTTAAGATAGTTTTCACATGTTTAGAACCTGCTGAAAACAAAAGAAAAACGAGTTTCACATTGTGAATCAAAGATCCATCTGCAGTAATAAACTGAAAACTGAAATCCAGCCCACCACTTTTTTATACTCCTGCTTTTCCACGTGCGTACTTTAGTTTAGCTGATCTGGGTTTTGGAAATTATGTCAATCTACAAGTTGAATGATTGGTTTTTGCATAAATCTCATGTGTGCATTACTGACTTTCTTCCTCTAGATGGCTGTAAATATTCATCCCACAGAGAGCCAGTTACAGGAAGTACTGTAACCGCTGCAACAGGCATCCAAGATGCAGATTCACAATAGCAAGAGATTCTGATGTTTGGTCATTTAGAACATCAGGAAACCAAGTTTCATAAGCTGTCAGTATTTCTGATATTTTTGTTAGACGTCTGCATCTCATGAGTCTTACTCTCCAGCATTAAATCACCAAAGGGCTCGGTTCCCCTCCAGAATGTTGGTTCATTCCAGTTTGAATCATTAATGTTTTCCTCTGTTTTTGTCAGACGAAACTCTGATTCATTGTGAGTAATGTCATTTCATTTGTTTAGAAACTTTTACATCAGCTGGAAATGCAGAACCAAGCTCAGCACACAGTTGAGATGAGTTTATTGCTTTCTCTGTTGTCATCATGCTCTTTGTTTTTCATGATGCTAAACCTACACCCGTCTGAATATGGCTGACTCGCCCACAAATTCAGTTTGGCTTTGATCTTAAAGGTATTAAACTAAAACGCAGCGCTGCAGCACACGTGAACATGCTGAGGTCTGTCCATTAGAAATGATAAGGGCGGCTCGTTGTTGCTGTGTGATGACACATACCTGAATCTGAGTTCATCCTGTTTTTCTGCCATGAAACTTTCCCCAAAGCAAAGAACAAACAGAAATGAAACCACATGTACTGACCTCAGCCAGAGAGGTGCAGGATGGGAACTTTCTACAAGAGCTAACAGAGAACAGCAGAATGCTGGTTTTAGTGAGTTTCCATGTGAAAGCAGGGATCTGGTGAGCATCCTACCTCCTGGTGTGGTTGTATGTAAATAGATAATCAAGCAAAAACCCTGATTCAACTGTTTATGCAACACTTTGGGTTTCTAATAGTGTGTGTGTGTGTGTGTGTGTGTGTGTGTGTGTGTGTGTGTGTGTGTGTGTGTGTGTGTGTGTGTGTGTGTGTGTGTGTGTACAGTAGCTGGTCAGTATTGTCACTGACAGAAATACAATTGCTGCTAAGAGCTTCATATTAACTTCATATTAACATTAGGGGACAAGGAGGAAATAGATAATAAAATATTTTAAAAATCACCTGCAGGTCTCCTAAATTAGGAAGTGATTAATTCAGGGACAATTTTTCTTCTTCTGCGTGTATGCATCTGTGTCTTTAGGTGGGTGTGTGTGTGTGTGTTAGACCTGTGGTGAGTAAAAGAAAAGGGCCAGCCCCCAGATACTATCATGGCCTGCTCTTTCTGTGTCTTAACGTACAAAAAGGGAAAGTACCACTTGGATAAACCGTGTTGTACTCGGTGCCGAACACAGACAGGTATTGAAACATCCACATCGCATCACGTCGCAAGCTCAGGAAGCGAACACGCTCTGCTTGGGTGCACAGCAGAGGAAACTCAGGACTGGTGCAGTCGTCATCTCTTAACATCTGTCTTCCTGTGCTCCTCAGACTCACACAGCTCTGAACTTTGCCATCAGACGGACAATGCCACAGCACAGCCTGCATCCCCTGGTTTACATCCTGCTAATGTGGATCACCATCATTTCCATTATTCAAGTTGTCTTTATCACCTTTTTCTTCACAATGGGACAAAATGGACAGGTGAGACTTCTTAAAGTTTGTTCAAATGTGGAAAGTCGTAGCTTTTGGAATCCATCAACAAGTCTTTTACATCAGATTGGTCACATTTAATCTAGCATGTTCAAGTCTACAGCCATGTGCTTAAAAACACGTGAAATGCTTCTGTTCTTTCATGTGGTTATTCCAGTAGCACAGCTGGTGAGAAAGACACCTGTCTGTGTGCGTGTGTGTGTGTGTGTGTGGTCTGCCGCTGGTTAAAGACCCTCCCATCCAGTGGAAGCTGCTTCATAGAACTGGTTGTTCTTAGGTAAATCTGTTTCCTGGATAAGACCCAAAATGACAGAAAATCAAAGTAAACAGACGCGTGTTAGCAACACTGCAGGTCTATGAATGACCTGCTTTTATCGAGTTGACATGCAGGAGTATGAATGCAAAATATAAACACTGATGTAAACATGTATCACTTGATTTCAGCTTCTGTTTTAATTTCTAGTCCTCAAGCAGAAGAGCCGAAGAACCAAGTGGCACACATGAACCCCCCTTTTTAAACATATCGGTAAGATCAACCTCCCTTATTAAAGTATCATTGAATCTGTTTGCCTCTGCGATCAAACCCTGGTGCAGCGTAAATGAAACTCCCTCGGTATGTGCAGATCTACTGTGTTACTTCCATATTTTGAGCGACTGATGTCAGTCTCACCGCTCTCCTCATCTGTTGGAGGAAGCACAGTGACGTCATTGCCACATTCGGGGAAATGCCACTAAACTAAACTAAACAGTTGTCTCTTCATTTTCCTTTCAAGACAGAAAACAAGCTAATGTGTTTAATGTGTTGTCTGTTATTCTGTTTTAGTGAAATAATACCTGTTTTATTTGCTGCAGAAGCCTTTCTGACCAGAAAATAAAAACGAATATTTTATCCTTTAAACAGCCCTCCTCCACTGCCATGCCTCCCACAAAAAACAATGTGATGGTCACCTATGAGGCCAGACAAGGTAAAGCTTCTCCTGTGTTGAGTCTAGTTTGTGAAATTTAATTCCTGAAAACTCATAAATGGCTGTTTTCAGAACTAACGTCAGTTTTTCTCTCAACCTTTTTCAGCCACAGAGAAGGAGACCATCAATTGGGTTGCAAAAATCCCACAACCTCACCTGATCTCAGACTCAGGAGAAATACTTCTGATAAAAAAGGACGGGTTCTTTTTCCTGAATCTTCAGGTGACGCTGAATGAGTCATGTGACAAAAAGCAGAATCACACGGTGAGGCTGGAACGAAGAGACGAAGTTCTGCTGGAGGGCTGGATTAACAATGATAGGAGAAGCTCGGGACTGCTCAGCAGGGTAGAAGGGCTGCCAGCTCCATGTGAACTGAAGGTCACCATCCACCCACCAACTAGCTGTATTAATAAGACTTCTGCTGTTACACACCTGGACATCATCTTCATAAAGTAACCTCCATGATGTTCCTGTCATCTCTGGAACCGTCTCTGCTTGGGACTAAAAAGATTCACTGTTTTTTTTCTTTGGATTTTCAGATCAACAGATCACTAAACTGTCCTTCTACAGTCTGAAAGTGGAGATGTCCTCAGAGCAGGACAGAAACATCTCAGTTCAGCATCAAACTAGGTCGATTGAAACCTTTACCCGGAACAAAGACCAAATCATACAAGTAGAAATACTGAGCAGCTCCAGAACTATTGTCAGGTTGACTTAATCACTACAAATCTGTTTCTCGTCTCTTAATGAAGGACTTTTTATGTCCCTGTTTTAATGGAGATTGCTGATGTCAGGGTGTTTAGATTTTTTAACATCTTCCATTAAAAAGATGCAAAACTAAATTGCAAGACTATATTTTGGTACTGACCCAAAACAAAAGTTTAATTCTTTTAATCATGCGCCATTTGCATTTTCTTGTTTTGTTTTTTTATCTTTTTGATTTCTTGATTTATATATTTATGATATTATTTATTGTTTGGACCCAGAATATTTACAATATATAACTGTACATAGTGAAAATCCACCGTCAGCTAAAATCCTATGAATGTATGGAACTTTATGTCAATGTTTGAGGGAATGGACGCGATCATTTACTGGATTTTTTTTCATGCTGGAGTGTCAAAATGAAGAATGGCACAATCTGGAAAATATGGTTGTCTTTGTTTTGACATGTTTATGTGTGATTTCTTTAAATCTATATTCATAGTAACTCCTAAAACCATGTGTCAAACCCTTTGATACAGGAAATCCTGACTCGTGGTGGTTAGTGAAAACATTTCTTTAAAGTTGCTGAAAGAATAATTTTGCTTGGTTGTTGTTATTATTTATTTAATTGTTTTATGCATCTGTTCTGAAAACTTTTTCTAAGTGAGATTTTCTGTACAACATTTTCCCTTTTGATTCTATTAAAAGCCAGAATATTGAGCTAAATGAAATTGCAACAATGAGCTAATGTTTTGATTGTGAGTCACCTTTGGGACCCCGGGTTTAAAGTGAAAGTGAGAGATTACGAGTTAATAGTGAGACGCTTCATAACCACTACTAGGAAGGTAGAGCGGGACCCTGTCATGTGCTGTCGAAGAACATGCCCTCCACCCAACACAACATGTTCCTCATACAGACACACTCAGCGTGCCGTCTATCAGCCTACATCACTCTGATCAATATCGCTAAGAGAAAAAGGTCACTGGAACATGAAGTTAGTCATCAAAGCCGCGTGAAGTAGTTTCCAATCTACAGGAGTTTTATCTGAAAACACTTCTTTTCCAAACCTCAGCCACATTTCTCTCACTTTCTTAGTTGCAGCCACCACAACTTTCCTTTTCGCCAAATTGAGAGTCCAAGATGTTAAAACCAGAAGTAGATAACAGAAATACCCAGTTACCACCACCCACGCTGTCTCAACCATGCACACATCTCCGTCGGCCCCTACCTTTTATTTTATACATCCACTCTGTGCAGCTTCTGTGAAACCTTTAGCTTTCAGTTAGACAACTAGAAATGACTCACAGTGAAAAGTGGGTATAGAAAAGTATTTTGTTTCCTTTACATCCTTAAACAAAAACATATCTTTTAGTTTACTTATCTAATGCAACCTATACTATCCAAATGAAAAATATCACAATTAAAGTTCAGAAAAACTTTTGAAAACTAGAAATACTGCGATACATAAAGGATTGCCCCAAATGTCATACTTTGTTGAACCACCTTTACCTTTAATAACAGCCTTGAGTCTCTGTCATCTTAGCACATCTAGATGAATCAATAATCGTCCACTCTACTTTAAAAGTCAAAGTTAAAGTCCCAAGTCATCATCACACATTGGTGAAATTACATCTCCGCATTTGACCCATCCCCATGGTGGGGAGTGGTGAGCTGCAGCTGTGGCTCGGGAACTATTTGGTGGTTTAACCCCCCAATCCAACCCCTTAGTGCTGAGTGTCAAGCGAGGAGGCATTGGGTCCCATTTTTTCAAAGTCTTTGGTATGACCCGACCGGGAATCGAACCCTGATCTCCCAGTCCCGGGGCGGACACTCTACCACTAGGCCACCGGAGCTACAGAACCTTTCAAGTTCAGTCAGACTGGATGGTAGCTGTAGGTGGACTGTAATCCTCAAACCTCTCCACAGATTTAGGTCTGGGCCTCATGAGGATGTTCACGTTGTCCTCCCTCAGCCACCGTGTGATCAGTCTAGCTGTGTGCTTTGGATTGTTGTCATGTTGAAAGGTGAATCTTCTGACCATCTTCAACTTTCTAGCAGAGGGAAGCAGGTTTTCTTCAGTTTGCCCCGCCCATTTTTCCTTCTACCCTAACGAGAGCCCCAGTCCCTGAGGCAGGATGCTGCCACCTCCATGCTTTACTGTAGGTATGTGTTGAGGATGGTGAGCTGTGTTTAGATGTACCGTTTGGTGTTGAGGTCTCATCTGACCATCAGACCTGTTTCCATTTAGAATCAGAATCTTCAAGATGCATTCTGGCAAAACTCAAACCAGCTTTATTGTGACCTTTCTTGGGAAGTGGCTTTTTCCTTGTGACCTGAACAAGCCACATCTTTGGCAATTGTTGTCACATGCACAGAACGACCACTCTTGTCCATAAAGTACTGCAACTATTTCAGAGAAGCCATCTCCTACCTACAAGTAGCCTCTCCTACCAGTTCCCTCCTCGCTCTTCCATCTAGTTTGGAGGGACGACCGGGTCCAGGGATGATCCTAGTACCAAACGCGTACCACTTATTTATTAAAGAGGTTTACTATGCTCCTTGGGATTAATAAAGCCTTTGAGATCTTTTGTGTCCATCTCCTGCCCTTTGTCTGTCCACAACTCTGTCCCTGAGAACTTTTGAAAGTGACTTGCTACCCATAGTCACTTGTTTGCTGTCAATTGCACGACCAAGCAAGAGAATGCTCCAGGAACAGCTGTTTTTATACTTCACTAATCACTTTCATTACAGTTTATCACAGGTGGAAGCCAGTAACCATGGTCTGCTAAGGAAACGGTGGTTACTCCCCCTGACTGAGTTTAAAAGTATTGAATGTTAGAGGTTACACTGTTTGTGTTTCCATTTAAGACTGTAAATGAAAATGATTGAAGTATTTCAAATGGGGTTATTCTTTCCTGCACCAACTTGGACAAAATAAAGTTAAAGTCCCACACACTGGTGTGTAAAATTTGTTCTCCACATTTGACCCATCCCCTGGGGGAGCGGTGAGCTGCAGACGTGGCTGCACACGGGAACCATTTGGCGGTTTAAGCCCCCAATCCAACTCCTTATTGCTGAGTGTGAAGCAAAGAGCCATTGAGTCCCATTTTTTAAAGTCTGGGATTTGAACCCTGATCTCCCAGTCCCAGGGCAAACACTCATACCACTAGGCCACTGAGCTGGAATAAATCCAACCTGCATTTTCTTGTGATTGTCAGCTAAAATAAAAAGTGAATATCATTCATTAACATGTATTTTATTAAACTCAGCTGAAGCTCAGAGCAAATCATTTCTTTTCAGTTTCTCTTGTGATCAAGAGTCCAACACAAGGGGACAGCATTTAGCTGTAGACCAACTGTAGCACGCCATAACCACACATTTCTTTATCTCCATCAAACAAACAAATAAATAAACAAAAAACATCTTTTAGTAATCGTATGACACTAACATCTGAGATTGTAAAAACCTTTCCTTAAAAGTTGTGCATCAACCCTGAAGATGCTTCAATAGATTTTCTGACACAACAAGCAGGTTTTATTTGATGGAAAATAACGTTTTTTATACACAACCATTGATAAATAAAACTCGTCCTGCACCATTTCTCTGTGTGGTTTAGAGTTTAATGATGATGTGACATAAATCTCAACCACACAGATGCATCTCTCCTTCTGTCAGAATAGTCTCACACACTCCTCAGGTCTGGAAAAAGATGACTCATAGTTACATTAAGGCAGCTCTGAGAAAAGGTCAGAACTTTTGTAGGGAGAGGGGTTTGTATCCAGAGAGCGTTTGAAGACTTTATTTGCAAAAATAAAAAAAAAGTCAACTAGATCAAAACTGCCAAACTCTATTCTAACGGATTTCACCTGAAGTTCCAAAATTCCATCCCTGCAGGAAAATGAATATTTCTACCCACCTCTGAGCACTCTCCCCTCCACTCTCTCTCTGTTCCAGTGTTGGTACATTCTGCTCTCCAGGTCTAGGGTTGGAAAGTGAGTCAGGTATTCTGCTGCTGCCGACAACCCCTTCCCCTCCCGAGCAGGCCCCCGTTACCACTTCCTCCTCAGTTTACAAATATACAACCCCGTGGGTGTTTTCATAAGAGACTTCTGCGAACAGCCGCATATGAAGGGAAACGTTACAGTGACTGATCTGAGAAAGATGCAAAATAAAAGAACGACTTCAAAGAGTGATGAGGTTTGTGTACGCTGTGTCAGCATTCATGCCCCTGAAAAGGTAGCAGTGCAGGAATCAAATAAGCATGCAGCTGAATGTGTTACTGACTGTTCAGATATAGTTACCCTCCCAATAATGAGGAAAGGAAATTTTATTTGACTCCGAGATTGATTTCATTGTCTTGATGTGAAGTGGAAAGCAAGAGGCTAAAGAAACAGCTGACATTTAACCGTCAACGTGGTGATAAAAAGTACCCTGAACCAGGTGTCTGAACTGTGGTTGGAGCAAGTGGGTGAGATGTAGACTGATACAGAGACCACTAGAGCTCGGCCTCGCCTGATACAACAGGAAATGCATTCACTTGACACATAACATCTAACGGGGAGAAAACCAAACCAAACTTTCATATCATTATGCTTATGTCAGAGCATTAATTCACATAAGTCCTGCACGACATTAAAAGCATCTTTATCTAGAAGGAATACATAAATAATCATGTCAAAGCATGAAATAACAAAAGAGCATGCTGCTGTTTTTTGGATTTTTTATTTTTGTACATTCGGTTTGCAATAAAATAAATCATAAAAAAGAAAATCTGCTGTTATTTTCATCTAGTTTGAGTTTTAACAAGAACAAAATACAGGCATAAACATGTTTTACTAGTTAAACCCACATACAGGGAATCACTGGTGAAACAGTTCATAGATCAATCACAACATGTGTCATACACAGAGGACATCAACAGACTCACATTTCCTGAGTTTTTCTTAAAGGTGAGCAAGGAAAAAACAAAGATTTAAACTAAAGCACAATAACAGAACTATAGATTAACTGTCACATTGTCATATAATCAGACTTCTTCAAGATACTTTTATCATTATACATGAAATTAGCATAATATATACAAATACACCTAATTTAAACCACAACCTACATGCGATCCAATAGGAGGATCTTTTGTGACGTGAATGTTTATGTTTTTCGCATTGCATCATGGGACCTGGGTGGCAAGAAACGGCGTATTTTGGCTATAATTCAATTGTTTTGCATGCTTGGAGGATTTAGTGAAGCAAATGGATGATTCTTGCTGTGTGGTTGATCGTTCGGCTCGTGGTAGGCTTGATAAAAAGTTTTTTGGGAATTTCCTCCGTAAAGGACCGCGAAATACGAAAGAGATGATTGCGGGCGACCCGACTGAAGAAAGCCTGGATTCCTGCAGCAATGGAGTTTGTGAGGCTCATTTGTTCATGGTAAGTTCTTATGACTACGTATTTGTTAATGACGTATTTGCTACGTATTTGTTAATGACGTATTTGCTACGTATTTGTTAATGACGTATTTGCTACGTATTTGTTAATGACGTATTTGCTACGTATTTGTTAATTAGAGAAGATGTTTTTAAAAATATTCATCTTTGTGTAGTTTTAAATCCACAGAGTCATTTAGTTTTCACGTTCAGATTCAGGTGTCACGATCATTATAATAATAAATACATGAATAAATAAATAAGAACACTGATTAATGAAGATTTACCCAGCTTTGCAGTTGTCGTGAGGATTTATCCATTTTCTTTGACAATCACCCACAGGTGATGTGACTCACGCTGACGCTGCTCGCCGGCCAGTGCCGACCTGCTTTCAGCACGACCACGGGTTTATGTTTTGCATGTTTTGTCCTTGAAACAAATGAATCGTAGACCTCCAGACGTTTGAAAGCCTTTAATTGTTCATGAGTGAAGGGTCCCGGGCTTTCTGTTAACCCTCAGGCTTCACTTTAAATTTCATCCTAAAGAGTCATTAGAGGACAAAAACGTCCCTAATGAAGCCTGAGGGTTAAATAGGAATAAACGTCTCCCCAGCAGAGTTGTGGAGAAAACGCCGGCGAATCGGACCAACGTTTTCCGTCATCCCAGAGCTCATACGGGCTTTAAATAACTTTATTTTTGTCTTCAATACAGATTTTTAGTTCCTCTCTAACCCTCCTTCTGTCTTTAGACGTTAAAGTGTTTCTATTTTGGGGATTTCGCCGTAAACTCGCGTGAAAGTGTACGTCGCGTATTGATAGCAGGCCATACTGTTTGAGTTGTTGCCACACAGCCACTCGAGCATGAGCACAACGATGAAAATATATGTCAACACAGTTCCTCCTATTCTTTGTTATATTTCTGTGTTTTGAAATATTTGTAGTGATAACACACCCTTTAGTTCATCATCAAGACTGTTCCAAAAGTTCACTCCTCTTCCAGTTAGACTTTTTAACATAGTTCTTGCTTACTGTACGTTCTTATTATACCCTGTGTTCCTCTCTTTGACCAAACCTTTGTTGAATGTTAGGTAGTTGGCTTTATTGGCTTTGTATAATTAATACACTGTTTAGGATTCAATCAAATCATCTCATTTCAATTTTCTTTTATTTTAAAAATAATACATTTGTATGTTCTCTAATTCAACATTACGCATACATCTGGTTAGTATCAAAAGGTTACGTATTTCCACACACTTCCTAGCAAATATTTATGTAAGGTAACATTGAACAATGCAATATAAATTTGTGATGAAGCAAGACTTTACATCTTTTCATTATGGTCACATTTTAGCCAGTTCATCGTGTATATTAAATATATGTGTTTTCCAACTGTTGATTAATAGTCTGACCTAAATTTTTATATTCTATGATTCTTTCTATTGGGAGTTCAATTGAATATCTTAAAAAATATCATTTTGTTTAGGATACATTCAGGGATAACATATTGAATCCAAACCACTAACTAATTTTCTGTAATTCTGTACTAATCTCTACAAGTTGATGGAGGTGTCTGCCTGAACATAATATAGTTGTGTCATCTACAAAAAATGTTGAAACAGTCTATAAACCATTTATATAAACTACAAATACTTTTGGTCCTAATAGCAATCCTTGTGGAACTCCACATGTAATGTTCTTCCAACCTGAGACCTGATCAACTAGCTAGACATCTATTTGAGAATACAAAACCAATTCAATGTCCTTGGAAGAGTCTTACATTTTAACAACTCCTATAGTTTCATCAATATTGATGTGATCTTATATCATATAAGCACCAAAGATGTTCTCAAAAGCTTTGTGTCGTAAGATTTTTTTTGTGTCGCTGACGCTCACACAAATAGCATCATTTTTAGACAGGTGAAACACTCCAGCCAGGTAGCTGTTGGATCGCATTTTGCTTGACTCTGGAGAAGTTTCCCTGGACTGCAGGAGGGTGATGAATTTGCCGGCGTACTTTTCAGTTTTCATATTTATAAAATGGTTAAAAATGCCACTGAATGAGAAGTAAACCTTCGAGTAGATGAAGTAGTACCCCTCCTTCTGGACGATGAGGCTCCCGTTTCTGTATGCCATTTCATACAGGATGGGGTCTGCATTCATGCTCCAACCCATGATCAGATTTTCATGAACAACATCTACACCATCTGGAAATGAAACAACAGAAGATATGAGAAGTGTTTACTACAAGGTTTTATTTCCCGCTTTGGTTTCCACATAAAAAGAGAAAGAATAGAAATGCTGGTTTCACCTGTTAAATGTGCCATTGGTTTGGATGGAACACTTTCCACCAAGTGATTTTCAGTTGTAGTGACCTCATTACCTGTTTAAGATAAAACACTGTGTTTTAACCTGCAAAGTACAATGTGTAAATAGAGACGGGTGAGTGCTTTGACATACCTCTGGTGAGCTTTGAGGTGGATGCTGACAGAACCTGCAGTGGTGCAAAGAAAAAACAAGAAAATGGTTTAGCGTTGACCTGCGTGCATGCATGCTGCACCACTGAAACTCAGGTGCATGACCAGTTTAATCACAATTTATGAAAAAAGCAAGAACTACATTAAATGTAAGCTGAGGAAATGGTACCATAATTCACTGCACTGACGTCAAAAACCACACATCACTTTGAGTAGAAAGTGTGCTAAATAGAGAAACAAACACATCTCAGTGTTTGCTCTTTGCACAGTAGTGTTTGAAAGTGGAGCAAAGTCTCTAATTATAAACAAAAGCAAGATCATGATCATCAAACAGGAAACAGACCATTTCCTCCTCTGCACCATTCCTTGTTTGCAACGCACATGTTGCCTTCACCATCAACTTCTCAGTAACCACGTAGCCCCCAACCCCCCCAACCCACACACACACGTACTTCACGTGACCATGCCATGATGGGTGGACACACAAATTTATTCAGAATACTGGCAGCAACTTCTCAAAACCATGAGACATTGACTGTTTAAACCTCAAAAGACGTCAACAGGAGTTTCTGTAAAAAAGCCAATTTAAAACACTTCCCCATGTCTGGTCCACTCTCTTCTGCTTTTCTGTTGGATTTAACCAAATGCAGCATTTTTTAGGAAAAACTCACATTTGAAAAAAAAAGTTTTGTGTCACAAGAGAGCTTCTTCTTTTAGGAGCTTTCCTTCTAGATTCCCAAAAATGAACATTGTGTAAAAAAAAAAAGCAACTGCACAAAATCACAAATTGGAAGACAGTAATGAAATCTGTAAGTGACTCATTCCAACTGATTTATAACTTTTGTATAAAAATGTATTTTAATAATGTTTTTATTGAAAACCAATTAAGTCAATTCAAAGCCTACGCTTTGTAGCTTTGATATTTTTTATTATATTAAGATTGTGTCTGCATATATTTAGTTCAGGTGTAGTTTTTAATTTTAAATTAAATGAATTTAATTAAAATTTGAGTATGTGTTTAGCTATAAAATAATGTCAAAAACAAGTCAATGAAAAGTGTCAAAACACGAAAAGAAAACTTGAAAGTGAGATTAGGAAGTAAAGATGAATAAGATTATGTCATGAAAGTGAAATTCAGTGGGGTTAAGAAGTTTTTATCATGAAACCAAAAAGGAAAAAAAGAAAGAATCACAGGACGGTAATGCAGAAGGTTACCTGCTCTGTTTGGTAGAGACGATAGATGAAGCAGGCTTCGATGACCATGCCGCACAGCGCCATGCTCACAAGCATGATCAGCAGGATCTGTGAAGCCCCAGTCCGACGGCCCTCTCTCATCAGCCGAGGCGGCAGTGGGGGCCGTGTTGCATGAGTGTCCACCACAAACACTGAGGGATCCTTACCCCCTCTGCTACTTGGGTGATTGAAAACCATTTTGGCATGAAGTTCTCCTCCAAATGTCAAAAATGCTGCTTCAAAAGATCTGCACAGACCAGAAGAGGCTGGAGCTGCAAAGAGGTGTGAACAAGTTGCTCTGGGTGGGCTCACTTCTGGTTGGTTCAAGTCGAGGCGCCTTATGTGTCAGAAAAGATGCTGTAATCTTGAGATGTCTCATGCAATGCACATGAAAGCAGAAACACTGTAGCTGAGCTCTTCCAAATCAAACAGTTGATGGGAGTTTTAGTTCTAAAGACTTAGTACAGTACTGGAAGAGCAGACACTGCAGTGTTAGCCTCACTCATCCCTCCCACTTCTCTCACAGTTGAAGTATCTCTGTTTCCACCACCTCTATCTGTGTGTACTCTTTGTGGCTTGTCTGGGGGGCTGAGAGCAGCAGATATCTTCCTATCACATTTTCACGCTTATGTCTGCTTTGTCAGTGGTGACTTAGCAGACTTGCAGCTTGTGAACTCCCACAGATTTATGACCAGAGTGCAGCTTCCATGCCTTGTTAGATAAAGAGAAGGTGCAAACGTTTTCTTTGTAAAAATAAAAGCGTCTGACCCCTGTTGAAACAAATGCTCAAGATAAGTGTGTCTACACCTCAACCTTTTTCAGTACTGTTTAAACCAGTAGACCACTGAATGAGTTCACCAAAGTTCACTTTTCAGATATCTTTGGTTAATGCTTCGGAGGAAGGTTTCATTGTTTTTTACAGCTAACACTCTAGTTCTAACCAAAATATCAGAGATGTGTTGTTGTTATTGTGTTATTTTAAAGGTCTCCTCACTCCATGTAATCAGGATTTTTGATCTGATGCTGGTGGCGTGTGCCTACAGGTTCTACACATTCCCTCCAGTTTGTTTTACAGTCTTCAGGGATGGCAGCCAGTAGCAACTCAATGAGCAAAGCTGATTTTGCAGGTTGTGTGTGTGTGTGTGGGGGGGGGGGCGCGGGGGTGTGTGCATGCAAGTGTACATTTGTTTACAAATGTTTGAGTTTGTTTCAGTCGTTGCCTCTGATGCTGATTCCTGAACCCGTAGCTGACAGGTCTGGGCCAGACCTGGTGTCAAGCTGGCTGACGGCTGGCATGTTCAGCTGTAAACTAGATCTGAGATGATGATGACACCATGACACTGCCCCATGTGGCCTCATTGCGGTTTGGTTTTCGTGACCCAGATCTGTTCCTGCCACATAGGGAATGACATTTCTCTAAACAAAAAATGACTATCTCATTCCCGTTCCAGGAGTTTCATGGCTGTTGCCAGTTACGGATCAGAGAAGATTCTAGATGACAAGCGAGTCATACACAGTAAGTTGATAAGTAGATACATACATTGTCATATCTGGTGATAGCACTCTTGGGTGTTTTACGGTAGTGAGCACTTACTACACTTACTACGGTAGTATACCTCAGGCATTAGAGGAGTCTTGCTGTTATAGTTCTGAACGACTCAGTAAAGGAAGTAAAACGCCATGACTGACTCATTATTCACTCAGACATACCAATACAATATCGAGTTGTTGGTAATTGAAAACGTAGCTTGAGATATTTGTTGTGGCGAACTAGCTGGATGAACACATACTCACGCTGCAAGATGTTGTTTGATGTACTGTAGTCCAAAAAATATTAAAAAAAAAATGTTCCAAGTGTCATTTGGATATGCCAATCCATTTATTGTCCAGGAAGTTGAAAATAATAAAAATAAAAATGATTTACATAAGCACAAACATGAGTACGCTGAAAAACCGTTTGTCTCTATTCACCACACCTGTACCTTGATTGCTATTCCTTTTAACCCCTTTTGGCAAGAGCGCCCTCTGTGGCTAGTGGCTCCACCAATATTTTTAGAACCAACTACTTCTAATTCACCATTAGCATTATTAGCATTGTTAGCTCAACATTAGCCTCTAGCGTGATTCATCCGATATTAGAGTAAATCAAAAAGATGCTGTGGCTTCTTAGCGGTACAAGAAAGAACTGCTGGGTCGCTCCTGTTTGCTGGCTTGAGTTTTTTAAACAACTCTGGAGCTTTTTGCCTGCCGGTGTCGAATTACAAATGCCAGCGCTGCAGCGTTAGCTCGGTGCACCTCAGTCACGGGCTCACAGATTGTTAATAGTTACGACATCCCTCTTTTGCTTTTAGAAAGGAGAAAATCTGACAACCCACCAGCCGGCTGAGAATGAAATCTGTTTTAATGTAACCTTCCTTCCAACATGATTGAGACATTAGATTGTTTTGTGATTATTTCATTATAAAATTCTTACATATTGCTCCATTAAGAAATAAAACTTTTAGACTGCTGGTTGAGTGAGCATCCCAGTATTCATAATCCTCCATCACCTCCACCTATCAGTGCAGGATAGATGGTTTACAATGGTTTACTGTGGGCCAGTTCTCAAAGTTACTTGTGGTTGTTGGTGTTATTGGGTCATGGTTCCCTGCTGATCAAAAGCAGGTTGAGACTCAGCTTCTTCAAACCTGTGACCATAAGTCTCAACAGGGAAAGAGTTGAATGCTACTTCCTGATTGGAAGTGAATCTCTGGCTGAAGTGGAGGATCTTAAGGATTTGATCTGGTCAGGTCTGAGACAAGGTGAAGCTCTCAATTTACATAAGTCCCATGTCATCATCACACACTGGTGAAATTACATCTCCGCATTTGACCCATCCCCGTGGTGGGGAGCGGTGAGCTGCAGCGGTGAGCTGCGCTCGGGAACTATTTGGTGGTTTAATCCCCCAAAGTGCAGTAGAAAGAAAATTAGCATTGACATGTGTGAGTTATCCCTGTGCATGAACTTCCATCTTCTGGAAAGATGAGTTTGTTTGTCTTGTTTCTTGTATGGAAACCACCGCCAGCCCCTTGAGATGGCAGCATGTAGTGGGTATGATGGCCACTGATAACAGCTCAGAGGGTTTTTCTCACCCCCCACCCCACCCCAGGACTTATGAAAGGGTGTTGTTGCCCTCTTGTGGGTGAAGATGTTTTATGTTTCAAATTCACAATCTTAAATTTAAAATGACATTCCTTACTTTATCCTATCTCTAGCCGTCATGGATCACCAACACCAGTGATCTTAGAACACAAGTCACCAATGAGGCTTTTACAACTAATTCTCAGGTGTAGGATACTCACATATGCTGGCATGGATATATTTGGCCATTTTATGCTCATACTTTAAATTAATTAGGTTTTATTTTTTTTATGAATGTAATTTTTAGCATTGCTTGTGAAACACTAATAATTACTAGTGCAATAGATGCACTTGCTAGAAAAATGTGATAAATAAATAAATAATATTAAGATATTTTTATCAGGACTGAACCAAACAACATTTATACAGATTTATGAGCACTAATAGAAAATTAATATTGGTTACATGATTTGTTTTATAAATTGTGTTAAAATGTTGTTTATTTCTTTTTGAAAAATTGTAAATAGATAATAATAAAGATGCTAAAATGCTGACTTTGCTTACTTTGATGCATCTAAATGTGCTTTTCTCTGGCATCTTTGAGGTGGGTTTAATAGGCATAACATGTCAAACCATTTTTATTAGACTGAATTACACATTACATACAAATGAACTTCCGCTTTCTCGTAATATGACTTCTATTGAGAATTGTTGCTACATAAATAAAATGAAAGCAAAATTCATGAGTGTGTATTATTTGCTGACGGCAGTAGAACAGAAATACAGGGACGCTGTAAAGTAAAACCAGGCCACCCACAAGGAGGAAATGATGTCATTATCGTATCTGACTGGAACTTTTGTTACAGCAGAAAGGATCTGAGAAAAGTTTGTAGCGACAAAGCCTGATGGCAAGGACAAGGGACTAAACCGCAGGACCATTATAGAAACTGTGAGAGCTGGGGAGCTGATTCTGGGGAGAGGCAGTCCCTCAAGAAGGGACTTCCTGAGAGTGAGAGCAGTTTTGATGCAGGGCAATGCAACATGCAAATATGAAGAGGAATATCAGAACATAGTCTAGATCATCTCATTTATTTATCTCCATAAAATCCTATCCACAGAATACATCTTCATTGTGTTTCACTTATATAAAGATGCTTTTTATTCCAGCACTGAGAGATGGTTTCTAGATATTTTTTTTCATCTGTCCATCATTCTGCTTTTAAAGATAAATTTAGCAAAAGTAAAATAAAAAGTCAAGGTTAAAACATTTAACCATGCAGTTACAACTAATGCATACGTAAATGAACAAATCCCACATAACAAGGGAAATGATTTCATCTTGTAAAAACAAGAATTCCTGATAGATCTTCTACCTCTGATGTGATTAAGTCAGAATTCACCCCGCTGGATTTATAGCATCATGCAATAATCAGCGTTCACTTTACACGGAGCTGATTAAAAAAAAAACACTAAAAGTAGTCCAGGTCCCGGCGGGGTCACTGGGGCGACACAAGAGATCTCATAACAATGACGTCATCATGCTAAATGAATAACGTCATTTTCACACACGTAACTCTACATTAGAACAATATTATTAGTATCTAGTAATTTACTATAGTGGACAGTAACGCACATCCTCCATAATAACATATAGGATTATCAATAAATCACATTTATCACTTCAGGTCCATCCCAGTCAGTCCCTGTCTGCCTCATGAAAGATATGAACATTAATCTTACCCAGTAAAACGTGTTCGCTGCAAATTCAAAAATATTTTGAGGGCTGCTAGTTTGGTTGATTGACCACTGTGGTTCATCCCCATCTTCTGTCTTCATCAGTTATTTTAAAGAGAAGACAAGTTGAGTTAACATCCTTGTCTGTTAGAGCAGCAAACTATTACTATTTTACTGTGAAATCAACAAAATAAAAGTGCTATAAGGCTACAAACTGGCTTGTTTTAACTAGCTTCACAGGAGTTTCATCATGCATAAACAGCTTCTCTGCCATCCATCATGACGAAAGGGGCGGTCCCATCAACGACGTGACGTCACGTGCAAAGGGTCAATATATGGAATCTATGGTTGTCTTTCAAACTGTCTTTGTACGCTATTGGACAGCGTTAGGACCAGTCAGAGCAACGAATAACGTGACTGGAAATCAGTCAACGGGGCAGTCCAACATACACTGTTGAAGAAGAAATCCTTTTTCTAAAAAGTACCTCCATCTGCTCATGTCTCAAAGAAAAGCCCAAGTCAGCTCTGGTGCTAAGAGCGCTGTGATTGGCTAGACACTATAGTGTTTGGGCCAATGGTAGACCTGCTGAAGCTACGATGGAGCGAGGCTAGACCGACTGCAGATCTAAATGTGTTGCTACTGCATCGGTTGGCCCGCATTTCTAGGCTACAGTAATCCTGCTTTAATATAAATGTTTGGTTCTAGCTGTGAGATCCATCACACCTCTGGCCTCCTTTTTTCAAAGCTCTGTTGTGATAAATACAAAAAGACTCAAGGACACCTGAGTTCTATAAAAAATAAATCATCTTCCCACAAACTACCTAAAACTGTAACATCCTCTCCTCGTCGTTCTAATTACGCTGCAGGTCTGGATGTAAAACACATCCTGGTGAGTTTATGGCTCCCTCGTGTCATGTGAGTGTGAAGTCCAGACCACAGAGCACTTTGATCCACAGATACAGGCTCCACTCTTCCAGCTTTGACTTGGAGATACACTCAGACTCAGGCTGCTCCTCCACCATCGGAGTATGAGGCGCAGCAGCTACAGATCCTTACACATTTGACTTTACTGAGTCTCTGGGGGAATTTCCCCAGGATTTTTGGAAGAGGAGCAACTTTATGTGGACAAATCATTATGACCACATTTGCACAGCTGGTATGTTTAACGCTGACTGTAGGCTTGACTCTGGGTTTTGGGCCAAAACAGCACATGGAGTTTACGTTTATATTACCTGCTGGCAACACTGAGTGTTTTTACCAAACCACCAGCAGAAACAGCAGCATGGAGATTGAATATCAGGTAAATAAGAAACTCTTTTGAATGTCATGTCTGTTCAGTTGTAGCAGTTTAAACAAAGTCTGAGTGAAGAGGTTGGACTTTAATCTCGTCGGCTGCGAGATAAGAAAACCACTGATGAAGGCACATGCTTTATACAGGGGAGGTGGGGGAACATTTACATATAGAAAGAAAAACACATTATGAACATAATAAACCTGCAACGGTGCAATAATCAGAACATTATGACCTCTCACACCCACTTAGCATGACAACAATGGGATTATCTGCTGCAAGTATGGAGGGTATGAAACTCCCCAGATGCTAATCTGAAGGGACCTGAAGAAAGAAATTAGCAAAGACCCCACATCACAATTTATATAAGGCAAATAAAATAGACCTCAAACAATCTTTGTACATGCATGATGTTATTTGTTTTAATTGTCATGTATTGTTTTTACTAATGAGCGTTACGATTATGAGTATTTTCAACAAACCCAAACCTTTTTTTGCAGTTTGTAGTTTTTACAAAGAACATCAGTACGTTCTACAACACACCCGTCCTCGCTAACACTCTGGGTTTTTCATGACATTTGCATCTTCTCCTTTCACCATCACACCACATCCAACACTTTGTCTCCCTCTGGAAACTGCAGGCCAGTTATGGAGTACATTTCCTGCAGCATTTTTTAAGTATGAGAGTTAATTTGCACATCTGTTCATTTACTCTTTAAGGTGATAGCAGGATCAGGTCTAGATGTTGGCTTTGCCCTGATCTCACCTAATGGATACCGGGTGATCTCCGAATTTAGGAAGTCAGATGGTATTCACATGTGAGTCTTCTTCATTCTTTTGTGTTCTTATTTCTAACTGCACCACGCAGGCCCACTGTCTGCTTCTGCACAAAGGGACAAACATTGCATTCATTTAGATCAGGAGATGAGGACTAAATGCAGATTTTAATTATCTATTTGCAGAGTGGATGCTGCAGAGGATGGAGACTACCGATTGTGTTTTGACAACAGCTTCAGTAAACTATCTGAGAAGATGGTGTTTTTTGAGGTCATTATAAACAGCCAGGGCTACGTGGGAGGAGCCAGAGACGAGTGGGTCAACATTGCTGTCTCAGAAAGTGTGGTGGAGTACAAACTGGAGGAAATCAGGGTGAGGGGAAAACTGAGGGACTTGTCTGAATGAGTGGCCCAGCCTCGTCTAAGTGTTGTTCTGCTCTTCATCTTTCAGACCAGAATGGACACCGTGTACTGGCACCTGGAGAAGAGCCGTCAGGTCCAAACTGTCCTGCGGGCCTTTGAGGCCAGGGACCGCTACCTGCTGGAGGACAACCTGTGGAGTGTGTCCTTTTGGTCCTGCGTTAACCTGATGGTCATGATCACAGTGGCAGTCACTCAAATTTACACCCTGAGACGCCTGTTTGACAGCACCAAGAGGGTCTGCACGTAACGGAATCACCCAACCTTATGGGCTGGAACCACAGAGACAGTTAACTCCAAAATAAAACATCTCCACACTTTTGTTCGTATAGGAGAGAAAATGCTCAAAGTTTTGTGTTTAATTTTAACATCACACCATAGCGTACATTTTGTACATTGAAACAGACCCGTTTTCTCACTGCACACAAACTCAACCGTAGAACACCTGAAGCACATTTTTATTTTAAATAGAAAACCACATCTGTTCTCACTCAAACGTCATTAGGCTCCTAACACAGAAGTCTAGGCTAGATCTCATCAAACAGCAGCCAAAACAAACGCATCCATCAAATCCTCATCTAAAAGCCTTTAGAAATGGGTATGAATGAAAATCACATCTAAATTAAGTCACAGATACAAACACATTTAAACAATTATAAAAGCAATTTCCATGATTAAGGTTGTTTTAGTTAAAGCGAAAAGTTATTGGCCATTATTCTCTACAGCATCATGGTCATTAGGTCAGATGCATCGTATCTTTCCCCGCGCGCGTCGTCTCACACTGATCCACTGTTTTGTTCTTACTGAAATCTTTTCTAAACATAACACTCCAGCACTGAGTGGACTTCTTTCTCTTCATCCCAAATAAAAGTTAAAAAGGAATTATTTCAGAATATTTTTATATTGTGTCTTTGCCTATTTGAAAGTCTCAGATCAGAACATTCTGTATTTAAAACATTTACAGAAAAAATAGACCACTGAGAGTGTAATGCCTGTTTAATGGCTCTCGAGCGGTGGTTGCAGCTTTTCTTTTGCAGCAGTCATGAAATAAAAGGTGCAGCTCTGGTTTCCTGTGTCCACATGGATCCAAGTCATTTCAAGTTCACCGCCTGCTGGTCAGGGTCACCACTGGTTTCGACGGGGAGCCGGGCGCCTGTTCAGGAACAATCAACCAACGTTAATCTTTTGGCCTTGGGATATGCAATAAAGAAATGCTTTTGACAGGTAATACTACAGGATCAGGTCATCAGAAAGAGAGGTCACCTGAGCTGAAGCAAATGTCAACTTAGAGCTGAATTTGTTATCGCTGCAGCTCGAAAAGAACACTGATGAGATTTTTTTACCCAAGATTATGTGGGGAAACTCAAACATTTATTTCTATAAAAAACTCATAAAAAACTGAGCATAGCTAGTAAAATACTATCAATTAGATTCGTAATCAATCTATTTGGAATACAATGAAATAAAAAGTGTGAAAATGCAACCGTTTCTGTGCCTAACTGATGTAATCAATAGAGAGAAGCAGGTGGATAAATGGCTACTGCAGTAACTGCTGCACTAAAGGTGTTAAAGAGTACTGACCACCATCAACATGAAGGTGCTGGAAAACTAGTGTTGCTATAGAAACGTGAAACTTCTCAGTTTACATCATTTTAGATGTAAAGAGGCAAAATGTTAAAAAATAAAAAACTACTCAACTAGTCTATCTGTGAGACAAACGGGAGCAAATGCATCACACAGGACACAAGGAGACACCAACCACCAGAGCCAGTCCCTTTATTGTACACACCTCTTTATTTCATTTTCTTTTGAAACCAGGTCATGATGTTTATTTAAATCAATGAACTGCTACAGCGGCACTTCACAAGAGTTTGCAAAACAAACAGAAAGATGGTTGCACGTTGGTCTCCAACCCCTCTGTCCATTTTTAGAGAGGGGAGGGAAAGAGGAAGGACACCATGAAATTCCCACTTCTACATGTGAGGCTTTGACGGTCTCTGCTTCTCAAGGCCCAGCCTGAAGTGACAGGCACACAGGAGTCAACTCTGCTTTTATCAGATCAACGACACAATTTAGTTTAACGTGGCTTTGTTTGGATAAAAAAAGATCCATTAAGGCAATCATTCAAGGCTGTTTCTGCAGATCAGACTAGTCGTCGCTCTGTCACTGGAAGCAGGGCCAAGAAAAAAAGAACAAGAAGCACATTCTGTCTTAAGATTTGAGATTTTAATTTAGTTTTTCTGTTCAGGTTGTCTAATTTCTTTGTCCTCTTTAGAGAAGCAGCTTCTCACGACAGGATGTGCATTTATACATAACCTCCACCACCACCAATTAAACCAAATAAGAAAAAGAAAACAAAAAGACACGGAGTCAAACCTCACTCCCACACCCCGAGACAAGAAAAAAGATATTTAAGAAAAACAAAGTCAAATTTTAAAAAAGCAAACACAACATTTCATCAGTGAATAATCACAGCTGTTGATGCAAAGACCCATCAGCCCAAATAAGGAGGAAAATGTACCGAGTTACAACTGCAATCAAAAACATACAGAGAACTGACAAATGCCCTGGTTATAAATAATGAAAGAGGAAGTGAAAGAAATCTGTTAAAAATCAGTAAACAACAGCATTAGTTACTCCTTTAATTTGAAGGCTATAGTTGCATTATTACACCACCTGTTCTGATTATGGCTAATATGAAAAAAAATGAAGCAACTCTCCAGAACAGACCAGCTATGTACAATGATGCTTTAACACATGGAAGCAGAACTGATAACTATATCATTAATAAATGTTCTCAAAAGAGATCTCTATCCTTAAATCCATCTGAACACTCTAAAACCCTCCTCACCACCCTGATAAATCACCAAGTTTCATTCTCTTTGAGAGAAAACGGTCCCGCATGCTCCAGTTCATTTAAATAATCTAAATCAGGACATAATCTGATGCCGTCTGACTGAGATTAAACATCTCTGGATGAGTGGAGTCAGTCTGTCCCACATAGTGTCCTGACAAAACCCTGTTGTTAGGGACTTAGTCCTGAATGGCTAAATGGTTACAAGTGCGTAAACCGTAACGGTCAGGCTAGTCCACATCTCGTCATCATGCTAAGGGGGGGTTGTCATAAGTCGCCGCCCTCTTCCTGGGCGTTTTTCTGCTCTGTCTCAAACAAGTTTCATGTAAAGCTACATTTATAATGATCATTAAAAAAGGGACAGAAAAAATATTGTATATATAAATGTGTGTGTGTAAAGTCAACACCAGCAAAAGCAACCAGAGTAATAACAGGCTGTTGTTTTCCAGTATGAAACCAGTAGAAATACAGAAACCCAGTAAAACATCAACGACTGCTTAGGTGTGTGTGTGTGTTACAGGGCATGTGGGCTCATCTACAAAGGAGGGAGGAGAAGAAAAGGAGAACCACCAGTACCAGATAATAAGTGACATTATGCATGTAATGCTATACTGGGAACCAGTTCAGCAAATGGAAACAGAAAGTTACTTTTTAAAACCCTAGACTGACTTTTATACATGATCTCCTGTTAGGAGTCATCTTCACTTTTATTCCAGTGGTTTGGGGCTTTCTCCCTCTCTTCCCTGTTCACTAACAGAATTAGCAGCTTTATAACATTGTTGAATAAACCTATCAAAGCTGGGTCTAAGTTAGCCCCGCCCCTGGCCTGTAGTGTGCACACACACACACACACACACACGCACACGCACACACACACACGGGCTTGGCCACAGCTCTAGTCTAGCAGGGAAGGTTCTGCAGGACGTATAATGGTGGGCCGGTGAGACGGAGCACCAGGGGGTCTTCGGCTGCAACGAGGAGAGAAGATACAGGACAAGGAGTGAGACGTGCTCACAGAGAGAGATATGAAACCAAATCACTCCAAAAGAGAGAAGACACAGAGAGGAGGACAAAACCAAGAATTTAAGGGAGGCATCAGTGTGAAGGAAGTAATAAGAATATAAAAAACTACCTCCAAGATTTAAAAAACAGGATGATGAGGTGTTGGTGAGCAAATGTTCCAATGACAGTGCAACAAGTAAGACAAAATACACTGAAAGGAAGTGCTCATCGTGTCACGAAGGGAAGTCCTACCTGGGCACACCGGGTGGGACACGGGCTGGGCGGGAGGGGATCTGTGGCGGTGCACTGAATGGATCCAGGTGGCTGTTAAAGGCACCGCCGGGTGGGGCGGGCCGGGAGGGGATAGGGGGTGCCCCAAAAGCTGGAGAGGGATTGAGTGGAGCTCCAAAGGCTTGGGATGGGTTCATGGGTGGTCCTGGTGTTGGTCCACGAGAAGCAGGAGGACGATTGGGAGGCTGGGTCGCTGCAGGAGGTGGTCTGCGCTGAGGAGTCGGGCTGAGGGACAGAGAGACGTCACAGATTAAATCTCAGTAGAAGAGAATGGTTCCAGGTTTCCTTGTCTAGATACATAATTTATCGTTCATCTATGGGTCTCACTCACGCACCCACCCACCCACCTGGTTTCTGGGATCCACGAATCATTTACAGGTGGCGGTAACGGTGTGGAGATTGTGCTGGTGCTGATGTCACCAATGAGGTTCAGTGCTTCCTTGAGAGCATGATACATGCGCAGCATCTCATCTCTGCGCTGGGCCTGGTCAGCCGACTCCTCCATGAGGCTGTTCTGGTCCCCAGATGAATAAAGATAAGCCAGCAGCTCAGAGTGGATGAAGTCTTTAGCCTTCAGAAAGCAACAAAATGTCGAGTTTAAATAACAGAAAGAAAGAAGGAACTAAAACAAGTTAGTAATCACTACCTAGAGCAGAAATATTAGTCCAGTTGTTGACAGTCGACCTTTAACATCGTCGTAAAAAATCCCCGTGCTATGGGGGTGGTTATATCGGTGTGTAATGTATAAACAAGTGTGTGTGTGTGCAAGAGAGAGAGCAGTTATGCCAAACTGTAAGGAGGCATCAAGTGATCTCACTGGAAGAATAAAACTGAAATGATGTCTCATGAGTCATTGTGAACAGCCAGTTTTTTATTACTGCCTTTAATTATCTTAACATTAGGTCATAAAAAGTATAAAAACGCCACAGCCAGAGAGGGCCAGAGACGAGAACGGTGTTGTATAGCTCAGTTTCACATGAGCATCTATGTAGTACACACAGGAAGTGTGTGTGTGTGTGTTTTGTCTCCACCTCTTGTCCTTTGTGGTCCATTTCATTTGTTACACAGCTAAGAGTGGCACTTCTTCAATATGACTGGATCAACATGTTTTCTTTACTTTAACTAAAACTGCTCATCTGTCTCTTATATTGGTCATTCGTTTTTTTACTGGCAGCCTGAACTACAGCTGAGAAACTCAGCAACCTACTGCTGCAACAGCTGCTCGACTCACATTGTTGATCATGATGTGCATGATGGTTTTGGGCATCAGGTCTCTGATGGATTTGTTGATGATGCCGATGTACGAATCCACCAGGTTGCGAATGGTTTCCACCTGCCGCTCCAGCTGAGGGTCCATGGAGAAGGTTTCTGCAGGCGCGGCCTCTTCATTCTCCACCTTCATAAAACAAACACATGATGAAATGAAGAGCATAAATGCTCGACTTGGATTACAGCAATGCCTGTAATTTATAATTCATACCTGGTCCTTCTCAGGATAAACCCCTGCCCTCAGGAAGGATGCTTTCCAGCTATCCACATCCTCCTGAGAGTCACAGGCCAGCTCTATTTGGCGAAAATCCTTGTACACGTTTCTGCATAGACAGAAAAAAACAGTTATTGTGACTGCAGGCTTTCTCTGGTACACAAGGACACGCATGCTGATAACATCAATACCAGAAAAAAAGAAGAGCATTTGCAGAAGCAAGCAAATGTGGTTACTACACATCACAACACCGACCTCTGTTCAATGTTGAAGATTGCAAAGATGTGCTTTGTGGACATGAAGCCTTTCTCAACATCTCTGAGCTTCAGGTTGTCCAGAGGCAGCATGTACTTCTTCTCTTTTTCCTTGAATAAGCAACACAAAAGAAATGCCATTAAATGAAAGTATAAAAGAGGATCCCAGAAAACCTGGAAACAGAGAAAGTGCTCATTAAACAGGAAGTGTATTATAATCAGGCAAGTGGAAAACAAATGTGCAGCGTGAGTTTTTATTTTCCAACATTGTCTCATGTTCCTCTTTTGGAAAATTTGAGCGTTCAAGAAACACTGAAGATATTTTGTTTCCATGCAAATGCACAAAACGGCTCATTTTAATGGGATCTGCATCTGGTACTGAGACGTGGTTGTTTGAGCGTTTTTGTCATCAGCCTCATCCGTAGCTGATCCAAGGACCTGAAAAGTTGGTCTCCATAAATCAGACACCACTTCATAACGCTGCATCATAAATGGCTGCGTGTATATTCAAGTGACCTTTGGGTTTGTTTTTAGAAAAGAGAGAAGTATCGATGCCTGCTAGTTATTACAGATGTCCTTTGTGTTGACGTGAGTCAAGTTTAGGGAAGTGTTCTGCTTCCCTTTGATTTGAAACTTGATCTTATAACATGTGTCTGGAAGTTTTGAATGTTAGATTTTAGTTTAAAACAAGAGATACAAACTTGTATTTCACAGGGTGCAGATATTTTAAAGTGTTGCACAGTTTGGATCCATATGATCCACATTATACTTATTAATTTTCCAGATAGGTTTTTGTTTGATCTACTTTATTACACATAATGTGCATCACAAAAGGGACAGAAGCAGGATTATAGAAGGGTTCTGTTATTCAGTCTGTATAATCATGAAGCTGAAAATGTGTAAATCACTACAGACTGATGCTAATGAAGATATAAAACAAAGAAACCGGCTTTATTACTTTGTCAGTAATGAGTAAATGTAAAAGAATGCATTTCCTCTGTGCGGATGACCACCAGACTAGTGGGATGGAGAACTGCATGATAAAGACAGAGGAGGAGGAGAGGAAGAAAAAGGAGGAGCGCAAAGGAGTTCTCGGGGGTGGGGGGATGCCAGCTTTCACTGTTGAGCAGAAACATCTGGAAGCATTTACATCTGCACAAACACACAGAGCGGCTCCGGCCCAACAGTTACATCACTCACAGCTCCACACAACCCCATAGCAACACCGCTCGTCCACATTCATGAAGACATAAACCCTTCACTGCAGCGCGGACTAAAGAAAATACATAAACGTTCCTGACACAGCACAACAAACGTGTAACAGTGGATGAATCCTTAAAAACACTTAAGCAGTTCCTAAAGACCCACAAAGCTGTGTGTGGACGAGAGCCTACACACACTTGTATACACACTCCCCCCCTCCCCTTCGGCCCCCGTAACCCAGTACGATTTCCTGCAAATTCCAAAGTCAGATCCCGGCTGGAACATTTCAACTCGCCTTGCCACGTCAGTTTTCCTACCCCATCCTACCGCTCTCAGTCTCTTTTGCTGCCGTTTCACAAAACGCGAGAAAGCCAACGGTCTGATTCGTCTCTGGGTAACGAAGATCGTCGGAGGTTTTATTTTTTTTATTGCTCGTTGTTTTGTAACTTTTTCAGGCGAGACAACTGAGGCCTAAAAGAAAGCAACTGTAAGTAAACATGAATCATTTAGAATTTTGCTTTATGATTCCTTAAAGCCAAGTATTCAATTGTGTTTGTAATATTTGTTATACCTTTATTATCTAGTAATACATTCGTTTTGTTTAACTTTTAGAAGAGAATTTAAACACAAAGAAACTAATGCCATGTTTCAAAGGTTATAAGTATTAATTCACCCTTTTGTAGAACACATCTAACAAAAAAAAAAAGAGAACTATTGTGATGCTTTACCATTATTAGTAACTATGTGGCTTTTTTATGTCAAACTTTTACATTGAGATAATATTTACACTGTGTCCTCTGTCCCACAGTGCTAGGGTAGCGACCTGCAGACACAATGACCTCTGGGTCCTTCCTCCTGGAGCCCTTCTCACCCCCCCGCCCACCCAGTGTTCAGACTACCTGTTCCTAAAGCTACAGCTGAACAGTAGTCTGCACATTGGTTAGGCTAGGCTGGGATGCACACACTTCCTGTCTGTGATGTCATAGCAGCGGTGTCACCAACATGTTTTTATTCCTGTCGTGTGGTTTTATTTTATTTTGGACCTCTATATATCCAGTTATGCCAGATGGAACATGATCTTATGAAACAGAAATTCCTCTTACCTCCTCATCTTTGTACCAGGAGAGGGACTCAGCTGTCAGGACAAACCAGTAGTCCTTGGAGCCTCCTTTCATGATGCCGAGGTGAAGCGTTAGCCAGCCTTTCCTGATCACCTACAGAGTCAGGACAATATATAGGAGAAACCAGGATCCCAGGGAGACAGGGAATTTTAGGAAGGTGAGGGAAAACAACATTAACTATTAGGATTATGCATGGTGAAAAGGTGGAGCCCAGGATTTGACAGACACTTAAAATTTTACCCCACTTACCTTCAAGGACAGTTTTGATTTAAATCTCAATGTTAAACACATCTGTGCGTTCTCAATTATTAATGCCCAAACTAAATATGAAAATGTAAAGAAGCAGGTTAGTTATGTATGCCTGATGGAATCTATTTGTATAATTAGGTTACAGTTAATGAACAGATCAGAAGATTGATTGATTAATTGATATTAGCTAAAACAGATGAAGGCATGGTCCTCTTCTGTTCAACAGCACATAAATCATTAAACCAGCAAACAATCACAGATGTTCTCCAGGGCGTTTGACCCAGAACAGAGAAAAACAGAGCCGGCGGTGGTGTGTTAATGTCAGCGCGCTAATGGGGTTAGCTTCAATCAGATCTACATGGGTTGGATTACAGAATAAAAGTGCTAAAGCAGACCAAAACATTAGTGAAGAGATTAGATGCTGAAGCAAATCAGACAGATGTTATTATTTATAGAGATGGAGACAAATTTAAAGAACAACATGAAGATCAGAGATGGCGTAAATACACCAGCCTAACACTGAATCTAGTCAGTCACCTTGGGGAAAATATGCTTTGCTGCTTTAGAGTTCGTCATGACCTTCACCTCATTTTCTTGCTTTTCGGGAACTCATTTAATGGAAAAAATATATAACAGAAACTGTGTTGGGATGGAAGTTTGAGCTGTGTCAAGTCAACTTTAGATTTTGTACAATTTCTCTTAAAGCAAGAGGGAACTGGAGTGGATGATGTAGGGGAAACAATTTCCTCAGTTCCAATAGAAACATGGGCGAAAAGACAAGAAAATAGAAGATGTCATGGTCGTTTGTGTTGGCAAGTAAATAATTAAACCCTACAAGAAAAATCCTTCCATTTGATGAAAATGTGTTTTCCTTTCTTTTGTGTTGTTAGATTAGTTAAGAGATGAGAGGGCGTACAGATAAGATGCTCTTTGTGTTCAGACCAATATTTAATAATAGGGATGATCCGATCACGGTTTTTTTATTCCTGATCCGAGTTATTTGATTTTGAGTATCTGCCGATACAGAGTCCCGATCTGATACTTTTCTAGCCTAGTGAACTAGACCAAATACTTGCCTTGCAAAGTTTGGTCTAGGCACGCTTCATTGGAACCCTCGCAGCCCGATCCACTGCTGTGGCTGTCCAATCACAGCTTGCTATAGTTTTGGTTGGGCCAATCACAGCGCTCTATATTGTGGGCCAATCACAGAACGGGAGTAGCCGATGACGTCAGAGCTGCGGCCGCGAACACAAACAACATGGCGGGAACGCAGGAACCACGTTCGTTTGAAACGGCTTTGTCATCAACATTGGATTATTTAGACTCCAACGTGTGTAAGTCTGTCTGATATACTTAGCGGCTTCTTATTTTTATCAAACAAAGTAGCGCAATGTCCCAGTACACCTGATATTCGCATGTTTTTATACAAAAACAACAGAAATCATTAATGTTAGACACCATTGATGCCTCCCTCTTTTCCATCGCTGTGATTACGTCGCGTTGTTCGTTACTCTGATTGGTCCTAGCGCTAGCCAATTGCGTGCAGACAGTTTGAAAGACAACCGTAGATCCCGCCTCACGACTGAGGGCTGTCAATGGTTCATGGCCAGACTATATATTCACATATATAGGATGGCTTGCCAGGCTAATACTTTTCAGGACAGAATAAAAATAAGAAGTAAAAAAGAAAACGCATCCAAGTTGTCCTTTAAGTTTCACTTTCACTTGTTTAGAAAGTGCATTGATTAAAAAATGTTTTAATATTATGGATGTATTAAAAGTATCAACATTGCTCATATTTATAGTTGTTTATTTCCTCAATCTGCAGCTGTATTGATCGATGTTTCCGTGCCTGGGCAGGCATGTGGCGCCTCTGTCGGCAGGCTAACATTTCCCTGCATAGCAGCTGTAGATACCGGGCAGCTCAGGTGCCGCATAAACCCTGATGGTTTGCAGTCTTTTGGCAATTTCCGATCTTTTACACCCGATTCCGATTTTTTTAAAAAACACGTGATCTGGCCTGATTTCCGATCATGTGATTGGATCAGAGCATCCCTATTTAATAAGTTTGTTATTGATTAGATGATAGAAGTTGTTCATTTACATCTGATATCAACATCAACAAAGAAACATTGGATTAAATTTGCTTATTTAAAATTTGCCTTCATAGATATTAGTGACAGAATAAAAGAATTTGGTCATTATTCATTCCAAAGCCTTGACCAGTCACCAGATTTGGATAAACTCTGAGAACTTATATTCTGATCAATTGCCGTTAGTATATTATTTAAGAGGAAAAAAAAATCTCGACTTGATTGCATGTTGCTAATTGGATCATTTCCACTCTCCTGATCTGCTCCCCAGTGACGTTTATGACGGTTTTCACAAAAGCAGACGTTTGAATCACCAAGCATGAGGCAGCAGCAGAGGTAAAAACCAAATGACAGGGAACTGATTCCTCCACTCAATAGTGTTACGTTTCCTCTACTTCTCTCTTGTTTTTGTTAATGGAGAGAAATACTACAATACTTTTCAGTGGCAAATTTATTCAGCATCTTTTCAAAACATACAGCAGGAAAATGTTAGTAGAATTACTGGCAATTACTGCATCATTAAATAAACAGAAGTTTAAAAGTGTGAAGCTACTATTAAAAATGTCCAAATTACTGGTAACGGTTGTGTTGACGCTTGAATTAAACCGATGCAGCTGGGTAAGTCTCTACCTTTTCCTCCTGGGCCTCTCCCAGCAGGCCGAGCTGCAGAGGGGTAAAACAACTCATTATGATGAAGGTATCACCTCATGTAGATACAGGAGCCAGCGTTTGATCAGAAGTCTATTTAAACTCTAACTATACTGGCTGACCTTTATTAATACGGCCTCAGTTCTTCTGCATGGTTTACCCCTGCTGCCCCTGGCAGGGTGTGGGTTAAATCTGTGGGGTACTTACCAAAATCTCACCCTGCAGTAATAGGAAGGGAAGTGAGATTAAAGCAAAAGGGAGTAGTAAAAATTCAAAGCCAAAATAAATGAGAAAGCAAGAAAGTAGAAACGAGGGACAGAGAAGAAAGAAGGTGAAGGGTGAAAGTTTCATTTAGAAGGGTAAAGAAGGAATAAAGGAAGAATGGAAAAGGGAAAGGGGGGGGTGTAAGAGAAAAGTTTAAAGGTGCATCAAAGGAAATCCAGGAGGCAACCAGAGATGGATGTAAAGAGGAGAGAGATAAGAGAGACAGAGCAAGAGTTACATGCAATTAAAATCTCATGTACATCACAATTTGGTTACGGCAATTTACTGCTCTGTCGATTGGTGCATTGTCCATGCATTTTATACAATTGACTTAAACATGACGCTAGTGAGTTAATGTGAAGGCAACAGCATATGCTCTATGATCAAATATTTGTTGAACGGCATGCCTGGGTCACATGCAATAAATAAAGTAGCAAAATATTAACAAGCATGAAGAGAAGTGCTTGTTTCAAAAAGCAGAGGGGATGGGGTTGAGAGGGTCTTCTTTAACATCACTACCTCTCCCCTTACTGAACTATCACGTGATCACAAATGGTAAACCCAATCAGGTTTGTCTGAAAACCCTCAAAAACACATTCAAGATCAACGATACAATGGATATCAACATGAACAAAAACAGGAAGGGCAGATACCAAATTTAAATTATTCCAGAGGAAAAACAAACTAGTAAACACTCAAAAGACTTGAGTGTGTCTAAGCAAAGATGATGGATGGGGAAAATCATTAACTGTAAGAGAGACAGATTTAAATTAATGGCTGAAGTACTGATTAATAGACTAATGAGAAGCATGTGTAAAAAGATGGACATGTGAAAGGACCAGAACGGTGTGCAAACACATACCTGGTTGGGCATGGCCCTCTTCTTGTTTGAAGCAATGTTCCTCTGCTGAGCACTGTCATGACACGAGACAATTCAAAGTAACACCACATCAACCAAAACCTAATGAAGGGTTATTTCATTTTATTGCATCCACTCATGTTCATTTACTATAAAAGCACATGAAGTGAATTTGAAAAGGCTGTAAAACACACTCAAAAACAAAAACCCTCACGCCTTCCTTTGTGCCCACCTGTTGTTGGCGTACCCTGGGGAGCTACCATCATCCACCAGCCTTCTGTAGTCTAGACTGAAAGTGACGTCATGAGAACCATTAAACAGCCCTGGCTGATCTCGGATATGCTATGTAAATCCACTTGCCATGCAGAGGCAGGCCATACACCCTGACACATGCTCACACAAGGGCTTGCTTTGTTATTCGGTCAATACCAAAGTCCACACAAGAGAGGAGCTGAATTCAGCTAAAGGTTACTGTAACTGCTGCACCAGAGAGTACACGACACCAACCACAGACTCTACGTTCTTCAGATATACC
Organism: Aphyosemion australe; assembly: GCA_006937985.1. Taxonomy (NCBI): domain Eukaryota; kingdom Metazoa; phylum Chordata; class Actinopteri; order Cyprinodontiformes; family Nothobranchiidae; genus Aphyosemion; species Aphyosemion australe. The sequence goes on along the minus strand of SSNS01000016.1, from coordinate 3,064,162 downwards.
AGAAAAAAAGATCAATGCTGTGTTGTAAGCAAATTAGTTTCCAGAGCAAAACAACTACAAACAAAACAAAAACACTAGTGCTGCTTTTATCCTTTGGTACAATAAGCATGCTTTTTAGTGACAGGCTGAAACACATGGGAACTTATTTTAATCACCCAATCAGGTTTCACTGTTCTTGTGTGGGTATGGGTAGTACTGATTCATGAAAGGATTAAAAATAATAATAATGGTTACTAGAGTTTACCCCTCCCTGGGCTGCCACCTTATCGTGGTGGAGGGGTTTGAGTGTCCCAATGATCCTAGGAGCTAAGTTGTCTGAGGCTTTATGCCTCTGGTAGGGTCACCCATGGTAAACAGGTCCTAGGTGAGGGATCAGACAAAGTGCAGCCCAAAGACCCCTTATGATGAGTTCAACAGATGGATGCAGTGTTCCCTCACCCAGACGCGGGTTACCGGGGCCCCCCTCTGGAGCCAGGCCTGGAGTTGGGGCACGCTGGCGAGCGCCTGGTGGCCGGGCTTTCACCCATGGAGCCCGGCCGGGCATAGCCCGAAGAGGAGACGTGGGTCCCCCTTCCCATGGGCCCACCACCCGTGGGAGGGGCCAAAGGGGTCGGGTGCGATGTGCAAAGGGTGGTAGCCGAAGGCGGGGACCTTGGCGGTCTGATCCTCGGCTTCAGAAGCTGGCTCTAGGCACGTGGAATGTCACCTCTCTGGTGGGGAAAGAGCCGGATTTGGTGTGTGAGGTTGAGAGGTTTCGACTAGATATAGTTGGACTCACCTCAACGCATGGCTCTGGCTCTGGAACCAGTTTCCTCGAGAGGGGTTGGACTCTCTACCAGTCTGGAGTTGCTCCCACTGAGAGGCGCCAAACAGGGGTGGGCATACTTCTTGCCCCCCCATCTTGGTGCCTGTACGTTGGGGTTTACCCCAGTGAGCGAGAGGGTAGCCTCCCTCCGTCTTCGGGTGGGGGGACGGGTCCTGACTGTGGTTTGTGCTTATGCACCAAACTACAGTTCAGACTACCCACCCTTTTTGGAGTCCCTGGAGGGGGTACTGGAAAGCGCTCCTTCGGGTGACTCCCTCGTTCTGCTGGGGGACTTCAATGCTCACGTGGGCAATGCAGTGAGACCTGGAGAGGTGTAGTTGGGAGGAACAGCCCCCCCGATCTGAATCCGAGTGGTGTTCTGTTATTGGACTTCTGTGCTCGTCATGGATTGTCCATAACAAACACCATGTTCAAGCATAAAGGTGTCCATATGTGCTCTTGGCACCAGGATACCTTAGGCCGCAGGTCGATGATCGATTTTGTTGTCGTTTCATCTGATCTGCGGCCGCATGTCTTGGACACTCGGGTGAAGAGAGGGGCGGAGCTGTCAACTGACTACTACCTGGTGGTGAGTTGGCTTCGATGGTAGGGGAAGATGCCAGTCAGACCTGGCAGACCCAAATGTGTTGTGAGGGTCTGCTGGGAACGTCTGGCAGAGTCTCCTGTCAGAAGGAGCTTCAATTCCCACCTTCGACAGAACTTCGAACACGTCCCGGGGGAGGCAGGGGACATTGAGTCCGAATGGGCCATGTTCCGTGACTCCATTGTCAAGGCGGCTGACCGTAGCTGTGGCCGCAGGGTGGCCGGTGCCTGTCGTGGCGGCAATCCCTAAACCCGCTGGTGGACACCCGTGGTTAGGGATGCTGTCAAGCTGAAGAAAGAGTCCTATCGGGTCCTTTTGGCCCGTGGGACTCCGGAGGCAGCTGATAGGTACCGGCAGTCCAAGCGGAATGTGGCTCGGGTGGTCGCGGATGCAAAAACCCGGGCATGGGAGGAGTTCGGTGAGACCATGGAACAAGATTTCCATACGGCTTCGAGGAGATTCTGGTCCACCATCCGGCGTCTCAGGAGGGGAAAGCAGTGCACTACCAACACTGTTTACAGTGGGTAGGGTGTGCTGCTGACCTCGACTCGGGACGTTGTGAATCGGTGGGCCGAGTACTTCGAAGACCTCCTCAATCCCATTGGTACGTCTTCCAGGATGGAAGCAGAGTCTGGGGATTTGGGGTTGGGCTCTACAATCTCTGGAGGTCACTGAGATGGTCAAAAAACTCCTCAGTGGCAAGGCTCCGGGGGTGGATGAGATCTGCCCGGATTTCATTAAGGCTCTGGATGTTGTGGGGCTGTGTGGGTTGACGCGGCGCTGCAATATCACGTGGACATCGGGGGCAGTTCCACTGGATTGGCAGACCGGGGTGGTGGTCCCCCTATTTAAAAAGGGGGACCGCAGGGTGTGTTCCAACTACAGGGGGATCACAGTCCTGAGCCTCCCTGGTAAGGTCTATTCAGGGGTTCTGGAGAGGGGGGTCCGTCGGATAGTGGAACCTCGGATTCAGGAGGAGCAATGTGGTTTTTCGTCCTGGCCGTGGAACACTGGACCAGCTCTATACCCTTGGGGGGGGGGGTCCTGGAGGGTGCGTGGGAGTTTGCCCAACCAATCTACATGTGTTTTGTGGATTTGAAAAAAGGCGTTCGACCGAGTCCCTCGGGGGGCCCTGTGGGGGGTACTCTGGGAGTATGGGGTACCAGGCCCCTTGATACGGGCTGTTAGGTCCCTGTATGACCAGTGTCAGAGCTTGGTCCGCATTGCCGGCAGTAAGTTGGGCTCGTTTTCGGTGAGAGTTGGACTCTGCCAAGGCTGCCCTTTGTCACCGATTCTGTTCATAACTTTATGGACAAAATTTCAGCCAAGGTGGTGGGGGGATCCGTTTTGGTGGCCTAAGGATCAGGTCTCTGCTTTTTGCAGATGATGTGGTCCTGTTGACTTCGTCAGAGCGTGATTTCCGGCTTTCGCTGGAGCAGTTCGCAGCCAGGTGTGAAGCAGCTGGGATGAGAATCAGCTGGGATGAGAATCAACTCCTCTAAATCTGAGTCCATGGTTTTGAGTCGGAAAAGGGTAGAATGCCTTCTCCAGGTCAGGGACGAGGTCCTGCCCCAAGTGGAGGAGTTTAAGTATCTCGGGGTCTTGTTCATGAGTGAGGGAAGGGTGGAGCATGAGATCGATAGGCGGATTGGTGCTGCGTCTGCAGTGATGGGGGCGTTGTACCGGTCTGTCGTGGTGAAGAGAGAACTGAGCCGAAAGGCGAAGCTCTCAATTTACCGGTCGATCTACGTTCCTACCCTCACCTACGGTCACGAGCTTTGGGTAGTGACCGAAAGAACAAGATCGCAGATACAAGCGGCCGAAATGAGTTTTCTTCGCAGGGTAGCTGGACTCTCCCTTAGAGATAGGGTGAGAAGCTCGGTCATCCGGGAGGGGCTTGGAGTAGACCCGCTGCTCCTCCACATCGAGAGGAGCCAGTTGAGGTGGCTCAGGCATCTGATTAGGATGCCTCCTGGACGCCTCCCTGGTGAGGTTTTCCAGGCACCTCCAACCGGGAAGAGACCCAAAGGAAGACCCAGGACACGCTGGAGAGATTATGTCTCTCGGCTGGCCAGGGAGCGCCTTGGGATTCCCCCGGAGTAGCTGGCCCAAGTGGCTGTGGAGAGGGAGGTCTGGGCTTCCCTCCTTAAGCTGCTGCACCCGCGACCCGACTCCGGATAAGCGGAAGAAAATGGATAGATGGATAGAGTTTACTGGGTTGATAAATGTGGCATCACCTTCCCCACAGAAAGACGAGTGCTTTGATGTGGCAAGATCACCAGTAGTCATGCTAATTTACAACAACGCTCTGCAGGCTTGCAGTATGTGGGGCAATGGACTTAAATGCCAGCTGAGTAGCACGTGAAGAGATGACGAAGAGTTCATACAATTTTAAATCCACAAATGCAGATTAAAGGCGATCCAAACTTGATGAGCAAAGAGTGGGATCATGGCAACAAGCTACATGATGGACTGAAAGGTTTAGAGGAGGAAGGGTACATACTTGGCAAAGCCTATGAAGTCCTCATGGTTGGTGTTGATATAGGACAACTCAATGTCAATCAGCAGCAGAATCTTAAAGGCAGAAAACAGTCATTAAATGATGCACTCATATAGGGTAAAAACGTCTCACCACATTTAGACAAGGCAATGCTATCAGACTAAGCTGCAGTAGCAAGGTTAAGTTGAGAATATGATTTTACTCTAAAAATTATATTTTATTAACTTAAATTGATGCGACAGGTCAATTATTTCATCAAACATTTCTTATCTCAAAACTCTAAACGTCTACACAGACATCTATAAAAAAGCTGGTGATATTAGCACAGAAAACAAATCTATGTACTAGACTAAAGCAGGAAGATGGAAAATGTGTTGGTTTGCACAGCTGCTTTTTCTCAAGTAACCAGATAAGAATCTGAGAAACTGGGAATCGCCTACAAAGATTACTGCATAACTAAGCTCGTTTTATAAATAGGGCAGAATTTTTTATATATTTTTTTATTTAGATAACTGGCAAACAGATTTAACGCGGTCTCTGGGTGAACTTGTATCTAATTTGTTACCCATAAACTCAAATAAATCTGGTTTTATATCTTGATTGCTCTCTCTCTTTCCATTTGCTGGCAACAAAAAGATCTGATTAACAGTACCTCAAAATAAGTATAGGTGAAACAGGGGTGCCCAATCCTGGTCCTGGAGGGCCGGTATCCAGCAGATTTTAGTTTTAACTCTGCTTCAACACACCTGATTTCAATCAGCAGGTGATTAGCAGGCTTCTGCAGAGCTTGGTGAGCTGCTGCACAGGTGTTTCAATCACTGAATCAAGTGTGTTGGAGCAGAGACACCACTAAAATGTGCTGGATACCGGCCCTCCAGGACCAGGATTGGGCACCCCTGGGTGAACACATCTGACCCTCAATGGAAAACCTCCATGAAGCTTTAAATGACATTACCCAGATCTATGACTACTAAAACAATTCACAGCAGATTTTTCCTTTTCAATTTAAAGACCAAGTTCGCTCGTTTTTTCAATACATTCTCAGTAAGGGTAGACCGGTATATCAGGCCGATATTTACCGTTTTTTATACGTCAGCCGATATTTGTCCTTAGTAAAGCCTATTTAAAGTCAGGCACATCCTTGGTCATCTGCAAACTAAATACTCTAAATTAACTTATTTAGGTGTCTACCTTTAACACTGAGCAGTGCACAAAGTTAAGATTTAACAGTTAGTTAAATTCAGAGTTCAAAAACTGATTCAGCTTCAAAAATTTTGTGCACATTGAAGTGCCTCTGTATATGAAATATGCTATAATAAAGCTGCGTTGCATCAACTGATATTATTAGTGACATTTTAGCATGAAAATAAGGTGGAAAATGTCTAGAGTAGGTTACAGTAGTAGGAGACAGTAGTCTCTAGTATAAACGAATGCCTTGTAAGTTGATCTCTGTGGGAAAAACGCTGTAGCGTTTCTGTTTCAGGAGCTAAAAGTGAGCCAGAGGAGAGTTGAGCTTCAGACGGCAGGATTTGGAGTCTTATTTTCTGATATTCAGCCATCTCGCTTCAGATAACAGCAAAGCGACTCTACCACTGACTCTGTTTGATCTGCAATATTGATGTTTTATCTCCACAAATAACACAAGCCTGAAGGAGTTCTGCTGTGTGGTGGAGTTGCTAATGCTAACGGTTTGCTTTAAGTAGCCGAGACGTTCTCTGCTGTTTCCTGGGTCAGGGAGGAACTGCATACATTAATTAGAATCTATCATTTGGGTGCCGTAAGCCAAATGTAACAAAAGACTTATCTGAGTTCACTAGATAGAAAATTATTAAATGAACATTCTGCCAACAAACCTGGTCCTTGGTCTTCCCTTCTCTCTCCCTGATATGGGTGGTGACAATCCTCTCCGTCTCCTCTCTCAGTCTGGGGTAGGAATTAAGCTGCAAGACAACAACATAAAACTGCAGCATTGAACAGTCACAAACCAAAACACACTCAGGCAATGGCATGGGAGTTTTAGCTTAATAAGACTTACCAAAACATATCAGAGAAAACAGGAGTGAGAAGTGAGAATAAGTAGGAAACAAAGAAAAGAGTAAAAAAAAAAAGGTCAAGTGACATTTTAATGTCACAAATGCAGGCAATCACAAGCAACACACGCACACGCGCACACACACACGCACACACGCACGTGCACTTCTCTTCAAAGCTGCAGAGCCCTTTACCATCAGCCAGGGATGACTGGTAAGGATTTAATGATGTCACTTTAAACATTAGTATCGGTCCACACCATGCATTGATGTTCTTGCATTAAACAGTCATCCCTAGTCGATGGTACAGATCTAATACGGTTTCGGTTAGTGATGATGGAGGGCAAACAGGAGTGAAGCAGAGGAAACCCAAAAGAGAGCAAGAAGAAATGTTTAGCCTACTGGGTCTATTTCATCTCCAACTATACAGTTCCCTCTTCTGTCCACAAGATGGTAGTGAAGGACTGTTGTTATGGAAGTGCTTTATAAACATCAGTCAACATTTCCACAGAGCCCACTAGCTGCTAGGACCATTCCTGCAACCCCTCACATGAATTTTCTCTGCATTTAAGCAGCAAACTGAATCAGTCTACCCTTTGAGGTCAGTGTGTGAGCGTCGGCTGGCTCTGAGGCAGGAAGAGAAAGAGGATGGAGTTTGGGGGTGTGGAAATGTTTTTAATAAAATGATGGTGAGGACAAAAACAATGTGGGAGCTGACTGATGGAAATTTTGAGCTGTTCGTACATTTTTATAATTGGTTTATAGGTAGATGTTCACCAACTAGTGAGGAAACTTCCATGGTGTAAATGAAAAAGGAACAAGACGACGCACACTTTCTGATCAATGAGAACAAATACGTGTGACGGACAACGTTGAGATGAAAACTGCTCTCGAATGGCGGTGAAATGAAACCCCTTCTCGTTTTATGGCATCAATCCAGCATGTGTGTCCCTCTTTACCTTAACAGCACACTTCATGACGAGTGCGGTGAGTTCAGACACCACAAGATCCACACATTTGAGGCTGGGCTCTTTGAGTTTGAGGATCTGCTTTTTGACAATCGCCTCGAAAGCCAGGTCCGGGGTGAAGAGCCCCGTTCTGAAAGGTCATGGGATCGGTTTGCATTTCGTGGTGGTGGTGGTAGAAAGACGGGTAAAAATAAAGGGGGAAAAGGGAAATTTGAAAAACCAGGAAGGAAGAATGGAGGAAATAAAACAGAGAAGTGTTTGATCGGTTAGTCATTTATAGTTCAGAGTCAAATCAAATGGGAGGACAAGCCGCAGGTTTTCTACACTCTTTCTTAAAGGCACAGTGTGTAATATTTTTACTTGTTTACTATCAAATTCTGTGGATCTGTTCACAAACTTGTCCTTATTAATATTTCTCAAATATCTAAATATTCCTATTAGCTTAAAATTTTACATTTTCATATAAATAAACTGTGGTCAATGCTCCATAGTCATGCGCCATCTTGAAATACCGTAGCCGTTTAGGGACATGTGTTTTGTGTTTGCGCTTTGACATGAAAGTTCTCCTCCCTGTAAACATTGCGCGGGGATGGCGCCGGTTCTTCCCATGGCAGCCTTGTTGGTTTGGGGAAACTCTGCACCTTCCCCTTGGGTTTCTTGCGCTGTTCTAACTATATGTGATCACTAGATTAAAAGTTAAGGTTGTTTATAACTGTGGCGGTGTGCGCACGGCTGCGGGGGACAGGGAGACGAGTGACTCGGCAGACACGTTAGGCACAGCAGGCATGGCAGACGCGGCAGCACTGGAGAGAGAAGACAGCAGTTGCAATGACTGATCAGACCCGTTCTACATATATTCACAGGACACGGACAGAAGGCTCTCTGATCCCTGAGAGACGCTGACCGTAAGAAGAAGTAGAAACAGTAAATAAAACTTGCAGAAAGTTGAAAGCTTGTGTGTGGTGTTTTCACATCGTCGTTTTAATGCATGTGGGCTACTGTAGCTGCAATACCTACTCTGAACTGCGTGGCGCTAATGAGTTGAATATTTTTACACACTGGGGCTTTAATAAAGCAGTTTCTCTTAGAGTTGGTTGTTATGGTAGGGCTTAAGACAGGTTGTAGCTTACAGCCCTCTCTTCTTTTGCTGGCTACATGTAATGAGTTGTGAAACCAGCAGCATATCCAGGAGAAACCTGAGATGTTCATTCAATGAAACATCTCTAATTCACGACAACACAGCACATGTCACAACACTCCACAACACGACAGTGCTGCCTGCACACAGATATCATGGGGCTGGGCTGGGCAGAGGGGTAACTACACAGAAAATCTCCTTTTACAAACATTTAAACTAGGATTTCTCAACAATACAGGAAGACCAATGGCTAATGTTCTATGGAAGCTAACCCTTTGCCAAACCCATAACTACCCATGCCGTGTCCCAGTCAGGTCGGGAGGTGATGGACACTTGCAGTACCTTGTTGGTGCACTGCCTGACTGTGTTGATGAGCTCTTGAATGACCAGATCGATACATTTGAGACAGGGTGTTTTCAGCTTAACAATCTGCTTTTTCACGATGACCTCAAACGCCAGGTCTGGAGTGAACAGCCCCGTTCTGAGGACACACAGAGAGACAGCGGCCGACACATGGAACAGTTAACAGACAGGTGGGACAGAGGACAAAAAATTATTCAATTAATAAAAACATTGACAATGAGACAACAAGACAACTGGGACTGAACTGAAATTTGACAAAGATCACTAAAACAATAACAACAAATTAGGGGTGGGAATTTAAGATGTTAATGTAGCTCTCCAGAGTATTTTTTATCTGATGGCACCGTCTAGTGGCTGACAAGCGTATCACACCAATAGTCGAGTCGACTCGATAATTTAAGATGGCGACTGCACTTTTCTTGTTTATGAATGTTCTTCTGTAGCCGACAGAGCTAAAACACAATTATTATTCCCATGTCACGTTGTGTTTTCATATATTTATATTTTAAAGACTTACTTGTCCGTGAAAAGTTCATCAATGCTGCATCAGCCGAGGTACTTCCTTAAATTTGAAGCACGTAAGCGGTAGTCTAACGCTATTGGTTAGTTTTACTCAGCAGTCAGTTTCCTATTGCATGGATTTCACGGGGCAGGGGGCGGGCTTAGCAAAAAAAAAAGAAAAGATGTATTGTTTACATTATCTCACACTACATGATAAGTAGGGATGCTCTGATCCGATCACGTGATCGGAAATCAGGCCAGATCACATAATTTTCAAAAGTTCGGAATCGGGTGAAAAAGATCGGATTTAACCTTATAAAACAACAAATATCACTTTTAAAGCAACATTCTGCAACTTTTACACCTTAAAATTATGCTTTTTTGTAAAGTTTTTGCATCATACCATTATCTATTATGTTCATTTTCATACCTGTGATAGTGTTGGAGGGTCCTACGTCTGTTGACTGCACTATACAGTTTTTGTGCTTCGGGTAGCCGCAGAATGTACTGACTGGGTGTCGTTTTTACGGCAGAATATGGCAAGCCAAAGGGATAAAAAAAGCATGCGTTCTAAACGCAAGTTATGTCTGCCAAAATGCGTGTCCTGAACGAAAAAAATGTGATGGGAACATCCCTAATGATAAGACAATCACTTTTACGGATTTCTAAAAAATCATACATAATTCCTGAAAGGGGAAAACTCCGGATTGCTGCTTTAATTATGATTAATTAATTAAAAAAAAGAATGTGTTAATAAAAATTCACACATTTAATCACAACTTGAATTTCAAGCAAGGCGGAACCTTTGTCAGTGCACCATTTCCTGGTACACCGATTACACTGACACACACAACAAAGCCATGCTCATCTATTGGCTACTAAAATGGAAGAATTTGAAGAAAGTGCCTTGCTTGGGCTGATGCAGTGTTTCAAAAGACATGTCAGCCTCTTAACTTGTAAAAATAAAAAAAACTTCCTATAAACACCGTCTGCAGTGTTATACAAAATTGAAGGTCTGTCAGTGTTAACTCTTTTAAAGTACCAATTTATTAAAAATTTTTGGGGTATTTATTTGAGATTTTATGGTTTTTATTAATTGTGCAACAGAAAAATAATCGTTAATCTTCTAATTAGTCATTAGAATAGTGGACTATTCGATAAAATTATTGCCCGAAAATAATAGTTTTAAAAATAATTGTTTACCCCCGGCCCTGCTCTAAAAACTTTCTGATAATTTTCTAAACAATTATTTTGGTTTATTACATTTTTCTGAGCATAGTCACTGTTTAAACTTCATCATAGAAAATAGTTTGCATTTTGCAGAAAATCACATATATGTTTTTCTTGTTTTGAATTGAAATACAATTTAAAAGCATTTTTTTATTCAAAGAGCTTCAGTTTACAATAATAATGTCCATATCTATTGTTTGATTCTCTGCCTCATTATTTTTGATTAAAGGAGTGGAACACTTGTTTAAGCAATACATTTGCAGTGGTCTCTATTAGGAATGAATGCCTTGTAAGTTGTTCTCTGGGGGAAAAATTATACCAGCGCACCATTTTTCTGACCTAAAATTAGCCCACATCACAGCTGAGATTCAGACGGCAGGTTTTAGGAGTCTTATTTACTGATATTTGGACATGTCGCCCCGGATTGGCTAACAGCAACGCGACTCTACCACTGATTTGCAACGTGGAAGTTTTATTTCCACAAATAAGTCAAGCCTGGAAGAGCTTCTGCTGTGTGGTGGAGTTGCTAATGCTAACAGTTAGCTTAAACTAGTCGAGACGTCCTCTGCTGATTCTCGGATGTTAAAACAACAGCTTTCTCTGTCATGGGTCAAGGTGGGTGACTCCATGAATGCTATTTCAGTGTGATGTAGATCTGTGAGAATTTTCAAATCCTAGCATTTTACAGTTTTCTATCAGAAGCTAATGCAGGAGATAGGTGTAGGGGACTATTTTCATGTTCAGTCTGTATGAAAAACTTGTGACTGATTACAATCAGAGAAAACATTTTAAAAAATGTTTTTTCAGTGAACCACAGCTTTAAAAACAATGCTTTAGGGCAAATCTTCTTAAACAATTAAAACGTGATTAATCAAGATGAATTAAAAGTCTCTAATTAATTAGATTAATAATTTTAAATTTTAGATAATTTTTTTGAGTCCTACCCCTATAACAAATAACGGAAGGAAAGATGAACAGAACAGCCAGTAAATGTATATATGTAAAATGACAGAACCATTTTCACTGGGGAATACATAACACAAACACACTGGACAAAGATCCAGATTATACAAAACCTGAAAAGAACAGAGCACTAGTGGACAGAAACAGAAAAGGAGTGGGTGGCTTATTTGTGAGAAGCCTGAAAAACAACATGAAGAGACAGAACAATGAAAAACATATAATTCACAAATAACAGATGACATTTTCTGAATACATCAGTCTGAATTAGTACTGTTAGTCTATGTCAAGTCTTTAATTTACACCCTTAAAGTAGAACAAAAGCTCTGACAAAGGGAGAAAGGCCGTGACAAACGCAGTATAACAGGTATTTGTTACTTTTTTCCCTCAAATGTTCTTTGGCAGCTTTTTCAGTGAACTTCACTTGCCTGACACCATGGACGTTTTTGATTGCATGACTGATTTCCCTCCTCAGCTCCTTCTCATCAAACACAATCTGTGCAGCAAGAGAAACCACACCAACCCTTAATAAACTTCAGAGTACATTCATCTTTGTCAATTCAAACTCGCAGGGAAGAGTGATGTAAATATCAGAGTAAACCTTGACTAGCTCGAAGGGGAAGCGTTCGTGGAAGATTCGATTTATCCTGGCACCACCCGACAGCTCATTGGTGTCCACCTGGTCCCCAGAGCCTTCGATACATTTTTCAAAGTCCACACCAAACTGCTGCACCATCCTGTTTAGACACAGATAAATTATTTATGTTTAATTTTCCTGTGTATTAATCCTTTAAGGCCAGATGCATGCTAATAAAGTCCATTCAAACACAATGCAATGTTTGCATGCTTATTTCTTCAGAGATTGTTGTGATACCGGCTTGTTTTATACTTGTTTTTTTTTCTGTGTACCAGAAGGCTTGGAAATTCTATTGCAGTTTTTCAGAATACCTTTAAGTCCATGGGTGATCAATATTTATTTAAAGGGGCCATATCATGGAAAATCCACTTTTTGGAGCTTTTTATCATGTGATATTGTTATTTCCTTATGAAAAATACCCCCTAACCCATTTTTGGCTGCATTCATGCGTTTTCCTGTCTCAGAAGCAAGTTTTCAGATTCTGAGAAAAAACCTGCAGACACGAGGATGGAAACCAAGTGCGTCATCAGGCTTTTCTCCTCTCCTTGAAGCTAGTCTCAGATCTGAAATCACCCTCCCAATGCCCACTTTCTCTGAGTTGTGAGTATAGAGCGGTTGAGTTCATGCTGCAGTTGAGAATGTTTTAGTCTGACTCATTTCACAGTTGACTGCTTTATAAACCTCCACCAGTACCAGAGTGGATATTCTCACAAATTCTTCTGCATTGGGGACAAAACACCACCATAAAAACCATGCGTCCTGTCCACAAAAATGCACAAAATAGCCAGCACAGAACATGCGACTTTTGTAATAACTTTGGTGGTTTAGTGGATAGAACACCTGCCTTGCATGCTGTCTTGCTATAACTTTACACTGGTTCAATTCTTGGTCTTGGCAGCAAGTTATTTTCTTCATTTTTAGCTGCACTTGCCAATATTATGTTTTTAACCCTTTATTGGTAAACTGTTTAAAATATCAGGACTAGTCTTTTTTTTTTTTAACTTTCTTTGTTTATTTAGCCAGCTGAAGTCCATGTGAGGTGAGCAGACCATCACTACTGTGTCCCATCCAGAGCATTGCAACTAAAATGCTGTTTGGAAATGACCAAATTCAAAGATCTTTAGAGACACAAAATAATTTGCAGAAAATAATCAATAAAACTAAAATATAGAAAAAACCATGAAATCTGCTTTAACTAGCTAAATAAATTACTGCTGACACTGGGAGTCGAACCGGCATCAGGACATGGCAAAACAAGATGAAAGGCAGACGCTTTAACCGCTGGACTACCAAGACCAATGCAACAATTGAATTGCTGCTATACACGTGTTGTTTTTTTTTTTGGATGGGGCATGGGCGGAGCGCCGGCGCTGTTTATCATTCATTGCTTCGTGGTGGCCCATGATGCTTTATGGGTTATGTAATGGATGGGTGGAGCTCAGGCTGCTGGAGGTAGGATTGACTGAAACAAATCGTTTCATTTCCGGGTTTAAAGACAGGCTGACAAAAATAACTCATATTTAAGATAAATTGACATCTCAATAGTGCCAACGATAAGATTTTATCATGTACTGTGCCTACCTTTGCTCGCAAAGGTTTAAAATAGCATGATCCTTTAAAGTAAGAATATTCTCCCTTTCCTCTACACACAGGATGTTGCAGCTCAGGCAACTGCAACACAACAATGTGTTGTGCAAACCCAAACTTGACATTAGGCTCAGTCTGCATTAACTAGTAATATTGTAATAAAGCTGAACATGCAGAAATAATAATTTGCACTCACTGTAACAATGCTTTTGTCTTGCGAGTTGGATCATCTGGACGGAAATTTTTATACTCTTCCACCTCCTTTTCCAGGGAGAGAAGTTGACTCTGCAGCTTACTGCGCAGACCAGGTAGGGTATCCCTGATGTGATTGGTCAGTTGCTATAGACAGGCAGCAGATTGTAGATCATGTGACGAGGAGAAAACAGCAATTGAACATTTAAACAACAAAAACCTGACTAATGCAGACCTGGTTAAGTGCCTTTTGTAGGTGTGATGTGCCCATTCGGTCTGCCATGTGTCTGTAGGCAGGGTGTGAAAGGAAAAACTTCCTCTCTGCAGCCAGAGCAGCACGGATGTCCTTCTTTCCATCGATATCTTTTTGGCTCCTGTTCACCACACCGATGTAACCTAAGCACAATCAAGAACGGTGGCTCTAGGTATGAAGCTTACACACAGTGTTCACGTGTCTGTCTGTGGGTGTGGTGTCTTGCACTCACCTCTTCGCAGTGGCAGCAATTTATTTTCGAGGATATCTTTTGAATCTGTGCCTTCATCCATTAGGTCCAGTTTTGTTATGACACCAATGGTACGCAGACCTGAACAGATTAACGAACAGCAGCTGCATTGATTCAAAAATATAAAATGACATATCTACTACCCAACGGTGATGATAAAATTAATACTCAAAAGGCTGACATCGAGAAGTTTTTTTAAAAGTTGTCAACATTTCCTAGCAGCTGTCGAGAATTGCCTGAGATTAAAAAAAAAGCCAACAAAACAGCCATAGCAGAATAAATGAGATGATGTAGTAGGTACATTTGTATGGAGTAGGGCTGCTCGATAATGGCAAAAATGATCATCACGATTATTTTGACTGAAATTGAAATCTCGATTATTTATGACAATTTTTAATTAACGTTGATTTTATTTATTCATTTATTTAGTTAGTCAGTCATAAAATTGCACAGGGCACAATCAAATCAGAGAAAAAGTAAAATAAATGAAAAAAGAAATAAACAAGATAATCACAAAAACAATTCCTGATTCCTCATGTAAAAGAGCCAATACACTTACTCATAGTTAATAACCAAAAGGGTCTAAGCTAAAGTTTAACTTATTTAAGCCTACCCAAAACAGACCCAATTTGCGCAAACATATACTGCAAAATACTGACAAGAAATATCCAGTGCAAACATCTGTAATATAAAATAAATATAAACATATAAACTTCTATGTTGTAGTAAACTTCCACAACCTGCAGCATAATAATTTAGCACGGTCCAGCAGAGCCATAGGAGAGTGTGTACAGCAGCACGATGCAACGTGTCGCTCAGAGATGAACTGATGATTGTTTATCAGCATGAGAACCTGGAGGAGTGACGTGAGAGCGCATGAAGACAGTAAAATGCGTGTAAATCCACTTCAGATGTGGCTCGCGGTGTCTTGAATTTATTTAGCTTGTAAAACAACATTTTTCTAGTGAATGAGATCCACCGAGAAAGGTTTATGATCGATCAGTCGACGTAAAGCCTAATTTATAATTCTCCATCCGCGTCGATACGGAGACGCGCAACACTATTTTGCGTTGGCGCAAGGGCTCTCCGACAGGCTCGCAGAGGCTGACGGAGACTTGCCCTCTTTAACTATCCGTTGAAAGTGACGGAGACCGCAAGCTTGTCTGTCCGGAGTGCAGCTGAGATGCTTTTAGGAAATAAAAGTCAAGAAGGGGGTCTGAAAAGTTGTTAGAAATATTGACAAAATTGCTAAATTGGCAACGCTGTGCGGGAGGTGCGCTTGATTTGCAGCTCGGCGTATCGCGGGAGTAAACCGCGAGGGGGAGGAGCAAATAATCGACTTGTTTTGTTTTTATAGTCATTCAAAACCCATATCGTAATTGGGATTAAAATTCAATTAATTGAGCAGCCCTAGTATTGGGTTGATATTTTACTGACAACATAGGGTTTACAGGCCTGATATCTGACTGTTGATTGATTTTGTTACCTTGTGGGTCAACCTCCTTGGCAATCTTCAAAGCATCTGAGTTAGCCAGATCAGTATTAGCAGGAGTGACTGCTAGGATCAAACAACTCTCCTTGGTGATGAACTGCATCAGCATGTCTCTGATTTGATGCTCGATGTCTGGCGGCTGATCTCCGACAGCAACCTTAGTCATGCCTGGGAGGTCGATCAGGGTCAGGTTCAATACTATTGGGGGTTGATAAAAAAACAAAAAAGATTTATGTTTACTGCGTAGGAAAAAATGGTCAGGTTTGTTGAATGCAAACTGAGGTTTTGTTCTTAAAATGAATGACGCTTTTCCCTAATATCGTGATTTTTCACATCATCTTTGATACATATAATTTTAATTTAACTTGGCTTTTTGGAACCATCTCAGTAACATAAAACAATAATGGCAAGCATTTGTAATTAAACAGTTAAAGAAAACTAAAACTTTCAAAGTATTACTCTTATTTCCTCTCCTTTAGAACATCAACCAACAGTTGCTTTAGTATGAATATTATTCACTTATTAAAGTTATCTTCATTTCGAAGTTAGAGGAAAAACGTTTGTCCCAAATGAAAAAGTATCCATCTCCATTTAATTTATATCAGTATAATACGGTGAACTTTGCTATTTATTACTGAAAATAAACATGAAAAAATCTTGTTAAAGTTATTCAGATGTTTGTGACATTCAATGTTTGACACTTGTTCTGTGTTGTTTATTATATCAAACTTTTTTCCTTTGTATTATTAAATGGAATTTCATGAAAAATATCTGACTGAACTGTGGAAATAAACTAGGTCAAATAAACTTTTTATATATATTATGTTCTAATATTGACAAGATAACTGATGTGATCAAACTGTAACTTCATAACATTTAATTTAAATCTCTTCACTCTTACTCATCTTACCAAGTGACCTGACTTAATTAGAACCAAATACAAATAAATGAATGACTAGTGATTATGAATGAATGTGTCCATGTGACTTGTGTCCATTACCGTTTGGAGAATAGACCCTCAAGTTGATAGGAATAGGAGAAATGCCTTTATTGGATCCAGTGATTCTGTCGGTTTCTGCCTCGATTTCCGCCCGAACTTCATCAAAATCCACAAACTTCTTTCCTTTGCAGTGCAGGAATTCAGCATATTCTACACAAAGGGGCAGAGCGGAGTGCACAAGAGGTGAGTGCAGATGGAGGGAATGAAAAAGAAAGAGCAGTGAACAACAGAAAGGTAAATTAAATTTAAGAGATGAAAGTAGCAAACGGTGTGCCTAGCTTGAGGCACCGTGACAGAGGGGCCATATGCAGGGCAATGATGAAAGGAAATTGGGATGTGTTTGTGCACAGGATAGACGCACTCACCTGCTATATTATTGACCAGCTGCAGAATGAGAGGTCTGCGGGTAACAATGCCTGATCCCCGAGGAAGAAAGTCCCTGAGTGTGAGAGAAACAAATGAGAAAAGGGAAATAAATAAATTACATAAATATGCACCAGAAATGTGAAGGATAAAAAAAAAAAACTGAATACAAGAAAAAAATGGATGAATAAAACAGGGCATGAAACAAAAAGAAAGGAAAAAGTCTGACAGATCGGAACGGCATTCAATTATTTATTGCATCCAAAGTCCATTTCCTCATGTGCCTTCTAGTAAACCGACAAGGAGAGAGACTTTCATGCCTGTAACTGGTCAAAACAACTAATCAGACATGGATGTCACTTCTTGAATAATTAGAAACCATGAGCGCAAACATCTACTAAAATGTGAAATTACATCCTAAAACAGAATTCACACGTTATAATTTAATTTTAAATTCCCTTTTATTTTAAACATGTCCTAAATAGGGAACCAAACTGACCACGACTTTGATGGCTATAATCAATGTTATCAGGAGCATCACAAAAGCATCAAAGGCTGTCTCACACACACATCTGAACATTTTCTGATTCAAACCGAGTTGTTCACTAGCTGTGTTTATTGTTCTCATGTGATACTGGACATCATATATTAAAATTCATGGTCAGAGGCAGGGGTGCAACTATTTGTATTTGTTGAGGGGGGGAAATTATTTGTATGTGTATATGTATTCAAGTAAAACTCAAAATAGGTGTAAAAATCCATTTTTTTCTGCGTTACACTTTTACACTATAACATAATAGAAGTGTAATGCAAAAACAATGGATTTTTACACCTATTTTGAATTTTACTTGAATACATATACACATATAAATACCCCCCCAACAAATACAGATACAAATACTGGCTGTTTTGCACACCCCTACTATTTAGTTTCATCAGCAAGTTAGAAATTGAAAGTACTCCATGTAACTCAAAATGATTGTTCAATGAATGATGATTAAGTATTATAGGTAGGGGACAATCTATTGTTCATTGCATCACAATGCAGACAAACAATTCTGAATAGATTTCAAAACATTCCAATTCTATTTCATCAATAATAATTCATAACAAGGTGTTGGCTTAAGTAAAAGAAGAACACAAAAGGTGGAACTCAAATGCAGAAGGGCAGCCCCTGAACCGTTTATGGGAAGCACATAACAAGAGACAAGTTCTGTTTCTGTGCAACAAACAGACCACGAGTCACGACTGAAGAAAAAGTGCATCATGTAGTAAACAAGTGCACTTTTTTGTACGTTCATGCTGCGTGTATCTTCATAATCCATTGCTTTTGTTCTTTTTTAACACAGCGTAGTAAAAAAAAAAAAAGGTAGTTATTTACCTTTAAGCATACATGTTTTGACTAGCAACTCTAGCCTTCATCAGAGCTGCTGGTGTTGGTGGCGTCGCTTCCTTTTATCACAAAACCATGAACGGAGATGATGGAGTATACACATTGGATCCCGCATGGGACAGTGTCATCGGCAAGAAGGTCGCGGGCAGTAGAGGGCGGCATTGTCCTCTGCTGCCCGCGGATAAAAGGAAGTGATGCCACCAACAACAGCAGCTCTGATGAAGGCTAGAGTTGCTAGGCGAAAAATGAAAATTAAAGGTAAATAACTATCTTTTTTTTATACTACACTGTGTTAAAAAAAGAACAAAAGCAATGGATTATGAACAAGTGGACGTTTTAAAACACAACAGAGAATAGAGCTAGGCGATAATTTGAAAATTTATTGTTATCAAAAAATTCCTGACTCTAATCAATATCATTTTTCCCATGTCAATAAATTTGGTAATTAAAAAAATGAAAAGATGTGTACATTGGCAACGTTAATTTGCCTTTAAGAAGCTGTACCACCTCGAGTCACATAACAATGTGACTCAACGTAATACCCGTGACAGCCCACTCTAGTGGACTTTTGTTTTTTTGCACATACATGTAGTTATCGTCTATTTATTGTCATTGAGGTGAACTCCTCAATATACCGTGATATTGATTTTAGGCCATATCACCCAGCCCTGATAGAGAGCCAAATGAGACTGGTGTTATGTCAAAAGGTGAACCTCTTCTGCAGCGCGAGGCACCTCAGTGAGTCCGTCTCTTGAAGTCTTGCTTGTTCTCTGCTGCTTTAGTCCAGTAAGTTGAGAAATATCAAAACTCAAATACACACATTTGTTTGTCCAGGATTATAGAAACGATTGGTCTCAATGTTTGCCTTCTGCTTTGTCAAGAGTCTCAGCCCCTTCCTAGTGACCAGTTTTCATTAGCTGTCCCCTCTCCGCCCAAAACAGAATCATTTCTAACGCCTGTTTTACCGAAAACATTCTTCTAAAAGCCATTTTAATGGCAATTTTACACAGAATATGACCAGATTGAACGAGCGAGCTGTAATGTTAGTAGCTTGTCAATGCAAAAAAATCCATCCATCCATCCACATATCCAGTTTCTAAATTGGCAACGCTGTGCGGGAGGTGCACTTGATTTGCAGCTCGGCGTAGCACGGGAGTAAACCGCGAGGGGGAGGAGCAAATAATCGACTTGTTTTGTTTTTATAATCGTTCGAAACCCATATCGTAATTGGAATTAAAATTCGATTAATTGAGCAGCCCTATACTGATGTAACACCAGTACACAAAAGAGCGTAGGGACAAGGAAACATTATTTTAAATATTATAATTGTAATATTTTGTGGTAGCTTTATTTTTATTTTTGATCAAGGTAAGGTATTTTTGTACCCCGTCAGATATCACTGTTGTTAAAGTGAAATGTCTACATTGCTTATTTCTGAAGGGCAGTCATTCACATTATTCAAATAATGATAAAGTCCACCAGCGTGTTTTAAAGTCCCAAGTCATCATCACACACTGGTGAAATTACATCTCCGCATTTGACCCATCCCCGTGGTGGGGAGCGGTGAGCTGCAGCTGTGGCCACGCTCTGGAACTATTTGGTGGTTTAACCCACCAATCCAACCCCTTAATGCTGAGTGTCAAGCGAGGAGGCACTGGGTATGACCCGACCGGGATTCGAACCCCGATCTCCCAGTCCCGGGGCGGACACTCATACCACTAGGCCACCGGAGCTGGTACGAAAGCAGTGGTTTCTGTAGGGCAAAGTGTTTTTTAAGCTGAAATATTTTTTATCTTATTTTATTCAACTTAAATAGTTGAAATTAAATTAAATTTGGGTCATAAAAATCTTTGCTGTAAAAATACTAAATAGTCACAAACAGTGGAGATGATTATGATGGGGTAGAAAGATGCATCAAAATGATTGTCAGATCATAAGGAGCCCAAAGAGTCTCCCACCTCTAAAAGTATGCAATTTAGACTATATCATTGAAAAAATAAAATAAAAAATAGATCATTCTAACCTCCAAGACTTTTCTTTAATGATGAAAGCACGAAACATAAAAAGCAACAGACGAGTAAGACACAAACCCAAAATTTATATTTAATAGCATTATTACAAACTTCATCTCCAAGTCATTACTAATTTATTTAAGTGCCACTAAAGCTTTCCAATGAAATTACTTTTGTACTTGACAATTTAAATGCTTTAATTTACACGTTTGTGTCAATTGTCAAAGTATTAAATGTCAAATGCACCACTAAGCTCGCCAGATTGTGTTTTGCCAGTTTTAAAACTAATTTACTTTGTGGAGATGTGTATAGTACAGGCTCAATTAAGTTGTTTTTACTTATTATATTCTTGATCTTGACTCCAATAGTCTGTCATGAGTCTGCAGAGAAATGAATTAGCTAGTCTTCAAACATCTGAAGGTAAGGTTTTCTTTCTTTTTTCATTATTAAATAAATTAAAGTGGTCTACCAATTAAACTTAAATATAACTCCACAGAATTTGTGCATTTAATTACAATAATTAGTGTGAATAATTAATATTTTAATTCAAGCTTGAATGCATCTATGGGAAGCATTTCTACCTTTGATCTGAATGTTACAATAACAATAAAATATGATGCAGTTTTATAAATGAGCTCCTAAAATGTTTTATATAATGTAGCCGTACTGCATGCTGTATTCTGCCTCTCAGGACAGTAACCAATTATGACTGCAGCTCCAGACACGGGGAGACTGTATGGCAGCAAAGGTGAAAGTGCAACACTGATGGGGGATTAAGAATCTAGATTAAAGGTCAAGTCAGATGGCCGTCTTTTATTCAAATATTGACAATAAAAGGTCAAAGTAATTTTGTCCTCTAAAAGCACATTAAAAAGAAAATATACTCAAGTTTGATTTTACTGTTAATCAAGCATTACTCTGTCCTTTTAAATTATTTTTACAGCTTAGTGTGGGCATTGTGAGTCCACGTCAGATTCACTGCTCAAGGTTTCAGCTTAAAGCTGCTGCTGATATAGCTGTTAGCACAGGAGACGGCAGCTGTGAGTACGCCTTGACCACAATAGCCTCAGTTCTTAGACTTGTTTGCATACTGCTCATTGCAACGTGTAGTGCACTGCATTAAATTATAATGTACAACAAATGCTACTGGTGCAACTAGATTATTGAGAAATGAGGACATGGAAAAATCTGAGAACCCAGTCTGAGTTTGTCAATCTTTTCTTGTTAAACCCTTTATCACACAAGAGATGATGCAGATGAGTTTATCGAGCTGTAAAAATGAGTGCATTGAGGAATTCAATTTGTTTATAAATAACGTTTTTGAGAAATTCAGACATAATTGTGAAAGTGTCAATGAAAAGCATGAAATATTGGTTGTTCAGGTAAGCTAGGATTGCGAATGAGCTAGGTAGCTTTTAACAACCACCCCTTGTGTCAGTTTCCTTCTCATTTTAATCTATAATGCAAGAATAATGCATCAAAAGAGGACAAAGTACCATAAGAAACTTATGAGGTTGAAATTGTTTAAGACTGTGTGGACTTGACACCATTTTTTTTTTTCCCCACTTCCAACGTTCCGACTTCAGCCAACTTGTGCTACAATGGCACAAACTCCTGCCAGAGTAAAGAAGCCAAAGGTCAGGGAGTAGGAGTGGAACAATGAGGCCAATGATCATGTTTAAAAATGATTTAATGTAGTTTTAAAATCTTCATAATTTAGGAAAAAACACTGATGCTAAACTGAAGCTGTACCAAACACTATCTCAATGTCTCCTGTGTAGGCTGACCTTAATTTTAATATCACCAGCCACATTATTCAAAGCATTTATAAACAAGTTATACAGTCCTGATCAAAAGTTTAAGACCACTTGAAAAAAGGCCAAATGTCATTTTGTATGACTGGATCTTAACAAGGTAGAGCTTCAACATGCAACAAGACAAAATGGGAGTGAGAGATAATTTTCTGAGTATGCAATTTATTGAAAACTAGACTTAAACAGAAACAGGCTGTTCTGTTCAGCTGATCAAACGTTTAAGACCACATGCCCTTAAAAGTGCAAAAATGTGGATTCATTGTCATTTCCTGTCAGGTAGTCACACTGTCATGATGTTCTGATAGCAAAGGCAAAAAAAACTTTCCCTTTTTGAACATGATGAGGTTGTTGAACAGCATAAGCAGAGTCTCTTGCAGTGTGCCATAGCTGCTGAGGTGGGACGCCGTTAGACATTCATTTGGAATTCCTTGAATGATCTTGAGGCTTATGGAACAAAAAAGTTAAGTGGAAGACCCAAAATGAAATGTCCATGGCACTGGGCCGGCGGGTGGTTTTTCCCCTCAGTGGAACTATTTAGCTTTAGTAGGTGCAGGGGTGTCAAACAACCACTGGCTAAGTCCAGATGTTGCATGGCTGAGAACCCTCATCTGTGTGGTAACGACTGGGTTTTTCAACAGGGCAATGCCCGCAGGACAGAGACTGGAGAATAACATCACTCTTTTGGACCATCCTACATGTTCCCCTGACCTAAATCATCTTGAGAACATTTGGAGAAGGATTGCAAGGGAAGTTTAGAACAACAACAGTTCAAGACAGTAAATGCCCTTTGTGTAGCCATCTTCACCACTTGGAGAAATGTTCCCACTCACTTCATAGAAATATCGACATCAAGCATGCCACAACAAAGTGATCAACACTAACGATGGAGCTACTCATTACCAAGATCATGTTGGAAACTATGATTTCTGTTTTTAGATGTGTGGTTTTAAACCCCACTTGCCTGCTTGTAGTGGTCTGAGAGACCGTTGGTGCCTGTGAATGACAACCTCGCCTTTGTCAACGCGTCCCAGGGCAGCTGTGGTTACAATATAGCTCATCGCCACTAGCATGTGAATGAGTGTGTCAATGACCGAGACTGATTTGGACTCCCTTGATTGGTAGAATGAAAGTGCTTAATAAACAAATAAATAAATAAACAAATAAATGAATAAATAAATGAATAAATAAATAAATGATGTTTTGTAAACCACCTCAAGGGGTCGTAGGACTCTGGAAGGCTATTTTCACATACAGAAAATCTGACTTAATGGAAAATGTTTTATGTAACATCATGATGAAATTCTCTGGGAGTGGTGGAATAATCAAACCTTTTATAAAACAATTTAAGAACCAGGATAGAGCTGAACCAGTACTGGATCCACTTTAGTGGAAAGACCCAGCTAGTCAACTTTAAGATCAAACATTTCCACCCAGGCTCTACAAACATACAACATATGGTGGAAATCACTCTTCCCAGGGTTGATATGATTCTAACAAGGCTGATGGTGGCACTAACCCACATGCTGCTCTCACTTTTGTCTAATCAACATAAACCTACATACCTAAAACAAAAACAGCAGCAACACTCTGTTATTTTTGCTAGTTTTAAATTAAGAAACAAAAATAATACAAAACAACACAAAGCTTCCTTCTATATATAGACAATACTTATGTAGCTAAACAGAAGAGAGCATTCTGGATGGAACCCAGTACAAAATCCACAGATCAGCAAAAGCCTACAGGTCTGAGGTTCAGCAGCCCTGATGTGTCATTTGTAAACTGTGGAGAATGCAGGCATTTGTGCCATTGAGGCCAAAACAGAAAGTCATGGGTGATGTTTGCCAGAAACAATGCGTTGGATTTTGGGGATAATACTGAATTAATTTAAACAGTAACAATTGGGAGAAAATAAATAATATTCCAAAACTGTTAATGCAGGGTAGCTCCAGGTTTGAAGTAGTGAAATATCTTTTTAATGCCTGTTCAGTAAAATGTAATGCCGGGTTTGTGGTCAGAAATATACATATCTACACTTGCAACAGAACAAAAAAATTAAACTTTTTATTGGTTAAATTTATAAAAATACAAAAGAGTAGAGGTGCCGGAAAAAATTGATTCACATCCGAATTGCGATTCTTATTCATAAAGATTCTGAATCGATCCTGTCTGAAAGCCTGCTGAAACACAGAAACTTAACTTTCTATTTATCCTGGGGGCATTGTATGAGTCAAAAAGTAAGTTCAATTATGTTTTATAATGTTTAAATTAGGGCTTAAACGAATCCTCGAATAGTTCAAATGGTTCGATGCAGACTGCCGGGGTAAGAGGTCTGAAAAACCGACCGATTGAGCATGGAAAAAAACAGGCTACCCAGATGTGAACACAAATAAACTTACCCAGTCTGGTCCGTGAAGGCCCAGATGTGAAAGCGCCATAGGTGCACAGCAAATTTAAAAGTGTTAATTTTTGGGTGTTGGTCCAATTTAACACTAATAATAGTTAATTTAACACTAAAAATGGTTCATTTAACACTAAAAGAGTTACATGGTTGATATGTAACACTGACATCATAGTTAAAACCGAGTGTTAAAAAGGAGTGTTTCCTAATCAACTCTGTAGGAGTCATTTTGGACAAAATAACTCCTGAAAAGCAAACTCTGAACTCCCACAGTGGCTATAACACCTGCAGAGTTAATTCGCAGACTCCACCCATTTATTCTAAACGTTGGACTGGTAGTGACTGATTGGCTGCAGAGAGCTGCAGTGGGCAAGGTGCATTGTGGGAGTCATGTTTTTAGGTTATTTGTTCTACTTTGGGGTGTTTATGCATGTTTTTGGGGGGGGAGTTGTGTTGTTCTTAGTTATTACTTCATTCACTGTTGCAAATGTGGTGTTACATGTTGTGTCATGTTGGCACCATAAGTGAGGAGGCTGGTCACAGGAATGGCACTGCTGTGCCGTTCCACTGTCACAATAAAGAAGTGGAGCATGGTTCACACTAAATGCTCAGGACTCTGCTCCTTGTGTTCCTCTCACTGGCTGTCCACAGTCATGAGGGGTACAGAGCATGAGTTAGCTGGTGTTTTTCAGTGTGGCTGTTACACAACAACATGCTCAAATTAACACTGTCAGAGTTGATTTCAACACTTTTAAAGTGTCTATATGGGTCCACACCAGTAGGAGTTAATTTAACTCTTTTTGGAGAGTTGGTACTTTAACTCTGATTTAGTGTCAAAAATTAACTCTTCTGGAGTTAAAAATGTAACTCCAGAGTTAAGAGTTACTATATTAACTCCAACACCGGTGTTAAATTGTCAACTCCAGTGTTAAGAGTTTCTATATTAACTCTAACACCGGTGTTAAATTGTCAACTCCACAAGAGTTGGTTTTTGACACTAAATCAGAGTTAAAGTACCAACTCTCCAAAAAGAGTTAAATTAACTCTTTCTGGTGTGGACCCATATAGACACTTTAAAAGTGTTGAAATCAACTCTGACGGTGTTAATTTGAGCATGCTGAATTTGCTGTGTGGCAACATGCACTCTTTCATGTCGGCATTTTTCCAGTTCGCTTACATCAACACAAATAGTAAACAAATGCTAGCGGGAGTGAAGAAGACGAAGTTAAAAAAAGGCTATGCACAATGGCTGAAGGAATGGACAACAACGCTGCAGCACAGCTTATTTGATACGTACTTTACCGTTTGATGGTGTTGCACGTGTTACATTGTGATGATATTATCAGAAGACTGCTTCCGCGGTCTCGTCACTTCCAGGAGTTACCGGTATCAGTTAGGGATGCACCGATCCGATCTTCATATCTGTATCGGTACAGATATAGAGAAAATTCTAGATCGGGTATCGGAGACTATGGACCGATCTATGACCCGATCCATAAGAACAGATCTATTCAGTATATTTCTATGTGCTGTGAGTGACGACGTCATGCGCTACAGCCCCACGCTGCAGCATGATTGCAGAGTTTAACGAGCCACAGCTGCAAATAGTATCACTCATGAAGTTATTACTTTAAACCAGAAGATAGTGGAAATCTGAAGCAAACACTAAATCTGAGCAACACTTTTGGGTGTTTCTATTGAAATTTTCGGAGTTTATAAAGTTTGAAAATCGCCTCCAGCCGGGACTCTCCCGACGGAGGGAGGAGACAAGCGGAGATCACAGAGGGAGAATATTAGAGAGTAAAAACTTACAATGCTGGCAGGTCTGTTCATTGTTGGCAAAGTTATTTGACTGGTAATAGTTTTCTGAATTGGAATATTCACCCTCTGATGAAGACTCACTCATCCAGTGAGAGAAAGTCACGCTGCGCGCAGCAACAGAGAGTCTGTGCTTCACCAGAGCAATCAGGCTGCACATGCATGATCCGAGGCTTATTTCTCCGTGATCGGGACACGGTGGGTGTAGAAAGGATGGTAAAAACACACTAATGGTGGCAGGCATACCGGGAATGTAAAAAGAAGCCGCAAATAGCGGCAGACGCGGTAAATATGAAAGTGAAAGTAAAAGTGTGTCACATAATCGATGTGTACATTCCACGTATTCCAAACATCTATTGTCCACATAAGGAACTTTCCTTGGATCAAATGATCATTACATTCAAGGGTAGGTCGACCCTGAAGCTGTACAAGCCCAACAAACCTGATAAATATGGCTATAAAGCATTTGTCTTGAGTGGCCAATATCAAAATATACAATATAAAAATAACAAAATGAAGCAAAAATGAATAAAGAACTTTTTATATGTAAATTAAAAATATAAAAAACTATAATGAACATTTAAAAATTAGATGTAAAAATTACCTGTAAAATCAAGAAGGAACATTTGTAAAAAATTATACATTCCAATATGGCAGGCTGGTAAAGTCATAATACGCAAATTTGATGAGAGTGAATTTGCTTCCATCACAAAATTTGGGTCCTACTGAAGATTTTTCTCATTTACAGTTTACCTTTATCTCTAACCATTTTCAAGCTACAACCTTTTGAAATAGTCATGTCAGAATTGAATATTTAAAAAAAAACTGGTGCCTAAAGGGTAATACTGTTTTTCCATATCGGTATCAGATCGATATCGACAGATACTAAACTTCTAATATCGGTATCGGATCGAATGTGAAAAAAGTGGATCAGTGCATCCCTAGTATCAGTTCAACTGAGTCGTTTACATGCAGATGAAGTCGGGTGCCTACAGCATTATCTGGGTGCTTCAATACGATTAAAACCAGTTCGCCTTCAGCAAGACTAACCCCGACTTCACACTGGAGGCATCAGTGGCATGGAACGGCAGCGGAACAGTTTACTCTGCGCAGAATCTCAGCTGTGGAGCAGCTTCTCCGCCGTCCTCCTTGCTGGACTCGCGAGATCACAAAATCCCTCGAGACTTCAAAAGTCACAGTTTGTTAATACCATTCATCATTAAACCAAAAAGGAGGAGGAGAAAATCATGTTTGACATCACTGTTTGATGTCATATATAATAGTATTCCCACTGCCAGAATTAAAGCCATGAAAAACACGCCGCTGCATTTCTTGAAAGAAAATGGTAGTAAATAAAGCCGTGAGGTCACACGTATGGACGTAACCTACATAGATATGAAATCACATAGCTGCAATAGTCTTTTATTTTCAAAATTAGACATTTTACACTGAAACCATGCATGATTTCCTGTCTAACCCTATGTTAACTACAGAAATTGACGTGTTCCAGAAGCAGCTCGCTCACGGCAAAGATAGAACCCAATCCTATCTTTAACGGCGTGGCAAGCTGCTTCTGGGACGCGCCTGAAAATTTCCGCACCGCGACCAGTTTGAACCAACCCCACAGACTATAATGGATTCTATTTGAAGCAGCAATGTTCCGCGCCACTAATGCCTCCAGTGTGAAGTTGAGGTAATGCATTTACATGCATTTAAAAAAAGAATGTCTATTTAGGGCAAACATTCGGTTTTCAGATGAGCATGTAAATTCACCGACTCTCACTGACTGCTCAGCAGACAAACCTCATTGGATTAACAAATATTTCAGTTGAAACATTCACAACATTAAAGGAAGGCCTTACTAACCTTAACCTGAAAATATCTGAATAGTAGAATCAATCATTTTCTATATGTGCCTTCTCTGTTAAAAAGACAAAGAACTATTCAGTTTTCACAGAATTGGATCAACCTCAATTACAGATTAAAAAAAGAAGCAAGAGACCACAATTCTATTATTGATGTGCTTTAAATGATAGACGAGGCTCAGCAGATTGTGTATCATTTCATGAATTATTTAGAATGAAGCTAAGAGCACCAGTCTGTGCGCCTTTCTCCCTCTAAGAAAGCAAAATCAGAAGAGTAGGACCGTCTGCCCCTACCAATTCTTAACAACATGCAGCGTAGCCCCAAGGAGCCATAGCTCACAGCTGATCCTCATTTTAGTTTAGAGAGGGTTGGTCTGCCTACAAACATGGGAACCAATGTGTGAAATTATGAGGTCATAGTAAACTCAAGTGAGGGCATATTAATCGAAAAAAATGTGTTTGTGGGTAGACAAGGATTATTCTATGGGTTCTTGGAGTGGCAAAGAACATAATTATGGCTACCCGCGTTCCCACATCAGCCTGTCACTGTATGTACCTAGAGGAAATCCCGGGCAGCAAAGCCTCTCCAAGCACCAACAAAAATCCTACTGCTTACTGGAAAATCCCTACAATCACTGAAACTCTGCTGTTTGGATGTCTTCCTCACAAGCTGATTTCTGATCGATTTTTCTTATATGTCCTTGCCATTAGCCCATAGTAAGAACAGTTCAAAGAACAGTGGTATTAGCAAGCACAAAGATCAAATTGTTTAATGTTAAAATGGTTGTTTTTGTTAATACAGCATGAAACTAAAGCTAGCTGCCACACGTTTACTCCAACAAAAAATGCCTAAATCGATGACAGTGGCTCCAGGGCCCTCATTCATCAAACGTTCGTAGAAACGTTCCTTTATTCCCTCCTACGGATGAAATTTAGAATGTGTGTACGAACAGTCAATGTCCTGATTTATGAAACATGCGGTGGCCTCTCATTCCTCCGCAATCGTCTGATGATAAATCCCACCTGTGTGCATTCAGGCGCGCGTGTCCGTGTACCGTCATTTACATACAGAAACGCCCTTCATTAACCATATTTGGTCACAGTACGTCCTCAGGTCGGGAGGGGATTCCCTGGGTTCTTCCCAGAAAAAAAAGAAAAACTTTATCGACAGCGAGATCGAACAAGATTGAAACACTGGACACTTGACAACGCGTCTATGATCGGGGAGCAGAGGAGGTTCTGGAGGGTTGTTTTATTTGTAAAATAGAATATGGACTGGAATCGGATCAGTGCGCTGCGCTCACGGAAGAGCCGTTCCCTCCGGAGTGCACTCTGCTCTGCTAAATCCTCCAATAATAATAATAAGAAGAAACAATCTTTTATATAGCGCATCTCACAAAAAAATCACGATGCGCTTCACAAGGACAAAATAATAAAATTAAATTACAACATAATAAATAAATAAATTCAAAATGATTTAAAACATCATAAAAATAGGAAGAGTAAACATTGTGATTACAAAATAACACGAAATCAGCCGTTCTACAATGTCAGATTCCCGTCGGTCACGGGTGTTTTAGCACCAATAATGTGACACAGCTGTTTTTCCACCAAAATATTTATTTATTGGGAAAAATAATTAGTGGATGAGGAACACACGTGGATCACCGAGACCTTCAGAATTGCGGTTCCCTCGTTCTGCCACTAGATGCTGTTCCTACGCATTGTCAGAGCTGTTCTTATATTTAGGAATGTTTTCACGCACAAGTACAAATTGGTAAATACCATACAATGCGCAAAATCGTTCCCACGCACAGATCTGTACGTAACTACGGTTGATAAATGAGGTCCCTGGACTTTATAAACAGTTTGGTTTTCCACAGCCACTAATCTGATCAGGTATCTCCACCCAAACCAGCCTGAGGTGATAGATATGATATCTCAGCTCCCTGCTGGGACAATAAAAAGACAGAACAGCACAACAAACAATAGAAAAACGTTATTGTTAAAATATTTGTGGATTGTGGTCTACATTCTCATCAGTATGATGATTTATTTTACTAAAATTATCTTATAACTTTTTGGGATTTTGCACCAAAATGTTAGTTAACAGTTAAATGAATTTCCCTTTGGTTTGTTTATTTATTCAAATAAGCAATAAAACTAGTCTACAAAGCATCAGACACAAAAGATGGACCTGAGGGCAAAATTATTATTTTATTAGGTAAAATGACATCTGGTTTGAAACAATGTAGAATACTTGTTCCTCTTTAAGTAAACATGGTGCATGCCAAATGAGGACAACCCTAACAACTAGTATCAAGATTTGGTTCAATTATGATTATCATGTCAACAATTCAATATCTCAATGTGTCACAATTATTTCTTATTGGTTTATTTTCATCAATGAATAGAAGATGTCAGGTATTTGCTTTTTTTCCCATCAATTTAACAAATTTAAAAAAATTGTTTCCTCATTCAGCAGTCACATCTCACCCCTGCTTTCCACTGCAAGTGAAAGCGTGGCGAAACGGCCGCGAAATGTACTACGCGACAATTAGCCGTCGTTATAGTGGACAAGGTCCTTTATACTGGCAGCTATCTGTAATGTTCTTGACGCATCCCAGAAGCGACGGGATGTTATCATTACGTCTCGAGTCTATTTTTTACGCGCTACGCTTCTGAAACACATTAAACTCCGCAGTTTAGATCGGGACAGACAGGAAGTCAAACACGAAGGCAGTGTGAAACATCCGGAAACTTCCAAAATAAAAGACAGGTGCAGTACATCATTTTCTGTGAAACCACCGTAGCCGATGTAAACAAAACAGAAAATAAACCACAGACCTTTTTGGCTACATGCAGCTGACATTCTCCTTGCTTGTCACTGTGTGGACTTCTAAAATCACGCATGGTGTTGCTATTCTCCTGTGATTGTGTGACCTCGCGGGATCAACTGTGTGGAACGCTTTCGCTCCCATTTTGTTTCAGAATGCCGGTTGGGAATGAGCTTGTGGGTGAAACGGCGCTATTATGTTAGGCAACGCTTTCACGTCCTATGGAAAGCCAGGGTCAGGCTGTGGGAAAAACATGCAGATCCTAACAAAATCTTAAAAAATACTGAAAACTTATATGACATGTCCAATTATTGCCTTCTATTTAGTGGATAAAATCCAAAATGGGTCCATAGCTTCTAATGTCTTTGGAGCAGCTTTAGAATCAAATAATTATGCTGTGGTTAAATAAAGCAAATGCATTACACAATAATCATTATGGTGTGCTTATTCAATGATTCATATTCATTTATGTCTGCATCTCTATGCATCGATTATTAGATTAATTTCCTCAGCTCTACTAACACCACACTACAATTTCACATGTGTATTATGACACTGAGTCTGAATGACTACAGTATATCTAACAAAGTATGTGAGTCATTCAGAGATAATGAAATGGTCCTCTGTAACCCTAATCATTACAACTTCAGTCCCAGCTAAAAAAATAACAAAGGAATTGTTCTGCAATACCTTCTTCACTGAATTAAAGCAATGAAATACATCTTAGCAGCATCAAAAATGCTGATGGTAGAACATTTACTACTTTAAATAAATAAGCTCACCTGATAAATGCATCACATAATATGTTTTCTATGAAGTTCAAAAGAAAAAAAGAGCAAAAAAATAAAGACTCATTTGCACCCTGTGTCAGAATAATACATTTTACTTATTGTCAGAAACGTGTTTCATACCAACATTTTTTTACTTTGTTTCTTTAACCATTGTCACTGCAGAAAGTAAATGAGTTTATTATTCTTTATGTGGATTCAGAGACTTCCCTTTGCGCTCATCGTGCACCACAATAAAGAAATGAAAAACTCAGACATAAACAGAACTAAGGAGCAGCTTTGCTTAGAGTAAAAGCCCACTGCTTATGATCTGTTGTCAACACAGATCACCTACAGAATTATCCTACAAAGCATAAAAACAAAACAAGACGCATGACCGTGCATATTAGGTATTGCTATCTCTTGGATTCAAACACACCCTTCTATCAACAACAATTCAAGGGTGTGGCTGTTGCTATTGTGGTGCACAGCACCACCCTGAAGGTATGACTTTAATTTGTAATGTTCTTCCTGTCTGCTCTCAACGTCAGCTACACAGCGCTTCAACTACACTTCACTGGATTTTTCACTCAAATTTCTAGGGCACTGCTCTCACACTTCACACGAAGAGTCTCATCAGAGTAACATTAAGTAGATGCATGAATGTTAGATCTGCAAAAAGGCAGAAACAGAACATCTAGTGAAAGTGCAACCACCAAGGTAATTGCTGTTGGTGTAAGTAAAGTGCTCTCAAAATACAAAACCCCACTCATGTAAAGTACTGTACACCTAGCATGATCTATCCGCTGACACGACGATGCCAAGAAGCAGTTACAGCATGCTCTTTTCAGCCTGTTTATGACCAAAAGTGCATGCCATTTTATAATGCGGGGTGGACTTTGTGTGTGTGTAACAGGTGGGTGGGGTTAAAAATTCAGTGTCAGTCACTGAGGTGAAAACCTGTTAAACAAGTTGCTTAAGATCGAGCTTGTTTTTGTCGTTTTACAGGCACCCAGTGCTTATGAGTTAGAGGACAAAAGGACCACCTTTTTGAGGATGACAGAGCCGAGCTGCTGGAGAGCAAGTACACCACAGACCTTCATTTAAACAGAAGTTAGAGTCTATTTCCCTAAATTCTAAGCTTTAACCAAAAACAGGCACGAATGAGGAACATACCATAGGAAGTAGTGTCTGTTGCAGATGTGTGAAAAAACAAGTTCACATTTTGATGGCTCAACTATCTGTGTTTATTATTGAAAGTCATCCCCTGAGAATAAAGAAATCAACATCTAATGACGCCTGTATTTATCCATAAAGCTTTACACTTCCACACCTCAAAGGAAGAAAATATTCAAAAACGATAAACAATGGAATAAGATTGAACTCCAGCAGACAGCTATAAAAACAACAACCAGGAAATGCGAATGTTGTTTTCCTGTAGTTTCAGTGTCTCTTGTATTTATAAACTTAAAATAATGCAAATATTTGGAAAAAATTGCAAAAGATTATCAATAAAATCTGATCTGTAAGTGTGGCAAAGTTAATTTCTTAACGTTCTTATAATTAATGACTTACGAAAAGTGCGTAAATTACACGTACGGTTTAAGCACTTGACGTTAGAACTTAGTTTTGTGAAAAATGTCACATTTGACTACACATAAATTACAAAAACAACAAACACCTAAACTTGTAACTAATCTTCGCTTACCTGCCAACAAAATTTTCCAATACAGAGCTTTTTCCAGCGCTCTGTCCTCCGACTACGGCAATTTGTGGAAGATCTAAATTGCAACTCTGACCAATTGAGCTGAAAGCATCTTGAAGCTTGTTGATCAGGGGAATCAGTTCTTCCATGCCCCGGTTCCCCATGGCTTCGTTTAGCTCGGAGAGCCCTTCAATAAAACGAAAACCGGAGGCTAATGTTAGCTTAGCAGCGAAGTGCTCTCGGGTTACTCTTAAGTGTTGAGTTCAGCCGATTCAAACAGCTCAAATATTTATTTTGACTTTGAAAACTTGAGCAGCTAACTCACTGACAATTCACAGCAACATAATGTCGTGCTCCTTAGTTAACTAAAAGCTCAGCGAGTCGAAACGGACGGAAAACTCGCAAAACAAAACTTCCTCTACACAAACGCCATCCGGTCCGGTGAGACGACATCCGATCGAAACCGGTAATTGTAGACCCGCCTTTTCTGTCTCTGTCAGAATCTAAGTCGTTTATTGGTTAATTCTGCTGTCACGTCACTAAAATATATTTTGATTGGATAGAAATATGAAAGGCGTGTTCGTCTCGATTCCAATTGGTCAATCAGACTGTCAGTTGCTGCCCCTTTCTGTCACACGGCCATTGAAACATGGCCGCCGCCACAGAATGTGGAGCAGATAGAAACACATCAGAAAGCTTCATGTCTTTGAAGAAAGCTGTATCTGCAGCTTCTCCTCTCGCTTTGAGAATTGTTGCTGAGTGCCCAGTGACCAAAGCAAGAGCTTGTGATTTAGTACTGCCACACTGTACAGTCAGCACACCGGTTTTTATGCCCGTCGGCACTCAGGGAACACTGAAGGGAATCACTGCTGACCAGCTGGAGAGCCTTGGATGTCAAATTTGTCTTGGAAACACATACCACCTTGGGATGAGGCCGGTGGGTAACTTGTCACGTGATCAGTAGGGTTTAAAACATAGTCATATCATTTAATAGCTATTTCAACATTTGACTTTGCATGTTGTTTTCATTGCCTAAAGGGACCTGATTTGATAGAGAGAGCCAACGGTTTACATGGGTTCATGAATTGGAAGAGAAATCTTTTAACTGTAAGTATAAAGTTAATTTATTGAAAACCAGAACCTAGATGATGCTGTATTATCAGAGTAATAGACACCTAAAGTGTAAAGGATATAACCTCTTTCTCCTAAAGGACAGTGGAGGGTTTCAGATGGTGTCTCTTGTGGAACTTTCAGAGGTCACAGAGGAAGGGGTCAAATTCAAATCCCCATACGATGGCAAAGAAATCTTGTTAAGTCCTGAGAAGTCCATCAACATACAAAACAGTTTGGGTAAGCAAAAAGTGAATTATGTTGATTTAGTTTTAAAAATCAATATAATCTTTTATGTTTTTCCATTATATCAAAGGCAACAGTTCTCATCCTCTTTCAGGGTCTGACATCATGATGCAGCTGGATGATGTTGTCAGCAGTACGGTGAAGGGACCACGGGTAGAGGAAGCCATGCATAGATCCATTCGTTGGCTGGATCGCTGCATAGCAGCCAATAAAAATCCTGATAGACAGAATCTTTTTGCCATCATTCAGGGGGGACTGAATGCACAGCTGCGCAAGGTCTGCCTAAATGGTAATAGGACAAAATGTTTTTAATGGTTTTCTTCTGTCTCTGAGCACTAGCATTGACAAGCATGTAGCATAATAAGATTGTACGTGGTCGTGAAGTCAAGTGGAGTAAATAACCTTTCATATGCCTTGAAAAATCCAGCTGTTGTAAATTGGCATGCGGCAAAAAAATTAGTCAAGATCGAATGAGGAGCAATCCAAAGACTTAATGTCTTGGCTGTACAATTAAAAAAGAATAAAGCACAGATGTGTAACTGGACTTTTGCAATAACAAAAACTCATGATCACAATTTAGAATCATGTGTATCAAGAGATCTATTTATACAGTATGTTGTTTTTTCTAATGCAGAAATGACTCAACGTGATGTTCCTGGTTTTGCCATTGGAGGCTTGAGTGGAGGAGAAGAGAAGGATGACTTCTGGCGGATGGTCACACTGAGCACTGATCACCTGCCAAGAGAAAAGCCTCGCTACTTGATGGGTGTTGGGTATGTTTGCAGTAAAATGCATTTCATAAACATATATTTTATCTGCTATAATGTCAATAATCAAATGCATGCATTGTCTTTACATGCTGCAGGTATGCTGTGGATTTGGTGGTGTGTGTTGCTTTGGGATGTGATATGTTTGACTGTGTCTTCCCAACACGCACTGCTGTAAGTTCTTTTTACATCTCATATTTGTAATTTAAGTTTTTTATGATATATATATATACATACATGCATGCATGCATACATACATACACACACGCACATTCTCTTCCACTTATCGAGTCGGGTCGCGGGGGCATCAGCCTAAGCAGAGATGCCCAGACTTCCCTCTCCCCAGCCACTTGGACCAGCTCTTCCGGGGGAATCCCAAGGCGTTCCCTGGCCAGACCAGAGACATAATCCTTCCAGCGTGTCCTGGGTCTTCCTTTAGGTCTCCTCTCGGTTGGACGTGCCCAGAAAACCTCACCAGGGAGGCGTCCAGGAGGCATATTAACTAGATGCCTGAGACACGTCAACTGGCTCCTCTCGCGGTGGAGGTGCAGCATATCTACTCCAAGCCCCTCCCGGATGACCAAGCTCCTCACCCTATCTGCGGAGAAAACTCATTTCGGCTGCTTGTATCCGCAATCTCGTTCTTTCGGTCACTACCCAAAGCTTGTGACCATAGGTGAGGGTAGAAACATAGATCGACCGGTATGCGTGAATAATGTAAGCGCTTTGAGTGCTGAGAAAAGCGCTATATAAATCCAATCCATTATTATTATTATTATTATTATTAATAAATCGAGAGCTTCGCCTTACGGCTCAGCTCTTTCTTCATGACAGACCGGTACAACGCCTGCATCACTGCTGCAGATGCAGCACCAATCTGTCTATCGATCTCCCGATCCATTATTCCCTCACTCGTGAACAAGACCCCAAGATACTTCCTCCACTTGAGGCAGGACCTCATCCCTGACCTGGACAAGACATTCTACCCTTTTCCAATTGAAGACTCCTCCCACGCCCGGGTTTTTGCCTCTGTGACCACCCAAGCTGCATTCCGCTTGGACTGCCAGTATCCATCAGCTGCCTCCAGAGTCTCACAGGCCAAAAAATAGGACTCTTACTTCAGCTTGACAGCATCCCTAACTTCCGGTGGGTGTCAACCAGTGGGTTCGGGGGTTACCACCACACCAGGCACCGACCACCCTGCGGCCACAGCTACGTTCAGCTGCCTCAGCAATGGAGTCACGGAACACGGCCCACTCTGACTCAATGTCCCCCACCTCCTCCGGGACGAGTTTGAAGTTCTGTCGGAGGTGGGAATTAAAGCTCCTTCTGACAGGAGACTCTGCCAGACGTTCCCAGCAGACCCTCACAACACGTTTGGGTTTGCCAGGTCTGATCGGCATCTTCTCCCACCATCGAAGCCAACTCAACACCAGTGGTCAGTTGACAGCTCTGCCCCTCACTTCACCCGAGTGTCCCAAGACATGCGGCCGCAGATCAGATGAAACGACAACAAACTCCATCATCAAGCTGCGGCCTAAGGTATCCTGGTGCCAAGAGCACATATGGACACCTTTATGTCTGAACATGGTGTTCGTTATAGACAATCCATGACAAGCACAGAAGTCCAGTAACAAAACACCACTCAGATTCAGATCAGGAGGGTCATTCCTCCCAACCACACCTCTCCAGGTCTTACTGTTGTATCCCACATGAGCATTGAAGTCCCCCAGGAGAACAATGGAGTCACCAGAAGGAGCACGCTCCAGCACCCCCTCCAGGGACTCCAAAAAGGGTGTGTCATCTGACCTGCAGTTTGGTGCATAAGCACAAACTACAGTCAGGACCCGTCCCCCCACACAAAGGTGGAGGAAGGATACGCTCTCGTTCACCGGGGTAAACCCCAACATACAGGCACCAAGATGAGGGGAAAGAAGTATCCCCACCCCTGCTCGGCACCTCTGGGAGCAACTCCAGAGTGGTAGAAAGTCCAACCCCTCTCGAGGAAACTGGTTCCAGAGCTAGAGCCATGCGTCAAGGTGAATCCAACTATATCTAGTCTGAACCTCTCAACCTCACACACCAACTCCAGCTCTTATCCCACCAGAGAGGTGACATTCCACGTACTAGAGCTAGCTTTTGTAGATGAGTATTAGACCGCCAAGGTCCCACTGATTTTAAATGCATCATTGACCGTGATCTTTTTTCCCTCAGAGGTTTGGCTCTGCCTTGGTGCCTTGGGGCTCTCTCCAGGTCAAACAGAAGCAGTATGCCAAGGACTTCCAGCCTATAGACCCAGACTGTCAGTGTCCAACTTGCAAGAGGTAAATCAAAAACAAATGAAAGTTCATTTTGGCACTTTAAAGGAGTCATCACCTATAATACCGTGGATATCTACGTCCTATTATAGTCTTTTAGACCATTAACATAAATTGCATTGGAAAAATAATTAAAAAAATGTGCTTTTTTGATTCTTTTTTGTAAAGGGCATATTTTCTCACGAGATCACACGCGATATTTCGGCTGTCTCGGACGCGCGCAAGACTGAGGGGTGCGTTGATTGGTAGAAGGAAGCAGGAAGCAGCTTCAGCGTCTTACTCCAAAATAACAAAAGTTATAACTGAACCCGACCTGGCAGTGACCTACGGGATCCAACCGTGTATGTACGAGGCCTCGCCACGTGCGCCCTCGCATGTTGTTGAGTTGGTACAAAGCAAGCTAACAGCCAGGCATCGGCTCTTATGCTGTCGTGAAGATGGAATACACAAACCGATTGGAGTTTTGTCTCCCATAACACGGATTATAACATGAGTCGTGAACGGTAAGACATAATTTATGCGTTTGACGTTATGAAATGAGCTTTGTTGTGCCGGTTTGTTCGCTGCTGGTTCATATTTGTTTATATTCGGCCTTTGTGTCGACATATAGGCCTGAGCTCAAGTTCTCGTTTTGGAATGCGCGTGCTCGTGGGGTGCATGTGAGCTGGTTGATGAAGGCAAGATTAAACAAACGCTTCAATGTTAAATATCGGCTTCTCAGCCAGTGACAAATCATTAGGAAGCCATTATAGACATTTTTTCAAGTGGAAAAGTGAAGATTTCAGGTGATGACTCCTTTAAATCCATGACATTTTTCATTTAGATTTATAAGTTAGAGACTATTCAAACTTTTTGATCTGGATTTTAAATCAACTTTTCAAACTAACGTATGACTGCAGGTGTTTAAGCACAACGGTCTCAAAGATGGCGCTGCACGAGCAGCAGCTTGTTACGGCAGTTCTAGCTTCTTTACTTCTCCTTTTATCCTTTCCTTGTCTTGTGTAGCGTGTTTTTAATGCTTTTAGAGTGGGCACATATATTGTCTTTTCTATTTTTGACCATTATTCTAATGGCAGGAGGTTACAATAATAGCCTACTGCCTTTGTGTATGTACCTGTATTATATTTTTCCTATACGTGTATGTGCTGCCTTAGCGAGTGAATTTTCCAACTGTGGGGTCAGTAAAGTCTATCTAAGTCTATTCTTTTATGCTAAAGGTGACCTGTTTTTCTAGAAGATGATGTCTAAAATGTGTGGCACAGACTTGTTTTGTTTTTCTATTTCAGACACAGTCGAGCTTACCTGCATGCTTTGTTTAAGAGCGACACTGCTGCCATGCATCACGTCACTATTCATAACATTTCCTACCAGGTCAGTTTCAGAATATTCTTTTATGAAAGTGCTGTAACTTAACAGGGAAATATCTGAGCTTTTAACTTGCAGGTCAACAACTTGGTAGAATGCGATTTAGTCTAGATAAATTATTGAAGCATCCTTTTTTGCTGCCATGTGGGTCTCTACTGCCTCTATAAACACTCCAAGCATGAAAAAACCCAGCCATCCATTATATGCCAGTGTTTTGTTTTAGGAAACATCTGCCTAAAATGGGCTATTTCAAAAAGTCAGAAATTTGCATAGCTCTCACCTGCAGAAGAGTAGCTGCTCTACTCCCAGTCCCTCCTGATGTCAGAGCTTCTCAGCTTATAGCAGCCAGTCAGGGGAGGGGTGGGCCGTGGGCGTGGCCTGCTCCAGCTTGTTTTCTTAAAGCTGCAAAGGCAAATCTGCAAAACAAGCTCGCTTAAAACATTTTTTCATACCTCTTAATGTTCTAACATAGTATAGATATAAATATATTGTAGAAATAAAATAAATAAATAAATAAATAAAATAAAGTAGTTCTCTTGCATTTGCCTAAAAACCTCAGCCAATAACATGGCTCGGTCCAAAACCAACTATTGGACTATCTGGTTGTTGGTCTCACTAAAGCACTGCACTTCCCTGGGTCCTCCGTTCATTACGCCCTCGCATATTTAGCAACAGAACACCACTGGTGTGAGAGGTTCTCCGCTCAATAATATCAGAGAAGGAGAAACAGCCGACTGCTACCACTTCAACTTTAGGAACAACTATCAGAGTCTAAAAAAAAAAAATTGAAGTCACGGACAACAAGACATTTGAAGGTAGAGAACTGCGACTGGTGTTTAGCACTCTCCCATTTACTCTGGCAATGCGGCCTCCGGTATCAGGCGAACGTGACCCAGGGATGATAGCCAACGGAAGGGGTGAGAGTTCCGTGACAGTGTTTAAAAGCTAGCTTGTTTTGAAGATTTGCCATTGCAGCTTTAAAGTAACAGAGCCCTGTAACGGCTCATTTTGTCTAAAATAAAACTGCTGAGATTGGTTTACGTGAGCGAGTTTTTGTGCAAAGAACTTCATGAACATGTTTTTTATCGACCATAGATTCATAACGTAAGAAAAATTGTCTTATGTCTCCTTTAAAAACAAATGATATCCTAAAAATGTGGGGATATTTCAATAAAAAAATTAACTTTTTTTATTTGCATACTAATACTACATTATTAGGTTTACAATTTTATTACCTTACATTATAACCCTTATTGCTTCAGTTAAATAAAACATATACATTTAATATTGTATTTCCTGTGTAAAAGCTTGAAATGCTGCTTTGGTTAGTGTTGGTAAAGAACACCTGTAGCCTTCATTTGAACCTACTATACTAAGATGAGGTTTAAGTTTGTTGTGCTCCCTTTTTTGGCCACCAGATGTCACAAGTTTTCGCACACTGCACCTTTAAATGAATGCTGATGGTCAGTCAGATCTAATCCGTGCTATAATGTTTATTCCGTATTTAATAAGTTCCAGTGCTATAATAAAGTATTACCAACATGTGCTTCCTTAATGTATAAAATCAGATGTGCTCAGAAGAGCCTGACCTGAAGATGACCTTATGCACTCTGAATGCACACAGCAGAAGATAATTTACCACCAGGGAGCTATGGTGATCAAATTATTTTTCCTCTTTCTGTTCATCAAACATTTTTCTTTTCAGCTCACACTGATGCGCTCTGTGAGGCAGAGCATCGTGGAAGGCCGGTTCCCTGAGTTCATACGGACGTTCATGAAGCGATTGTTCCCCTCTCGTGATCAGTACCCCAGCTGGACCGTGGAGGCTTTAGCTTCCGTCAACGTGGCTTTGGATTAGAACTTGGAAAACAACCATGGGGGAATCTGTCAAAGACTAAAAGAAACATTTGATACCTTTTTAATCATCTTTTTATGGATGCTTGTTTTCTACTCTTTGTTTTTATATTTCAGCGGTTAGACCTGATAGGTTTTTTACTCACTCTCTTCTAAATGTCTTTGCAGTTCACATTATGATGTTATGAAATAAAATTGGCTTTAAATGAGGTTTGAAACACATGAACAATTTTCTTCTAAAATACTCTGTCACTTTTTGTTGTTACCATGGTTACCAAGCCATGCTCCCACTTGAAATGTTTCTATTTTGCTGTCAACCATTTTCTATTTTTTTTATATTACAGTGATATTCACTAAGTTGAATAATGGTCAGAAGCGCTCTGTCCTGGTGTTTTAACCTGAATTTGAGCACATTAGTCCTCATTTTTAAAGCTGGAACAGATAAGAGTCCATGCAGCTCGCTGCAGATAATGACCACCAGAGGGCGAAATAGATGTGCCCTGTCTGATATTGTGTCTCGGTTTTCTAATAAAGTACAAAACAGATCCCAAGGCAAATAAATCACACAGTTATAATTAGATGGAGCATTTTGGATTGGATGCAGGAACATAACGACATCAGTCCAAACTCAGCATCTGTTTAAACAGTGTCAAATTATGTCTGTGATCCTTTTCTCTTATTGGTTTAACAGGCGATTAACATTTTCAGCTGGGTGAGCTCCTGCCCTGTTTTGAGTTGACAGGAGGGTTGATTTGTTAAAGCTGGCTTGCGGAAGATTAATATTAACTAGATTAATTGCATTTCTAGCAGAAATGCGTTTGAATGCTGAATTGCTTAAAATGATAGCTGAAGGTGCTTAAGAAATGAATTCAAGCTTAAAATGAGCTTAATTGTCAAAATGAGCTGAATGGATTTGAAGATTTATGAGCAAAAATCTCTAAGAAATGTTATGAAGCTCAAAAAAAATAGGTGAAGAATCAAGAAAAACTGCTAAACAGCAGAAAGCTGAAATCTCCATACAAAGTTTACAAAGCTGGACAGTGGAAATGTTTAAACTTCTGGTATTTCAGTAGCAATAGTGAAATAGGTAAATTTTCACAATTAGCTGAACTGTGAATTTAGCAGCATATGCTGAGTTTTGAAACTGATAGCTGAAGATGCTTAAGAAATGAACTGAAGCTTAAATTGTGCTTAAATGTCAAAATCAGCTGAATGTATGTGGAGAATTAGGAGCAAAAATATTTAACAAGTTTAATAGAGCACAAAAAGTAGATGAAGAAAAAAATCCTAAACAGCAAAAATCTGAAAACTATAAACATAGTTTAAAAAACTGAACAGCTAAAATGTTTAAACAACGAATATTTGAGTAGGAATAGTTTAATAGTTAAATTTTCACAATCAGCTGAACTGTGAATTTAGCAGCTGAAATTGATGAACATGCCTTAGAACTGAAGTGAAGTTGAAAATGAGTTCAATTGTCAAAGTTAGCAGAATGAGATAAAAAATAAACTGTTAGAACGAGCAGAAATTGAACTTTAAAGTTTCAAAACTTTCTCAGCCATTCAAAGACCAGGCATAGTGGACGACTGGTTTCCTGAGTCCAAGCTGATCGATTTGGTGTATAACATGTCTGGGTGCGTATTTCTGTTAACTTGGAAGAAGCTTGAACTCTCTCGGCCAATCAGAGAGCAGGGCTGGGGGACGGCTGGTTTCCTGAGACCAAGCCGATCAATTTGATGTATAACATGTCTGGGGGTGTATTTCTGTTAACCCAGAAGAAGCTTGAAATCTCTCAGCCAATCAGAGAGCAGGGATGTTGGCGGTGGGGGGGGGCAATGGGTTCCTAAGACCAAGCCGATCGATTTGATGTATAATATGTGTGGGTGCGTATTTCTGTTAACCAAGAAGAATCATGAACTCTCTCAGCCAATCAGAGAGCAGGGATGGGGGGGGGCACTGGGTTCATCAGACCAAGCTGAACGATTTAATGTATAATATGTGTGGGTGTGTATGTCTGTATAGCCAGAAAAAATTTGAAAACTCTCAGCCAATCTGGGAGAGAGGGGGGGGTGGGAAGCGATAGAGAGNAACTGATTACTCTCCAAAGAGATTATCACTACGACCACAATGTTTGGAGTACGTCCATAAATTATAGCTCAAAACGGAGGAATTTTCGTCAGCTTTTATTCAGTGCAAGTCTCATTTCCGTCGGTTCTACGGTTCTCTCAGGACACGGTCTGAAGTCGAGCAAAGTCGGTTTTCGGCCCTATTCTTTTGAATGGGGGAAGGAGGAGATATTCCTGAACTTTCCAAAATCGTACCTCAAGTTTAACCTGTGATTATAGAAAAACCGTAAAAGATATCAAGAAGCTGAATAATCAGATAAGAGCTGAATGTGTTCTGAGTTTGTTAAAAGTTGAATGAAGTCTCTAAGTTGAAGTATGCTGAAGTAGTTAAAGTTCAAACAAGCTGAATGATTTTCTGAAAATTTGAAGGATTTGAAGCATTTCCCATTCATTTCAATGGGCTGAAAAATCGCAGAAAAAGCTGAATATCTCCTAAAATATTAAACGTATCAATACCAAAAGTAATAGCCGGAAAGAGCTTAACGAGCTGAACGATTTGATACCAAATTTGCTGAAATAGCTGAAAATTTTAAGGAGTTGAAAAGGTTCAAAAAAGCGTACGGAAGCAGAATAATAAGAAGAAGAAGAAGAAGAAGAAGAATAATAAAGAGAAACAGGAAAACAATAGTTTGAATGCTTAACAGCATTCAAACTAATAATAAAGAGAAACAGGAAAACAATAATGAAGGTTAATTTGAATAACATCTGCTGTCTGGGGCCTTCAGTCAACAGTCCTGCTAAGCAGCACATTTGAATTTCATTTCTCTTGGTGTTATGACCAGAGGCTCTATGAATCCTGTTTTAGGTTCTGAGTGGCAGATCAACTAATATGGAGGAGAAAAAAGTCTTCAGCAGAAGAAATAGGGGGTGTTGTTGCATAATGACAAGTGTTGTACCTTTCCATTGGGCAGCTGGTCATGACAGATTTCACATGGTGACCTTTATAGTATTAGATTGTAATAAACCTTCAGAGAACTGTGAACGTTATTGTGTTATTTCTAAATACATTAAACAGGATTATGTCATCCCTTCTAAGTGATTTTCCACCTCTTCATCTAATGCTTCTACTGTCTTAATTATATTTAGCATATGGATGAGAGAGCAGCAGAGCTCATTGGCAGAATCGTGTTAAATGTCCTGAAATGAAAACGCACCATCTAAATGTTGCAGTAAAGCAGCGGTTC
Source organism: Aphyosemion australe (assembly GCA_006937985.1). Taxonomy (NCBI): domain Eukaryota; kingdom Metazoa; phylum Chordata; class Actinopteri; order Cyprinodontiformes; family Nothobranchiidae; genus Aphyosemion; species Aphyosemion australe. The sequence goes on along the minus strand of SSNS01000016.1, from coordinate 3,019,710 downwards.
TTGGGTTTTATTTCACTTATTCTGTCTCCAGCACAACTACACATGCACAAGCCTGCTTGAGCTGAACACGTAGCGTTTTAAAAGTAGTTAAAACCATAGAAAGCGCGTTACAGACGGAATACATCCATTAGAAGTGCGCACGTCTCCAGAGTGGTGGGGTCGCGCGCGTGGCGGAGCAGAACTCTGATCTTCATCCGGACCAAGCGCTCATTGTTTTACATTTTTAATGGAGCCTGTTGTTTGGTAGCTGGTCTATTTTCTGTCTCTCGTGCTGCATCTGCACACTTTCCTCACGGCGGACGCAGTCGGTGCGTCCATGTGGAGCTCAGGCAGGGAGGATGCTGGTAGGAGACGCAACCAGTTGCTCTCCAGCTGCTACAGAAAACTAAAAAGTGGAGCCTCCCCAGACGCACCGACGGATGAGCGACCTGTTGCCTCGGTGTGAGGGAAAGTCCGGCTGTACTGCGCTGCTGCAGAGAAACGGGATACGTTTATTTTCTCTTTAAGAGGGAACTTAGCCGAAGACGGTGCCATGAAACGTATCAATGTGCTGGTTATTAATTTATGTTCTGAATAGAAGAAGCAGAGAAGCTGCGGACCACCTGTTCGGTTTGGAGGTGCAGGTTGCGGCGGGATTCGTCTCTGTCTCGGTGTTTTAAGGAGGAGGACAATGGTCGAACTGGAAAAGGAGGTGCTCCCGCTGCCCCCTCGGTACCGGTTCCGAGACCTGTTGCTCGGGGACTGGCAAAGCGACGACAGGTAAGGATCATGGAGCTGTTTACGCACGGCGCATGGACCCTGTTGCGCATCTCTGAAGCTCCAAAGCATCACATTAGTTTGAAATAGGAAAAGTGATGGTCACGTGTTTTTTTTGGTGAGTGTATGTGTGTGTGTGTGATCTCAGTGTGTCAGGTGGAAGCAGCTGGACTGGATGATGCTGCAACAGGTTGCTCAGTTATTTGTCTCCTGCGCGCAGCAGTAGTGCTGCTAATTGTAAATGCAAGGCTGTATGCACAACTGAAGCGCGAAGTGCATCAATTGGCCAAAGATGAATAAAAGGAGCAAATTCTGTTTTCTCATGTAAACAAGTTGAGTAAAAAATTTAAATTTGAAACATCAAAAAGTCCTGTAGCAGAATCCACTAGAAGAAATGAATGAGTGCTGCCTGGAAAGCATCTCTCTCTCTCTCTCTCTCTCTCTCTCTCTCTCTCTCTCTCTCTCTCTCTCTCTCTCTCTCTCTCTCTCTCTCTCTCTCTCAATGACACATTCTCTGAGATTTACAGTGAAACATCCACCAGACAGACAATTTAAGTGGGTGCTCTCCCTAACTGGCAATTACCCTTTGCTTACTCTCCATTTGCAGGGCAGTGGATTTGACGTTCTGGATGAAATCCCCTGTTTAATTTGTTCATTTTGTCTTTCTGTCAAAGGGAAAATTTTAACCTCCTTTCCATGTCTGATCTCTGGTTGCTAGGTAGAAATGAGGACCAAAGCACTTGCTTGTGGACTTGAGTGGGTGTTTTAAATCAGATAATTGGGGGAACTTGCAACAGAAAGCTTGAAAGAGATAACCAGTCCTGGTTATCAGCAGGGATAGGGCCTTCATCAAGTATTGTCGTTTCTGTATATTCAGTCTCATCCTGACCTGTGGAAGCCTCCTGGATGTTCAGCTTAAGCCTGAACCAATCGGCTCTTTCTGCCTGTGCTCCTCTTGGCTTCTGTAATTTATCAGCTATTGCCCAAGGACTGATGTTCCAGTGCAGCATGACCTCAGCCACCTGATTACAGAGGTTTTACCCGTTGGTTCTTGTAAGTCTGGGAGGCACAGAGGGATGCTCTCTATGTCATTGCTCTATAAGTGGAAAAATACAGCAGCAGATCTGAGTGCATTTAAAGATTTCACCAGATCTGTTCTGTAGGACTGAATTGGGTGTATTAGTTATGATCTGTTTGGTTTGGAAGCTGCTGAGACAGCTGGCGGGTGCTGTGTGCATGTTGGTGACACAGATGTGCTGAAGCGTATTGTAAACACACAGTGGATTACTGTTAGACTTCCCTTGTGTCAGTCACTACAAGGATTCAGAAGGCAACCAGTTGCCAATTAAAGTTGTGTGTGCTGTGAACTGTGAATTTTATCGTTTAAAGAATACTAAATTCTGCACACACACACACGCTGCTGAAAAAAGGTCAGGCCTGTGGGAATGTTTGACTTTTTCCACATATTTGAACAAGCATATACTAAATCCTCCTTGAGCTGTGCTGGGTTTTAATGGAGGTACATTCAAATGTCTTCACATTTTTCAAGGATAAATCATTTAAAATCATGAGTTCAGTTTGCTTTTAGCCAAAAGATCTCCAAATTCTTTGAAACAAATTGCTTCTTTTAAGAAAACATGTTATAATCTGTGCTAATCTATTGCAAACGTGTTGATCCAAATGAGATGCCTGCAACTTTGATAACAAATTCAGCAGTTGGTTTTAAATGAAGAGACAAATTTGACCTGCATGAGGGATTCGCTGGGAGAAAAGCAGCTGCACTAAAAGAGCAAAACTGCAGTCTAACAGCAAACGAAGCTGAACAGAACTGTATGTATGATGCAGACCAAAGACAATTTTATAAGGAGAGAAAAAAGCTCCTACCAGCTGGAGATTCTTTCTGCCTCGGGGATTGCTCTGTCATTGATTCAACTGTGAATTCTGCATCATATCAAAGAGCGAGTTGTGATTATGTGATGCCATCTGTCCAAAAAACTAAGCTTAGCTAAGGGTGGGTCAATAAATAAAGCGATGATTACTGGCAAACTCATCAATCAACTGAAAAAGAGGAAACAAAGGCTAGAATGACTAATTCAAATCTCAGAGGATCTGATGTGGGTTTGAAATGAGCAGAAAGCCGTAAATCCTTCAGCAACCCAAGAAGGAAAATGGCGAGTGTTGCAGTAAAAGTTGGACTTCTTCATAGAACAATCAGTTTGTGTTATAGAGCTGCATCGATACAAAGATTATGGTAATAGATCCAAAATGCATAAAACTGATTGAACAACTGTTTATCAAATGCAATTATAGAAAAATGGTTTATTTTGAAATTCTGCTGACACACTGTTTTCCACCTGTTCCTGCTTTTCACCTAACATGAAGAAGCTAGCGGCGTCATGGCGAGCAGACATAGTTTCATATTCTAATTCAAATCAAATCAAAATGGTTTTGTGACTGAGATATCAGCATGCATTAAGTTACAATTATTGATATAATAATGTATCGTGATCAAACTATTGATTTACACCCCTAGTTAATACTATATCATGAAATATCATTAAATTCATTTAGGCATAATGTTTTTTTAACCTATTTTATTTAAGACCCAGTACATTTTTACTACATACTTTTGGATTTTAATGTCCCTGTTTGTTGTCTTTTGACCTAATATTTTCTCAAGTCTGAGCATTAATATGAATGCTTTCATCCACAGACGTGAAGTCATTTGTGACAGTAAAGGAAAAGCGGTCAAGCAGAGTCTGAATATGTTGATGTCAGTGCCTGGGGAGTGATCTGGAGCTAGGAAATAGACTGATTAGAGGGAAATTGGGAACCGTGATTGATAGTGACAGAAACTTAATTACAGCTGAATCTCACACAGTTTATCTGCCATGGTCCATAAATCTTGGAGAAACTTCATTCATTTCCAGCATCCCAGTTGGTGCTTGGATTGCTCAGTACAGTATAGGAGTAAATCCCAGCGCAAACATCACATTCTCCAAACATATACACAAAACTTATCTCTCTCACACATATGGGTGCACTGCTTCAGGAAAAGAGACCCAGCATTAGTGAGTTCAATGCTTCTTCTGTCACCCTTGGTGGGCTTCTGTTCTCCCTCCAGGTGTGTGCATGCATGTGTGTGTGTGTGTGTGTGTCGCCCTTATTAAACAGTCACCCCTTTCCTGTCTTCTTGCTCCTTGCGTGACTCTGGTACGATTTTACTTTGATGAGAATTTCCTCCACAGTGTAGTGGATTTTGTTGTACTGGAGCTATTTAGTGAAGAATTTTTCCAGCACAGATTTTTAGACATGAAATCTGAATAGTTCACGCTGATGGATCTTATCCGTTTGAAAGGTGTTTACTTACATCTGCAGCATGACTCCTTTATCCGCCTCTGCTGCTGCTGCCTTTTTGAGCATTTATTTTATTATGTGCAAAACATACAGATGAACAAATGAAAGTCTGTCATTAACATATGCGTTTTATTCTGAGACATTGTAATAAATTCAAAAGACTACTTGCAGGACTGATCATCTGCAAATGAAAAGTTTGAAGGACGCTGAAAGTTTGATGTTAGATTCCAAAATTTTGATCAAGTTTGAGTTTTTTCACCACTGAGACTTTAAACATTTACTTTCCCATAACAGAAATTTTCAAAAATAGAGACCTCAGAAGATTCGGGTCCCTGTTCTTCTCAAACCAGCATTTTTATTTTCTGCCAGTGAGTCAGAGGCTTCTGCTTTGAGGAAATGCCAGATGACTAAACAATTAAATAAATCCACAGGCTGATAAGAATAGTGCCAGTCAACAGAGCTGTCTGGTTTTTACCTAGATCACTCTCTGTGAGCCCTGAAAATGCTGAATTATGTTTGTCAGGTTGTTGGTTTTTGGATTTGCCAAGAGATTAGTGGAAAATGTTTGACTGGGTTCAGTCAAATTCTCATTTTTCCTGTCCCTGATGGATGCTGCTGACTAATGAGCTTATTTCATGTAAAATATTTGTGCTTGCAGAAAAACACACAATAACTGAGTTCCAGCACTAAGAGGGGTCTTCAGTTCTTGCCAGGGTTGACAGTAATGTCATAGCAGTCCATGAATGCACACGACTCCCATCAGAGCTCCTCTTGTGTGACTAATTTGTTAAAAGTGGATTGAAACACAACAGAATCTCCACAGCTCCACTATCAACAGCCTCACTGGGAGCGTTGCAGGATTACCATACAAATTACAGGCTTTTGTCCCTAAAACCATTTCTTATTGGTTGTCGCCTCCACATCTTTTCTCCCTTATACGCTCCCTCAGTCTGCTCTGCACCAACCTCACTATCTTTGCTCTGCTCCTGTTAATTCCTCATACCACGTTTTAATCTAGCGAGGCCAGTGTACGACATGATCCATCAATATAGTCAATATTCACGTCCGTCTGTCTCACGATGTTTCAGCGAGGCTTTCGGAGACAATTTAAGTTTCAATCATGCAGCACTTTAAAAAGCTGATTTCAGTCTTTCTCCAGAAATGTGGAGCCATTGTACATCATTTTTACTGTGCAGAGCCTGGGCTCACAGGAGGAATTTCTTTTCAATATGTATTTGTATGATGAACAAAAACTCCATGTGAAGAGGTGGTGATACTTATGAGATTTGATTCAGAACGTGAGAGAAGAGGTGAAGAAAGAACACCTCAAAACTGCTCTTGTAACTCCTGCACATATCTCGACATAAAAAAGTAGAAGAAATATGCAGACTGAAGTCTACGTAACAACACCCACCTGCTAATGAAAAGAAATTGAAGGATCTGCGTGGTCGATGGAAGGCTCGGGGCTTTAAATGTCTAATAAAACCAAAGCTTCAGATCTAAAAATGATGTTCTAATTTTTGTTGAAGGTGAAAGGTTTTATTTAAGATGAAATAAAAATGTAACTTTTTTATTTCCCTTGCTAAGATAGAGAGCAGCTAAAAAGCACAACAATGCACACACCATGTTTCCAAATTCTAAAAACTGTACTTTAAAGTGGTCCTGAATGCAACAATCTAAAACAGAGCTTTCAGCCTCTAAAAAGCATAAGAAATGTTCTTATGTGAGAAAAATGAAAGAAAACAGATTAAGGACACAAAAATACGAAGGGGAATGAGCTGTGTCGCTTTCATCTGTCCCAGGAGCCCTGATAGAGGCCATTCTAAACCCCCTAAACCAGCCTTGCTGTGAAAAGAGTTGTTGACCCCTCCCACTGGGCCAGGACATGAATATGATAATGAGCTGCTTGCTGATTGGTTGGTTTCCCCAGAAGGCCTCAGACACTGGAGACATGCAGGTTTGAGGAGGCGTGGCTCCCCCTTATGACGTGTTAAGGAAGGCTTTCTCAGATCAGGAGTTTTTCTCTCACCTTTTTCAACTTTCTAATTTACATATAAAGTAGGTCAAACACGGCTTTGACTTTTTGGCATGCTACTGTTGACCACCCAAGCTGTCTTTATTCAGCAACAAGGAACATGTTGGTATACATTCTAGGTCCTCTTTAAAGCTGTTATGGCGAATCTACAGAACAAGCTAGATTTTGAATACAAACACGGTCACAGAACTCTCAGCCCTCACCCTCGGGTATCTTCTCTGAGACGCTTCTGCCGGAACCGGAAACCCACGTTACCAGAGGAAACGAGAGCGCTAATCACCAGCTGCCATTTTCTAGGTCCAAACATCTTTTGCTGTCCGTGACTTCAGATTATGTTTTTCTTTTTGGGACTCTGGTAGTTTGTCCTAAAGTTGAAGTGGTAGCAGCCGGCTGTTTCTCCTTCTCTGATATTATTGAGCGGAGAACCTCTCACACCAGTGGTGATCTGTTGATAAATACGTGAGCGTGTGATGAGTGGAGGACCCTGGGAAGTGCGGCGGTTCAACGAGACCAACAACAGGATGGTCCGATAGTTGCTTTCAGTCTGAAACATGTTATTGGTGGAGGTTTTTAGAACCACTTTATTACTTTTTTTTTGTTTGTTTTTTAATCTGCACAATCTATTTATATCTATACTATGTTAGAACGTTGTTAACAGGCATAAAACATTTTTAAGCTAATTTGTTTTCAAAATTTTCCATTTCTGCTTTAAGGGAAGATGTTACCCAAAGGCAGAAAGAGTTTGGTCATGATCGGTTTATTAATGGGGGGTTTTGCCTACTCTGGCCATACAACTAGGATTATACAGAGACATAAAGCATTCGACATAAATAGTTTCACCCTTTCTCATTTAATTTCATAACCAGCCATAGCCTAAGGCTGGAACCATAACAGAGCCAGGGAACTGGTCTTCAAGGTTTCTGATCCTCTTTTATTTTTACGGCCACTTTTCTGCTTCTGGAATTTAATGAGAAAAATATTGAATTGTCTAACTGGCCTTTTAGTTTTAGATGAGCCCTGTCAACAGCTGAGTTCTTTCTTGTTGTGGATGGTGACAAAGCTATGGGGCTAACTAGCTTACATCTGCCATGTAGCTGAAAGCTCAAAGCCATCTGACTGAGGCCGAGAGCTGCTGTGTTATGCATGTTTTTATTCCCTAAAACGAGTTAACCTTTAATGCCAAAGATGTCTTTCAATTCCAAAAAAGCCTCAAAGACACCAGAGACTGAAAGGGGAGATCTCCTCTCATGTTTCCATCCTTCTGCACTGAACTTCATCCTCAGAGAAATGATTTGAAGACCAGTGTGGAAAAAAGATTAATATCTCACATTGATCTAATCAAATGTTTAATGTCTGAGGATAAATGGAGTTAATGAAGTCTGCAGGGATAGGGAGAAAGAAGAGAAGAGACGGGGTTTTAATGGAGCCATATTTTGGTTCACGATGAGGATAAAAAAATACAAGATATAATATTGCTGTTTTACGCCTAAACAGCCAGAAAAACTGTTTCAGCAAATCAACAAGTGTTTTTCTTCAGACCAGTCATAAGACCATTATTTTTTCTTTTCCGTTAGCCAATAAACACTGTTACAGGAACAGAATAACTGGCTCCCTAAATGCCTCAGTCATAATTATGCATAATGAAAGTACTCGCCTGCTGCAGTGGAGTGTTAAAATCAATTTTGTGGCAAAAAGGAGTGTATTTTAAATACTAGTTGTTCCTTCTGACTCTTCAGTCAGAACGAAACCTCACATTAAAAGAAAAATGTGCCTTTTTGTGAAAAAAAAAGAATGTTTCTGTGATCTGTACACACAGTCTCATTCTTTTCCACCTGTTGCTCTCGTGTGTGTGTGACTGTTGTGAATCTGGGTCGGGAACAGTTTGTCCTCTCAGCTCCTGCTGGATGAAGGGGAGGACACCTTGCCTCTTTGAAGGTTTTTGAGCATCCACCGTGTGGATGTGTGATGTACTGGTCGTGTTGATGGTTTGTTTTACGGTGGTCAGTGTTTCTCTGCAGAGTGATTAGAGAGGTCACATCTTACTAAAGTAACACCATTGTTCTTCCACAGAGAGGTTGAGGTTGACTTCTCGGTCACATGGAGCCACGACTGCTTACCAAACAAGATGTGAAAACTCACGTAAAGTCCCACAAAGTGAAAATATCCTGAAAAATCACCCCAAAGAAGCTGAAGAAATTCCATTATTAGTTCCAGTCATTTTTACCTGCAAAGAATGATTTTGAAGAAATATTGAAATTCATATTTTATTTGTTATGCAAATGTACTCAGTTACATTTGATCCCTCAGGGAATAGGGAACTAATCAAGAACAAACCTTTATTCACAAACCTCCGATTAGAATAAAAACTAGCTGACATTCTGTATTTTGTCATAAAGTTGGAATTTGAATACGGTTTCTAGGTGACTAGGAAATGGAAATTGAGCCAGTGTGGTGCCTACATATTTCCAGACTCGTGGAAAACATATTAACTACTTTTTGGAAGGTTTTGCAGCCCCTGGGTTCATAACATCTTTGCGGGGATGAATCCTGGTCCCCAAGCCTCCTGCCTCGGACTTATAATTGAAGCTTTGCCAGCTCAGGGGTTACCCAGAAAGGTCTGTCAGATCAGATGTTAGTGAACCAGACTCGCTGTTATCTGTAAGATGTGGCTTTGAAACTCAACAAAACAATAATAATGTATTTGTAGAGTCTGCTAAACCAAATGACTGAAAGACAAAGATTAATTTAGTTTAGTTGTGATGCAAAAAGTCTGTAGGGTGAGTCAAAAGCTCAGGGAGCTCATTTAAAAAAAACTCCAAATATTCATGTAATAATCACCATATAAAAGCCAACAATGGTGCATACATAGGAGACATGGTCAGCCAATGGCAGATATGTACTGCAGATTTTTATGGCCTGATTTTCATGGCTGATATCTAGACATTTTCCACCTTATTTTCATGCTAAAATGTCACCAATAACATCAGTTGATGCACAAAAGTTTCTAAGCTGAATCAGTGTTTGAACTCAAGTTTGAAATCTTAACTTTGTGCACTTCTGTGTTAAGTGTTAAAGTCAGACACCTAAATAAAGTTAATTTAGAGTATTTATTATGCAGATGTTATTAGTGAACGTAAAAATACATTTAAGTTAAATTCTGCAACAGCACTGGGCCGCCTGAGGATGTGCCTGACTTTAAATCGGCTTTACAAAGGACAAATATCGGCCAATGCCGATGTATAAAAAAACGATAAATATCGTCCGATCGATATATTGGTCGATCCCTAATACATAGTGCCAATACATGTGAGAAAAATAAAAGAAACATGAAAGTAATTAAAAAAAACCACCCCCCCCACACCAAAAAAAAAAACCTGATGGTGGCAGAGGAGTTAAGTGGCCGCCTTGCAATTGGAAGGTCGCAGGTTTGCGACCTGCTCAGTCTGTCGCTGTCGTTGTGTCCTTGGGCAAGACACTTAACCCACCTTGCCTGCTGGTGGTGGTCGGAGGGACTGGTGGTGCCAGTGCTTGGCAGCCTCGCCTCTTTCAGTGCGCCCCAGGGCAGCTGTAGCTACGATGTAGCTCATCCCCACCAGCGTGTGAATGTGTGTGTGAATGGGTGGATGACTGATTGTGTTGTGAAGTGCCTTGGGGGGTTGTAGAACCCTAAGGCCCTATACAAATACAGGCCATTTACCATTTTACCTGTTTCAGCAGACTGAATGAAATTTTTAGATTAATCATTAGGCTGTTCGTTTTTATCACTAAAAATAAAAATAGACATTTACATTATTTTTCAGTGTCATCCATACAGCATAAGCAGCTAACCTAGCTTTAGCTTCTTTGATTACTGAGTCAATGTTTAGATGTGGTTGTGCCATTTGCAAACATGCTTGGTATAAAAATGTTTGAAGCATTTGATAAATCTTTGATATAAATAATTAAAAAGGTCCAAGTATAGATCCTTGCGGAACCCCACAGTGTAAGCTAGTCGTGGTAGAATTATTTCTCACAAACTATTTGTTTTCTGTTAGATTTTATTTTTTTTCACAGAATCAATGTAAACTCATAAAAAATGGTTTTAACGAGCTTCCGTACAACGCAAGACCAAATACATTTTTGACACACACCATAGAAAGTATATGCTATATGCCAGGAAAACTGAAAGGAACCGAGTTGCTTCAGGGCTTTTTGCCCATCAGGAAGAGAAATTGAATTGAGTTTGAAAGTATTTGGGGATTCTGTATTTCCCTTGCACCCAAGCTGTCTTGGAGAGATTTTCAGAACCTGATGCAAAAACAGTCAGTAATCAGATATATTTTCCCAGAAATGTGTTCCACACATTTATATTTTCATTCTAACATTTATATAAGAATAAATTCTGTATTGATCTAGAATTATTTAGACTGCTTCTCATTATTAGCTAGATTCTGTTAATTTCCATCCATATTAGCATGCTACATCTAAGTGCTGTGCTGCTGTGCATGAGTCGATATGTGTTTCTTTCATCCTTTCCACTGTGTCATTAAATGGCCAGTGCTGTGTCATTATGGAGCGAAGGCATGGGTGGAAGGAGCAGGAGAACAAGGTTCAGCAATCACTCTCCCTCTCTAAGATCCTCCTCCGCATGTCCCCTTCTGTCCGTCTGTCCATCTGCCTGTGTCTGCTTATTTCTGTCCCTTTTGTCGGTCTCTTTTTCACACTTGTGCATGAAAATGCTGATTTACTCCTCCTGGCACAGGTTTCACATCGAATGCATCTTTTTTACAAGTTATGTTGTTTCCTGTTGGCAAAGTGGCATGTTTTAATGAACAAATCAGTTCCAGATATTTTGTTTGGTAAATTCACATTTTGGATGAGTATTTGGAGAACATTAGAAACCCCAGTGAAGACATGTTTCTTGATTGGGAACCATTGTAATGTTCTTGTGTGCCTCTTGTTTGGGAATAATGATTTTTATCCACCCTCCCTCTTTAGCCAAACTTCTCAATTCTCCATCGGCTCAGCTCTTTATGAGGATATATTTTCACTTCAACCTTCATCTTTTTATATTGAAACAGCTCCCATTTAAACATCACATCAAGGGCAGAATGACCTCTGAGATCATATGTCATCACATCTTTAACTCACAGAGTTTGAAGAGGCTTTGAGGAATGAAAAGAATGCACAGATGTCTGGTTTTAGGCATATAAGTCACCTAAAAAGTCCTGAACATATAAAGAAGGCACAAAAACAAACCGGAGATGTGGCACATAACAGAGTACTTTCATCATCAGATGGCTCAGTGCTGTTTCTGATGGATGAGGTTGTAGAAAAAGACAATACTCTGAAATGAAGAAAACATTAAAGTATATGCAGTTTTTTTTATTAAGATAATAAAATTTCAGCACAAAAAGCTTTCCTGGAGAAATGCAGCATCGCTAATGAACAACTGCAGCAACACACATTTGTACAATGCTGCATGGGGGCACCGTTATTTGCACTAATGCCTCACTGCAGGAAGGTCACAGGTTCAAAACCGGACTGTAATAATTTCTGCATGGAGTTTGCATGTTCTACCCATGCATGTGTGGAATTTTCCAGGTTTGGTTTTATCCAACAGACCAAAAACTTGCATGTTAGGTTCATTGACTGTGTTATAAACTGCTTTGTTGAATCCTCAGTTTTAAAGCAGCTATCCAAAGTTTTCCCCTTTCAGGAATTATGTATGATTTTTCAGAAATCCGTAAAAGTGATTGTCTTATCATGACCTGTGATATAATGTAAGCAATAAATTTTTTTTTTTTTTTGCTAAGCCCGCCCCCTGCCCCGTAGAGCTCCGTGCAATATGAACTGAGCGCCGGTCAGAACTAACCAATAGCGTTAGACTACCACTTACGTGCTTCAAAGTTAAGATAGCACCTCGTCTGATGCAACGTTGATGAACTTTTTACGGACAAGTAAGTCTTTAAAATATAAATATATGAAAACACAACATGACATGTCCATACTCATTACCCAGGAGGCCCACAGGAAAGACTTCATGATGGGTAAAAACAAAGAACTCTCCCAAGATCCTCGTAATCTTATTGTTGAAAAGAATTCTGATGGGAATGGATAAAGGCGCATTTCCAGAATGTTGAATGTTCCTGTGAGCATGGTGGGGGCCATTATCTAGGAATGGAAAGAGCATCAGTTCACCATAAACCGACCACGATCAGATGCTCCACGTAAGATTCTTGTCCGAGGAGTCCAAAAAATAATCAGGAAAGTTTTCCAAGAACCACTCGGGCAGAACTTCAGGAAGAGCTTGCATCAGCAGGTAATATAGATTAAAAGAAAACTATAAGTAATACACTGAACCACCATGGCATCCATGCACTCTCACCACGCAAAACTCAATTGCTGAACAAAAAGCTTGTTGAAGCTCAGTAAAAGCTCATTTGGAGTACTCTGTGGAGACAATAGTATGGTCAGATGAAACCAAAATTTTACTTTTTGGCCGTCATTCTACACACCATGTTTGGAGAAGAAATGGCACTGCCCACCACCCCAAGAACACCATTACCAACAGTTAAGTTTGGGCTTGGAAGCATCATGGTGTGGGGGTGCTTTTCAACAAGGGAGACTGACTTGATTTTATTGAAGGCAGGATGAATGGAGGAATGTACCGGGATGTTCTGAATAAAAATCTGCTGCCATCTACCAGAAAGCTGAAAACAAAAAGAGGGTGGACATTTCAGCAAGACAATGATCCCAAACACAAGGCCAAGTAAACAGGAAGAAATTAAAGGAAGAAAATCAAGTTGCCTGAATGGCCCAGTCAGTTACCTGAAATCCCATAAAAAATCTATGGAGAGAGCTGAAGATCAAAGTTCATAAAAGAGGCCCAAGGAACCTTCAGGATTTAAAGAGCGTTTGTGTGGAAGAATGGGCCAGAATCACTCCTGGCAATGCAAACGACATTAGCATTACAAAGTATTAAAGTATTAAATACAAAGTATTAAATAAAGTGTGTTCAACACTTATTCCCTGTATCATTTCACTTTAGTTATTATGACTCAACTTGTGTTCTGATATCTTTGTATGAATTCAACATTTGGCTTGATGGCAACATCTGGTGGAAATTTTATGTCAATAGCCCACTTAGAAAGACCCTTTCCGATAAACATGTTGATGTGTCAAATACTTACTTTCCCCGCTGTATATATATATATATATATATATATATATATATATATATATATATATATATATATATATATATATATATATATATATATACACTGCTCACAAAAATTAAAGGAACACTTTAAAGAAACACATTAGATGCATCAGATCTCAATATAAAGTTGGATATTTATACAAATAACGACAGGGCAATGTCTTAGGAACAAAAGTCTTTTAATGGAAATAAAAGTTTTCAGCCTACAGAGGGCTCAATTGTGTAGACACCCTAAAATCAGAGTGAAATGAAGATGTGGCAGGCTAGTCCATTATTTCAAAAACTTAATTTCTGCAACTCAAAATGCTTTTCAGTATTTTGTGTGGCCCCCACGAGCTTGTGTGCATGCTTGACAACGTCGGGGCATGCTCCTAATGAGACAACGGATGGTGTCTTGTGGCATTTCCTCCCAGATCTGTGTGAGGGCATCCCTGAGCTCTTGTACAGTCTGAGGAGCAACCTGGCACCGCCTAATGGACCAAAACATAATGTCCCACAGATGTTCTATTGGGTTTAAGTCAGGGGATCGTGAAGGCCATTCAATTGTTTCAATTCCTTCATCCTCCAGGTACTGCCTGCATACTCTTGCCACATGAGGCCGGGCATTGTCGTGCATTAGGAGAAAACCAGGACCTACTGCATCAGCGTAGGGTCTGACAAAGGGTTCAAGGATTTCATCTGGATACCTTATGGCAGTCAGAGCACCATTTCCTAGGCAGTAGAGGTCTGTGCGACCCTCCATGGACATGCCTCCCCAGACCATCACTGACCCACCACCTAACCTGTCATGTTGAATGACGTTGCAGGCAGCATAACGTTCTCTTTGTTCCTGATTGTTTGGGTAGAGACATTCACACCAGTGGCCCTCTGGAGGTCATTCTGTAGGGCACGAGCAGTGCTCAGCCTGTTCCGCCTTGCACAAAGGAGCAGGTATCGGTCCTGCTGATGGGTTGTGGACCTTCTACGGCCCTGTCCAGCTCTCTGAGAATAACCGCCAGTCTCCTGAAATCTCCTCCATGTTTGGAGATTGTGCTGGGAGACACATTAAACCTTCTTGCTGCAGCACGTGTGGATGTGCCATCCTGGAGAAGTTGGACAACCTGTGCAACTTCTGTAGGGTTAAGGATTCGCCTCATGCTGCCAGTAGAGATAATTACTCAAGCCAAAACTAGCACGAGTGGAAAACCAGCCAAAAAAGATCAAGAGGGAGAAACTTGAAATGACCTCCACATGTTAAACCAGTCCTGTTTTGAGGGTTTTTTAATTGTTGCCACTTTAGTGCACCTGTCGTTAAGTCCATGAACACCAATACAGCTGAAAGTGATTAACAATGCCCTCAGCTGCTGAATCAACCAGAAAATTATCAGACAGGTTTCATTGATTTCATGCCAGGCCCAATAAAAAAAAGTGTTCCTTTAATTTTTGTGAGCAGTATATATATATATATATATATATATATATATATATTATTAGGTACACCTTGCTAGTACTGGGTTGGACCCCCTTTTGCCTCCAGAACTGCCTTAATCCTTCGTGGCATAGATTCAACAAGGTACTGGAAACATTCCTCAGAGATTTTGGTCCATATTGACATGATAGCATCACACAGTTGCTGCAGATTTGTCTGCTGCACATCCATGATGCAAATCTCCTGTTCCACCACATCCCAAAAGTGCTCTATTGGATTGAGACCTGGTGACTGTGGAGGCCATTTGAGTCCAGTGAACTCATTGTCATGTTCAAGAAACCAGTCTGAGATGATTCCAGCTTTATGACATGGAGCATTATCCTGCTGGAAGTAGCCATCAGAAGATGGGTCCACAGTGGTCATAAAGGGATGGACATGGTCAGCAACAATACTCAGGTAGGCTATGGTGTTGCAACAATGATCAATTAGTACTAAGGGGCCCAAAGTGTGCCAAGAAAATGTCCCCCACACCATTACACCACCACCACCAGCCTGAACCGTTGATACAAGGCAGGATGGATCCATGCTTTCATGTTGTTGACGCCAAATTCTGACCCTACCATCTGAATGTCGCAGCACAAATCAAGACTCATCAGACCAGGCAACATTTTTCCAGTCTTCTATTGTCCAATTTAGGTGAGCCTGTGTGAATTGTAGCCTCAGTTTCCTGTTCTTAGCTGACAGGAGTGGCACCCGGTGTGGTCTTCTGCTGCTGTAGCCCATCTGCCTCAAGGTTCCACGTGTTGTGTGTTCAGAGATGCTCTTCTGCATACCTTGGTTGTAACAAGTGGCTATTTGACTTACTGTTGCCTTTCTATCAGCTCCAACCAGTCTGGCCATTCTCCTCTGACCTCTGGCATCAACAAGGCATTTTAGCCCACAGAACTGCCGCTCACTGGATGTTTTCCCTTTGTCGGACCATTCTCTGTAAACCCTAGAGATAGTTGTGAGTGACAATCCCAGAAGATCAGTAGTTTCTGAAATACTCAGACCAGCCCGTCTGGCACCAACAACCATGCCACGTTCAAAGTCACTTAAATCACCTTTCTTCCCCGTTCTGAAGCTCGGTTTGAATTGCAGCGGATCGTCCTGACCATGTCAACATGCCTAAATGCATTGAGTTGCCACCATGCGATTGGCTGATTAGTCATTTGCATCAACAAGCAGTTGGACAGGTGTACCCAATAAAGTGGCAATTGAGTGTGTGTATGAATATATATACATGTGTGTCTATATATATGATCAAATGATCTAAAAGTGGTGTTTAAAGCCTCCTCATGCTTACCGAATGTCAATAATCTTTACATGTATGAAGAATAATTGAATCATGATCTATGTTGTTTTCAGTCCAAGCAGAAGGGTACGTTTTAAAAGACACAAACCATTGGGCTGCTCTATGGCAGGGGTCTGTGCAGATGTGCATTCTTTTTTTGTTTCTAATCATGTGTGCAAAAGCATTTCTGTCACCAATCTGCTCAGAGCAAAGGGAGCCGCCGACAAGTTGCAGCGGGGCCATCAGCTACAATGGCTGAACACAGTTCACAAAAATGTGTTTGCACACATCTCCTGTGAGAATGAAGGAAAAGACAATGAATTCAACGTTGCCATGGTAACAAAGGAAAGTTACCCCACACCCTTTAAATGTTGCTCGAAAGGTGTGTGTGCGTGTGTGTGTGTGTGCCTGTGTTAGTTTTAGTTGTGATTTATACGTGTTAGGCCATGTAGCTTATTGGTATGGTCAATTCACAATCCCCCCCCCCACACACACACACCACACACTCCTCTCCCACCACTTCCTGCATCCAGGAGAATAGACAGCAGTTGTTCTGCCTCCCTTTTATCTTTCTTTGTTGTAAGGAGACCAGCAGCGTGACAGGTCAGGTGTGTTTTATCCCCGGCCTGAGTCATCCACTCTTCCTTCCATACAATAAAAAGAGCGCTACAGAAAAGTCGCCCTCCCCCTGAGGTGGTCTGACAGGAAATACAGTCACCTACAGTCTGTCTGATTATGTGTCCACAAATGTAGGCACATGTAAGAGCTGTCAGTGAGGGATCTCTTTGTCATTTCCATCATATCTCTCCCTGACTGACCAGGTCTCATTTACCTAAGTGTGTATTATAGACCTGTACAGTATGTGTGTGTGCGTGCATGTGTCCCTCTGAACAGGAGGGGGTCGAACTGGAAAAGCAGAAAGAGCAGTAATTATGGCCTCCCCATGTTCAGCAGAAACATCAGAGGGAAGTAATTTGTTGCTCTATATTTAATCAGTGGAGATAACGAGAGTGACTGCAGCTGCCTGGGCCTTTGGGCAGGCGCACAAGCAGGAGCACCATTTCCTCCAATACCTATTAGTCTTTAATGTACTCTTATTTTAATACGTTTCTGTTCAAATTATCATCGTCACCTGTCTTACTTCACGTTTGCATTTTTTATCGTCCAGCTTTGAGTCCTCCCGTTTTCCTCCCGTCTGTCTCTTGACTTTATAAAAGAAGTGTTCTGTGGCCTCAGACACCTGAAGCGACTCTTTGTTTACGTCTCATTTTTCTCCAGCGCCATCATTATCCTCATCCCTTTCTTATTGACTGTCCTGTCTTTTAGGGTGCAGGTGGAGTTCTACGTGAATGAAAACACTTTCAAGGAGCGCCTCAAGCTCTTCTTCATCAAAAACCAAAGATCCAGTAAGTTGTCTGTCTGCCAGATTGTCGGTGTGGAATTCGGTGGCTGTCTTCTGTCTTTGTTTCAGCACGTTTTGCTCCTGTTTTTGGTTGAAGAGCCACGTTTCATTTTCAGTGTGCAAAGCGCCGTTATACTCTTGCTCTGCATTTCATCATCTGTTTCTCAGCTTGTCCTCTCTTTGAGCTGGTCTTAATATATGTGTGTAGTGATCAGGATTAAACATCACTTATTTTAGCTGTAAGCCATTAAAATGGAGATTCAGTCAGGTTCGTTTTGTTTTGATTCAGTAAGGATGTCTGTGCATAAATTCTTAAAGTACTCTTTTTTTCTTTTGTGGTTGCAGGTCTGCGCGTGCGAATGTTTAACTTTGCTCTGAAAGTGCTGAGCTGCCTCCTCTACATCGTCAGAGTATTGCTTGACAACCCACAAGAGGAGAGACAAGACTGGTGAGAGAAACGACAATAACATGGGGATTAATAAGGTGAAAGGAAGTCTCTGCTACTGCGAGGGCCTGTCAGCAGTCACCGGAGCACCAATAAATGAGATGACAGTGTAAAGGAAGAGAAGTGGTGATGGTGATGGTGCAGTCAGGAAAGTAAACTTGATATTTGCTTTGAGCAGCACTTTGGTCTACTTTTAGTGGCAGCTGCCTGTCAGTGACATTTTGTTCATTTCTTTATTTTTGTGTTTTTTCTTGCTTGTTTCGCCCAACGCAGCGTTGGTGGAGTTAACTGCACCAAACACAACACATCGTCGTCCCATCCCTGGAGTGAGTTTGACTGGTAAGCATTCACACGACTTTAATTAGGAGTGATGGTTCCTGCCTGCAGACAAGAACCATGAAACCACAGACCCTGGACTCCAACATCCCTGACCTCAGCTCACCGGGCGAAAACGTTGTGTAACGAAATCAATGCAACTTCACTCAACTGATGCAGTCTGCAATACTGATATTAAACAGCGCAGATCCCTTTCATTTGTCACAATCCAGCTGTATTGAATACCTGTCAGCATAATATGTATGTAGTGCCTGTGCAGGCTAATCAGCAGTGATCTAGTGGAGATAAAGTGTGTAATATACAACAACGGAGACAGAGGAGCACCAGATAGTGTAGATGGACCTGAGGCTGTGCCATGTCTCCTGTTTGGGGACCTATTGATCTAATTGATGGCTAATGACATTGGTTAAGCTCTGGCTCCGAATGAATAAGGAGCCTGACAGAGCGAGCTCAGGAAAGGGGCAGGCCGCCTCCTGCTGCAAGCAGCAGACTTACAGCATCAGTGGAGATAGCATGGCAAGTATTCTTGATAAGCCCCAGGGTGTCTTAGGGCTAGAGAGGTACCCTTTCTCTTATAATAAGGATGTAAATTTGACTTTTTTATCTACAGTATGAGCATAATGCAGTTCAGCTGTAAACAATGTATTTAAGGCAGACCTGAGTTGTTTCTGTTTGCAAACCAGATTTTTATGTCTTTTTTTATTTTAATATCTGTGTAATTGTTGTTCCTCTTTGCTAAATTTTCACACTCCAATAAGATTTATGTCTCCTCGCCTTCCCACTCTGTAGGAAACTCATCATTTGGGTTGATAGGCCACTACCGCTGTGGGCGCTGCAGGTCAGATGCACCAGAACATTCCTGTCTAAACACACTTCTGTTCTGTTGTTGCATACATGTGTGGAGACACACGTCAGGTACAACATAAGGCTCACCTGTCACTGAATCCGAATAGGCTCATTAAAGAGTATCCTGCAGATGTGTAATCAGATCAGGCTCTTGTCAGCTGCATGAACACATAAAGGTAATTTAGCATGTTCTGTGCTATGACAAGACACTGTTATGCTTGGGGGAACTGCTGACATTAAAGAGCTTTTTCTGCCAGTGTTTCTCTGTAGAAGTTATAAAAAATGACAATTTTACCTCTTGCTGATAGCTTTGTGAACAGCCTCTGTTCAGAGAAAAGGTGTTTACATTCTACAGGACTGAAGAGCTTACTGCTAGCCTGAGCCTGTAGCGGTTTTTGATATTGGTGACCTGGGCGATGGCCCAGGGCGGCATCACGAGGGGAGGCGGCAAAATGGATAATAAAATAAGTAAAAAAATAAAACAAAAAAAACTTTTTATTTTTTATTTTATTTCCAACATCATGCAGGTGTGTGTGTGTGTGTCTTTTGGAAAACATAGGCAGCTATCTGTTCTCTATCCCTCATTTGCAGGTTGGGGAGCAGCAAGGTGCATTTGTTTCACTGCTGCTGCAGAGGAAGGAGGGCAGGTCTGAAGCAGCTGGAAGTGAAACAGCATCTAACCAGCTCACACAAATAAAATAACAAATACAAAATCGCCATGACAATATATAAGATAGACACTCATAATTAGCACCGATGCATTTTCTAAATTATAAAATCTATTTTTAACAGCTGTTTGCACCTTCAGCTTGCCTGCTCGCTGCAGCCTGCTGTGAGAAAGGGGCGCGGGGGGCATAAATGCATCAAGTTTTAGAACTAATAAAAAAAATCACGCTAGTAACTCCTTCCAAATAAAGCACATTTCATTCATAATATAGTCAATCATAGCCCATAATGTTAAAATACATTTTTTCTTGGGTTGTGTGAATCTGCTCACTGTAAAGTGTAGGTCATTAATAGTAGTTCACATTGTTCTCGGCTTAGTGGGGTGAATGTTTTACTGAGTGCAAAATTAACACAGTTTGAAGGGCAATAAAAGCTAAAAGCCCTCAGGGGCTCATTTTAGGAAAAAAGAAAAGTAGAGGAGGAGAGATGAGTAAAAGACACATAAACAAGCAGATATGTCATAATAATGGCAGGTATTATGTGTTTAATTCCTCCTGAAACTACAGTAGGAGAAAACGTCTTTTTACCAGGTTTTTTTTTCTTTTGCCATGTGGCTGACAGCAGATTAGACACTGTTATTGTTGTTTATTTATTCTTTTGGACCTTTTTAAGCATAAAATTAATTAGCTCTTAACTGAATGAAGTGTAGTGCTGATTTGTCTCCTATTGTCAATGTATGTTTTTGTCAATCATAATTGTTTGTTAGCTGTTTGCATACGCTATAACCAGTATTCTGCTGTTGTCTAGTTGACCTAGCAATAAATAAATAAATGACTAACTAACTGACTAACTAAATAAATAAAATCACTCTCCCTATTAGGTTACCCAGTGACTAGAAAGTCATTTTACTAATCAGTTCAGAAATGATTTATACAAATCTGAATCAGTATTAGTAGACATTATATAATTTAAACCTTATACAACCTTAAGTACTGTAATAAAAAAACCCTGTAGTTTAAAATGTTTAATTATCTATAAACAATTTCTTTAAAAATTACATTTCATTAAGATAGTTACCTTTTTACAAATGTTTTACCTGCTTGTTCAAAGAAATTAGGAGTTACATACATCTTATTTAATACGCTGGTATGTGTGATTACACCATTTCTATACATTAAATCTGCCTTCATTAGCATACAGTTACTTGCTTCTGATGCAGTGTTTTTAATGATTTTTACTTCAGCTATTTTTTTAAGTAATGCTATTGTTACTTGTTACCACCTCTGGTAGTTAATGCATTACTTCCAAATACAGATTTTGTAATAGGCTACTCCATAAAAAAATGCGTGCTATACATGCATCAATTCTGAATATTTTGATAAATTGGGTAAAATTATGTACATTTTTGTTTTACTGTGCATTTTGTGAATAAAGTCACTTCTAACACCCTCCGCTGTCTGTATGGAGAATAGCACACTTACAATAGTCTTCTCCAAGCTCAACCCCCAGGCTTGCAGTTGTGGTGGAGTTGGGTGGATTGGCGTGTGTGTGTGTGTGAGGAGGAGGGGGGGGGGGGGGGGGGTTAAGGGAGCGTGTTCACCCAGGGCACCACATGGGCTAGGGCTGTCCCTGGTTTGAGCACAGCTAAAATAAAAAAATTGCTGTTGTAATTTATTCAATTTCTCCTCAAAACAGTCAATAGTTTTTGATGCAGCATAGTTTCATAAACCTTTCTGCTTGATTCCAGGGTTATTATATAATATTTGTGGTCATCTACAACCACAAAAGTCCCCAGAAGTAATAAAGTGTAGTTTTCCAGTGTATCCAGAGGTCGAAACTAGCCTTGACAATGGAAGCACGGAACATGGCCCACTAGGACTCAATGTCCCCCGCCTCCCCCAGAACGTTTTCAAAGTTCTGTTGAAGGTGGAAATTTAACTTCCTTCTGACAGGAGATTCTGACAGATGTTCCCAGCAGACCCTCACACCACATTTGGGCCTGCCAGGTCTGACCGGCATCCTCCCCCACCATCAAAGCCAACTCACCAGTTGACAGTTGACAACTCCACCCCGCTCTCCACCCGAGTGTCCAAGAAATGCAGCCGCAGATCAGATGAGACAACAACAAAGTTGATCATCGGATTTTGACCTAAGGTATCCTGGTGGCAAGAGCACATGTGGACACCTTTACGCTTGAACATGGTGTTTATTATGGACAATCCATGACGAGCACAGAAGTCCAATAACAAAACGCCGCTCAGATTCAGATTAGGAGGGCCTTTCCTCCCAACCACACCTCTCCAGGTCTCACTGTTGTTGCCCACATGAGCATTGAAGTCAACCAGCAGAACGAGGGAGTCACCAGAAGGAGCGCTCTCCAGCACCCCCTACAAGGACTCGAAAAGGCTGAGTAGTCTGACCTGCAGTTTGGTGCA
This sequence comes from Aphyosemion australe, assembly GCA_006937985.1. Lineage (NCBI taxonomy): Eukaryota > Metazoa > Chordata > Actinopteri > Cyprinodontiformes > Nothobranchiidae > Aphyosemion > Aphyosemion australe. The sequence continues at coordinate 2,997,487 of SSNS01000016.1, read as the reverse complement.
TAAGCACAAACCACAGGACCCGTCCCTCCACACGCAGGCGGAGGGAGGCTACCCTCTCATTGAGCCAGAGCCATATGTTGAGGTGAGTCCGGTAAACCCCAACATACAGGCACAAAGATGGAGGGCAACTAGTATGCCCACCCCTGCTCAGTGCCTCTCAGTGGGAGCAACTCCAGAGTGGTAGAGTGTCCAACCCCTCTCGAGGAAACTGGTTTCGGAGCCAGAGCCGTACGTTGAGGTGAGTTCGACTATATCTAGCCGGAACCTCTCAACCTCACACACCAACTATGTACCGTGAGCCAGCTTTTGTAGCCGAGGATCAGACTGGCAAGATCCCTGCCTTCGGCTGCCACCAGACACACAATGCACCTGACCCCTTTGGCCCCTCCCACAAGTGGTGAGCTCATGGAAAGGGAGATCCACGTCTCCTCTTTGGGCTATGCCCGGTCGAACTCCATGGGTAAGCACCTTCCTCAGTAAAATGAATGCACTGGGGGCGAATGGAGACCCAACTAAGATGGCAGCCAGCCATTATGGCAGCTCCAATAGGCAGCGCCAGTCCACGAGGTGTCTGTGTGATACATCAGCTCCAATAGACATCATCAGTCTATGAGACGTCTATATATGATGTCTATGTGATAGCACCCATGCTACAGGAAATAGCTAGCTAGCATGCTAGAAGGTGCTGGATCTCCTTACCCCTCTCACTCTCACACAACATGACATGAGAATAATAATTGTAAAACAACGTGTTTTAGCTCTGTTTGTTGGCTACAGAAGCACATTCATAAACAAGAAACGTGCAGTCGCCATCTAAAATTATCGAGTCAACCTGACTATTGGTGTGATACGCTTGTCAGCCACTAGATGGTGCCATCAGATAAAAGAAATACTCCGGAGAGCTACTTTAATTAAGGCACACAGGCTGCTGGAGACTGAAAACTCAAGCTGGAAAACAAACTCATGTCAAAATAAAAGGTGACTAAGGACAAAAATGGACATTATTGACTGCAGTTGCTTTTGAGTAGGCTAGTGTATTTATGTGAGTATTATTATCTAATTTATCTGTGAATTTTATTATTGACTTCATCTGTAAAACTGCTTATTTGGAAAATGGAAACAAATAAGCAGTTGTTGAATTGTAGTCATTTGAACTTATACTTTCACACATAGCCCCATCTGTGGTCCTTAGTGTGACATCATCAAGGAGAGAAGATTTTGAAATTTGAATGGCTACAGCCCCCGCCCCTGCTCCCCCTCACCTTAGGAAGGAGCTAAAAGCCACACCACATACACACACGCGCACGCAAATAGCCTTGTAGCGCTAACAAGTAGTTATTTTGTTTTTGCTGTGATTCACCCCAGAAATGGTCTAGAAATGCATATGGCTCCAACATATACAACATATACTTCCTCTTCCACAGCTTGAAGTTTACAGGCTGACATTAATTCAATGCAGGTCGAGTTAGCATTCAAGCTAGGTTGGTGTGCTAAGCTGACTGAGGCTTGTCTGTGTCACCCCATAGTGCATGCTGGGAACTGGTGCGCATTCTTGTCAATTGACAGCTCCCTCTTGTGGGTATGCAACTCTGTCGGTCAACACCCCAGGCTCGTATAAATGATTCATCTTGCTGTAAAGGCCAGGGGAGGGACTTAACGTAAATATAAATGATAAAAGAACCTACTTTATTTCAGAAAACAGGGTCAGATAGTCCAATTTAAGCATTTTAAAGCCACTTTAAAAACGATGTACCCCAGCTTTAAAGGGTTAAGTTTCCACTATTTAAGGGTGCGAGCCTATGCAGCAACAGGCAGGTGAAATCCAGAAAATGTTTTAGTGCTGAGTGACAAAAAAGAACAAGTAAAGGAAAAGGTAAAAAGTGAGAACAGGACTCCAGAGACATCATGGAAACATGAGGATCTGACAAAAAGCTGAGAAACCAAGGGCTAGATATACAGCTGAGGTTCAAAGCTAAGTGAAGGGAGGTTATGGTTTACACGAGAGAGGCAGGAATGATTGGAAGAGAGAACTGAGAGAATAGTGGCCTTGAAACAAGGAACAAAATAATACAAAGTAAATAGAAAATACAGCAAATTTAATAAATAAAGCCAAATAAACACCATAAAAACGTCTAAAATTTCACATTTCATCAAAACATTTTTTGTAGACTTTTCCTTTTCCTTCAAGTTATCTGCTATTTCAGTGGAAATTTAATGACATTCCTCTTTGACATGATGCTGTGAAGTTTGTTTATGTAAATAACCATGCAATGAAAACTGAGAGTGATGTAAAGGTTTATAAAGGTTGCATGATTTTTTGGACAGTGGAGCTGTTTTAAAAAGGAAGCAATTCACTTTGGTACTTGGACTAGCCATTTGCTCATAGTCCTGCAGCATGTAAACTCTATTTCTCTATTTCTCTTAGCAGAGGCTGTTCATAATTCTAGCTACAATCAGTAAGACTTTTTTTTGTAATTATTTGTATTTCTTTTACACTGAAATACACTGAATTATGATCAATATATAATTCAGTCATCAGTTGTTTTACTGTTACGGCTAAATTGTGACCAGATGCATGAAATATATGCTTTCATCTTTTTTTAGCAAATTGAATTGGCGTGTAGTCACTGAGCCCAGCTACATGTATTTACATATGCACAACCATTACATTCTAATACATATAAGCGTATAAACTCAGACACCACCATGTCTCTTGGTTCATTTAAACCTTTTCCCTCTGAAGCAAAAACCATCAGCCCTCCCACTGGTTCCACCCACGCTCTCCATTTCTGCGACTCCTAATTTCTCTCTGCTCTGGTCTCTAGCTCGTCTCCGTTCTGTGTCTGCACAATTGTCTCTTACTCACTGATTCTCTATATCATTTTTTTCTTTGCAGGTGCTCGTGGCTTTCATCAGCTTTTCAGAAACTATGTTGCTTGTGTATCTCAGCTACAAGGTGAGACACTCATGGCCCCCGTCGGTCGCTCGGGAACTTTTTGTGATGTTTGCTGCTATGATGTGCATGCACGTGTGTGTGTGTGTGTGTGTGTGTGTGTGTGTGTGTGTGTGTGTGTGTGTGTGTGTGTGTGTGTGTGTGTGTGTGTGTGTGTGTGTGTGTGTGCACGCGTGCGTGCGTGCATTTTGGGAGTGCTTGAGGTTGTTGTTTGTCTTTTTTGCACTCCTCTATTTGTTCACAAAACAGATTTTTTTCTTTATCATTGACCTCTCCTCTGCTCCTGGGGCCTCGAGGCCTTTTCTGCATTGTTTTGCCACGTAGCAAAGAGACTTTAGGGGAGGCCCCTGTGTTGAGACAATGGGGGGCGTAATCCATCAACGGGTTGCCCCTGCCTTTGATGTACTTGACACTGTAAGCTTGTGAAGGGCTCACTCCACAGATTACTCTGGAGGCTTGAGGCCTTAGCATTTAAAGCTGACTGATTCCTGTGGACACAGCCTGTGACTGTCCACCTACACCAGCCAGATTCAGGTCAGCCACATCCAGGCAGCAAACACATAAAAACAGCCATGGCTGACATCTTAATTGAACAGCAAGGCTTAGTGGGAGCTGAGTAATGGTGCCTCTCCTCTCAAACGACACAAGGGAGTTGTATACATCCTGAGATTCATTCTACGAAGAAAAAGCTTGTCCATTTGGCCCTTTCCACTGTAAGCTGGCGGTCCTCTTATGTTCTAATCCCTTAAGGTCGTGAAGACAATGAAACTTGCTGACCCTTGTGTGTGCTTTGTGTTTCCAGGGCAACGTTTGGGAGCAAGTCTTACGTGTCCCATTCATTCTGGAGATGATCAGCACGGTTCCCTTCATGATCACTGTGAGTGGAGAGATAAGAGTCACTGAGTACTGATTGCAGGGAAGTCTCTCCATCAGTCGTTTGTTTTGGCTAATGTCTGCAGCAGCGTTCCACTGATGGAGTCACAGCAGGCACATTCTGACAGAAGCCCCTCTCTCACTGGAGAGCTCAACACTGCAACATAATAAAAGCTGAAGTGACAGAGAGCCAAGTGAGCCTTTTTCTTCTTCTTGACAGGTGATTCTGCCCTCCTTCAGAAACCTCTTCATCCCTGTATTTCTCAATTGCTGGCTGGCCAAACATGCCTTGGAGAACATGATAGTAAGTGAGAAAATATATTCCATTCTAGGTTTCCTGTAGCTGCCATCTCGACACCTCTCTTGTGTTGTTTTGTTGGCGAGCACTTCCTCTACTCCTTCTCCAACTCAGCCCACCGGATTTATCTTAAACTCTCTGCTGTGAAGATAAATCTGTCAGAAAATAATTAAAAACTCTCCCATTTCATTGCTGCGATGACATCCTACATTACTTGTATGGTGTGGCGATTGCAAAGCGACACAGTAAAGAAATTAATGGCTGCATAATGCCACATTAAGCCTTCAAAACAATAAAAATGTTTTAAGGTGAGGTCTGCTGAGAAATCATGTAATATTTATTTTCTTTTTGCGGTATGATTGGTCACATTAAATATCACACTCATTCTGAATGTGAAAATGTTCTTCAATCTGTGGCATTAGCTGCAGAAAGAAAATAGATAGGGAAACACTCGGGTCAGAAAAAGCCACACAGATCTACATCACTCTATGAAATTTGCATTTATGCACTCACCCATCTTGGCTCACAACCACGAAAGGCTGTGTTGATTTAGCGGCCAGGAGAGAGCAGATTGCATCTGTGCTAGTAGAAGCTAACTGTTAGCATTAGCAACTCCACAACATGGTGGAAAACGTTCAGGCTTGTTATTTTTGGAGATAACATATCAACGTTACATTTTTTACCTGAGAAAGAAGAGTGAACGGAGGCAGCTGTTAGCCAATCAGAGGTGAGATGTTTGCATATCATGAATAATAATGAGTAAGACTCCAAATCCTGCTGTTTTCCACACCTAAAGGTGCATTCCAGTTGTCCTCGGAACTCGTTTTTCCGAGATAAGTTAACCGGAAATGGTGCAATGAACTCGGAATTCCGAGCTGTGAGCTCGTTTGTTTCAGAGGACCCGGAGATCACCATTTTAAAGATGGCCGCACCCAATGCTACCATAGTTGTTGTCGTCTTTATTTTTTTCATCATTTATATGTTCTGCTTTCTTTCTTTTTGCTATTTAACAGCACTGAGCTGTTGTTTATTCTTGTTATCAATAGTTACGATGCTGAAAACGTCAGCATTGCCGCCAAAATTGACCGGCGTTTATGGTTTTTTAACTGTACCTAGTGTTTACGTTTTGACGTTTGATTTTTAATGTTTTTTTCTGGTTTTACTGCTGATTGTTGTGTGTGACACGTTTCCTGCATTCCTTCTCAAGGGACTTTAGGTGCAGAGACTACTTTGTTATTAGTTCTTTGTACTCATACAGAACAACAACACACGCAGCTTTACTGCCGTCGTCCATTTTTTTTCCGAGTTGGAATATGGAACGCAAAACGAGCTTGTTACGTCATTTCCTGGTTGGAAATTCCAAGTTCCGAGGACAACTGGAAAGCACCAAAACTTCCTGAAACAGGAGCGCCAGAGCTTTTTTTCCACTGAAACAAACTCGTTAGGCATTCATTCATACTAGAAACCACAGCAGACATATTGGAATAAGGAGTGTAGGCCCACTTTACAGTCACCACACTGATTTCATGTCAACATTCGGTCCGTTTCTCTTTGCAGAATGACCTCCACAGGGCGATCCAGCGGACACACTCAGCCATGTTCAACCAGGTGGTGATACTCATCAGCACATTGGTCTGTCTTATGTTTACATGGTGAGTGCCACCATTTGTAGCACTAAACTGAAGGGTGGAAGGCAGGGGGGGCAGGTGAAGAAAAGCTAGCTGTTAAATGGAGATTGCATAGGAAGTCAATTGTGTCAAAGAGGACGGATGAGATGGACCAGTTATAGTGTGAAACAGGCAGAAAAGTCATATAGGGAGCGAAGTTTGCCACCGCTAGAGCTGGTCGAGAATGGCAGAAGGCAGAGAGGTAATTGGTTACTGTCAGAGTGGGCTGGTGCTCTTAAACGACAGCAGGCGATTGCTTCAGTGCAGCGGAGGATGTTTCAACTCGCTTCATATCTGGGGCAAAAGCTCGAGCAAATCAAGGGGCAGCTTGAGTTAAGCTTCCCGACCACTTCAGGTCTGACATTTGCTGGTTGACTCATATCTGCTAAAGATTGTGATAATCGGCACCGCACACCTTCATGCACAGATTCCCAACACTGGAGCACACATCCGCCCCCATCTTTGCACATAAAAAGTCACAGATATTTGCACAGGTGTGAAAAACCTCTCCCCATGAATAAAGGCTCCCATGAGAGCCTACACCTCTGGCAGCATGACAAGTGTCTTTGATGCTCACTCACTTTTCTCACATCCCATCATCCCACAAAAATCTCCATCAGCATCTGCGGCATCCAGCACCTGGAACGAGCGGGAAACAACTTGACCCTGTTCGACTCGCTTTACTTCTGCGTGGTCACCTTCTCCACTGTGGGCTTTGGAGATGTCACCCCTCAGATCTGGCCCTCGCAGCTCCTGGTGGTCATCATGATTTTTGTGGCGCTCATTGTGCTTCCTATCCAGGTGAGAAACAAATGTTTAACACAAGCACAACGATGTCAAACAAATAGCCTGGGGAGGGTGGTGTCATGACACTCCAGATCTATTTCACCCTCTCTCCAACATCTAACCTTATCAATCAGGACCACTCTGCCACCTTTAGAAGCCACCTAGATCTCTCTGATATGCCCAAGAACATTGAGGTTGTCTTCCTTGTCACTAATATTTCTTGTATCTCTCCCATCATACTAAAATTTGATGAGTCACTGCATCCTACGTACATTTTTGACACTATTTTTATTCACAGAGCAGCAAGAGACCCTTTTATACTCACTCAGTCTCCTAAATCTTTTCCCTGTCTTTGAGCAAAAATTGACAGCAGAGAACTGGATGTTTAGACAGATACAGCAGGTGATATAACACATCCTCTGTCCCACTGGGCCTTCCTCCTATCCATGCAAACCTTTCATCTGCCATACCTGTGCTTCTCCCTGAACATGTGAGGATGCTAATAGGATTCATCGTCTCTGTGCATGTGTTTGTATCTGCAGTTAGGGAGCTATCTCTGAGCAGAGAATCTCTGAAGACATAAAACTAAGAAGTCACCAGTAATGATGCTGTGACTCAGTGTTGAAGATGTTTTATTTTTAGTATTGTTTGTGTTTTGGGGTAACAAATATGAGCTTCCATTTAAAATCCCCCACAATCCATTACTGTCCAGCTAAAAGTACTAGCAGTGACATTTATTCTTATCCACATTCATTCTGACACACCTAACTGTATGGCAGAATTAACTTGGCCACAGAAGTTCTACAGAGAGAAGTGCTAATGCAGTCATTTCTTTTTGCATCTTTAATATATTAAAAATGACACCATAACATTGGTATGTGTCCATTTATATTCACTAAACAAATGCTTCAGCATTGTACATTCTGATGTTTTGTCACGTTTTGGCTCAATAGCTGAAATTGTCCAAGATGTCATTAATATCTGTAAAATGGACATTGATGAATGTTCTAATATATATATATATATATATATATATATATATATATATATATATATATATATATATATATATATACACTACGCAAACCAATATAAAAATATTTCTTTAAAACCCTTTAGAATTGAATTTTATGGAAATGAAAACTTTTTGTTTCATTTGCATATGTCTTTTTCTTTTATTTTGTCATTTTGAGTTCTGAATACCTGCAATTAAATTCATAGTGCTGATATCAGGAATGCATTTTATGTCTCAAATATTACATAATGACTAAAAGCTGGCAGCAGTTTTTATGTCTGATAATTTGATAAATTGTCAAAAAAAATAAATTAAATATGAAGCAAAAAAGTCAAATCAAATAACTTGGATATTCAACATAAAAGTCTTTTTAAAAATCCCTCTGATTTATATTTTTAAATACAGTTAGGTATTTAAATTGTCTACGGAGTCTTGAGAATTCCCTAAAGGGAAGTCTGAAGTGTTGCAATCAAAGCTATTTTATTGTGATAGTGAATATTATCTTTCACATTGCTGTTGTCGATAGTTAAGGAGCAGTTCCAGCTAGTAGAGTCTTGTTTCATTAAATGTTAAAACTGCTTGCCGTTGCTCTGCATGTGGGACTGCATCCCACGCCTGAAGGAAGGACCAGCTTCTGATAAAGCTCCTACTGTGTTTCAGCTGTGGCCAAATGTCTTCACAAAGGCTTCACGAACAACAAAAACTGGAGCATAAGGATAATTTGCTAAAACGACATGAGTCAGCTGATGATCTCTTCATCATCTCATCCTCCCTGCTTCTGCTCGCAATCTCTCATCCATAAATACCCCCTGACATTTAGAAACTGGCCCCTGCAAGCCCCGCCCTCTGTGTGTGTGTGTGTGTGTGTGTGTGTGTGTGTGTGTGTGTGTGTGTGTGTGTGTGTGTGTGTGTGTGTGTGTGTGTGTGTGTGTGTACATGCATTTGTGTGTGTGTGTACATGCATGTGTGTGTGTGTGTTTGCGTGTGTGTGTGTATATGTATATGCATGTGTATGTGTGTGTCTGTATGTTCATGCGTGTGTGTGTGTGTGTGTGTACATGCATGTGTATGTGTGTGTCTGTATGTTCATGTGCGTGTGTGTGTGTATATGTATATGCATGTGTGTGTCTGTATGTTCATGCATGTGTGTGTGTGTGTGTGTGTATATACATGCCTGTGTGTATTCCTTCCTGTCTGACCCACAGCTCTGCTGCCATGACTGCACAGATCCACGTATCAACACCAAACGTCTTGACATGACTTTCTGCATTTTTGAAAACATGAATATTTTTACTTGATTAAAATTCATTTTCATCATTTTCAGCGTTCTAATGGAAGCCAGTAAAAGGCTGTGGACAAAGTACATCCTAAAGAGCTCTGTCCTGATGATGCTTTCAGTTTTTAATAAGCGGATATTATCTCAACACAACACAGATCTGATTTATCAGGGGTAAAATGATGACTTGCCAGAGAAAAAGATGACACGCTAATGAAATATAACTAGGTCTGAGTCATCTGTGCTTGTTACTCGCCATTCAGAGCCCTGATGCTGCTGAAGCTCTGTTACAGTTGGCTCAAGGTCCAGTGCATCAGTTAAAAGGCTCCTTTTGTCGTGGCGTGTAAATTGCGTTGCACTTGCTCTACGTTATTTGCCGATGCACCGAAAAACATGTCTGTGCAGTTTTATTCGAGTCTTACTCATTGTTTGCATCTTCCACCTCACCCCGTTAATGTTCGCTATCATGTTCCATCCATCCACAATCCTGAAATCTCCACTTATCTTAATTCCCACAAACACTCTCCTTAATCAAATGGAAACACTACACACGAGGCAACGCTCTCTTTTCATACACCACCTGGGTCCGTGCTGTATTCCCGCTAACTTAATCCTGTTTCCATCTGTTGAATGTGATGGATGTCGCCCTAAATGCAGTTTGAGCAGCTGGCCTTTCTGTGGATGGAGCGACAGAAATCTGGAGGCAACTACAGCCGCTACAGGGCACAGACGGAGAAACACGTGGTGTTGTGCGTCAGCTGTCTCAAGATCGACCTCCTCATGGATTTCCTCAACGAGTTCTTCGCTCACCCTCGGCTGCAGGTCTGCTTTTAAGTAGGACAAGCAGGTTTTCAGGGGGTCTCGTGTGTGTGTGTGTGTGTTTGTAATAATCCTTTTCAGGACCCCTAGTGTCGTAGGATTTAATTCTGCAGTAGCAGGGATCAAACCTCTGCCTTATTCATCTTGGAGCAGCTGTGTGTGTCTGCTTAAAGGTGTGAATATTTATCAGCTTCCTCCATGAGCATCGGTGACCCGGTTCACATCTTTTCAGTTTAGTTCTTGGAAATTTGGTGCTCTTGAGTTCATAAATGAGTGACACTGCTTGATCGCTGCAAGTCTGACCGTTCTATAAAAATATGGCGGATGTGTGTGTAGGATTACTACGTGGTGATCCTTTGCCCTGCTGAGATGGACGTCCAGGTTCGGAGGGTCCTTCATGTCCCCCTGTGGGCTCTGAGAGTCATCTACCTGCAGGGCTCGGCCCTCAAAGACCAGGACCTGATGAGGGCCAAGTGAGTCATGCTGACAGTTTGTCTTTATTAGAAAGTAACTATAGCAGAGTCATTTAAGCACAAATCAACACCTGAGCTGTACACAAACCCTCGATGGTCAATAATGTGCTGAACTTGGAGTTCATAATTAATTCAAATAAAGCATCTTGAGCTTGGAGGAAACATCTTTAGTTACAGTTTGATTCAAGTTTATTTTCAGATCAGAAGCAGGATTTGAAGCTTCACAGAGGCAGAAAAGGAAACATCTTTTTTATGAAGTCTCCACCTCCTACAGACTCATCTTTAAAGGCGGTGGGCTTTAATGTCACATCGGTATATTTATTGTTCCATCGTCCCACTTTTTTTCCCTTCTTTTGTCGGCTCTCACAATAACATGACAACACCCGTCTTCCTGTGTCTCACGGCCTCCCCCATTTCTCTCTTCCTCCCACTCTGTCTATCTCTGTGGCTCCTGCCACTGCGCTCTACTAACTACCTGCAGGATGGACGATGCTGAGGCCTGCTTTATCCTCAGCAACCGGTTTGAAGTGGACCGCATTGCTGCTGTACGTGTTTTAACCTTTTCTCCACATTTCATGACCTTTGATGACATAAAACTGTAATCATGGCCAGAATCTATCTTCCTATTCGTATAGGCATCTTTAAACCAATCTCCATCTCTTTTACTCTGGTTTTTGATCTTGACTTTAAAAAAGATGATTTACAGTTTTGTGTTGAATAATTTGTTTTATTTTTAATTGTTCTGCATTATTTCCTTTAAAGTTTGAATTTCACAATTAAAACAACTGAAGGAGTTTGATAGACACCACATCCTTCCTCGCATGTTGAAAACTGTGATAATAATGTTAGATTGCAAAGTAAAAACCAGCTCATCACCTCAAACCTGATTTATTTTGACCATTTAACATCCACACTGACAAAAATGCTAGAATTTCTCTTCTTTGCATGTCAAGTATAAATCTTAAATTCTCTTCATCTTTAACAAAACGTCCGTTTCTGTTCCTGTTAGTCCATTTAATCCCCTCTCTAAAATGGTTTCCTAGTTCTGCTGAAGCACTGATAACAGAAGTAGCCTGAATTCAGAAGACCCTGTGAATATTTTTAATGGTTTTCCAAATAATGGTAAACTCATCCAGAGGTCTCAGCTCGGCTGAAGCCTCACACACGTGCTCTCAGCCAGCCATGGAAGGTCAGAATCTTTCCATGATTATTCAGCTGCTCCACCATCAGCAGCTGAAGTGGGATGCAGTGGTCTGATGCTGCTCATCATCACTTTGTGCCTCACTTACTTACTTTCTTTTCCTTCTACTCTCAGTTCACTCTGTTTTCTGTTTTTGTTATTTGGCAGGACCATCAGACCATCTTGAGAGCCTGGGCGGTCAAAGACTTCGCTCCAAACTGCCCCCTGTACGTCCAGATCCTCAAGCCTGAGAACAAGTTTCACGTCAAGTTTGCAGGTGGGCAGTGAGATAAAAGATGCTGGCAGGGATCTGAGCCGAATGTGTTGTTTGGAGACAACTCCTATTCATGTCCTGGATTATAATGTAGTGATTCTTACTGAATGATACGTCTTCCTAGTCCAAGTTGGCAATGGCTTCTGTTCAGTTTATCACAGGATTTGAGTCGTCTTCTGGTGTGATGCACAAAGTTTATGAGTGCTCTTTTATTTTGCTAATAAGGAGCTGAGTTGTGTTCGGATGACTTAAACGTGTCAAACGAGGGTCTGAGCACCTGAAAACCTTCCAACACCTTTCATTTCAGTTCTCTCACACATCTTCCTGCTCGCAGCCCTGAAGGATCTTAGACCCGGTTTCAGACGGACCCCTTTATCCCAGCTGTCTCTATCGATGATTAACGTTTTACTTTGCCACCTCAGAAATAGAAAATCCCTTCTTTTGATGAGTTCTGCAGCTGCCAACCTGGCAGACGAGCTCCCTCCACTGCGTAATCCACCTGCAGCGCCGTTAAAACACCTCACAGTCAGACCCCAGCTTTTGTTATTAGCGAGGCAAGAACGGTTCGACAAGAAATAAAATTTCATGTTCATCCATTATCAAACCCTTTCAACAATACATGATGAACAGTGAGCTCTGCAGGAGGAATCTTCTGCTCTGCTGTCAGACGCTTTTATTGCTTTGATGTTTTATCTCACATGAACAGAGTTTGACATGCTGAAATAGCCTCCTGATTCATTTCAGAATATTAATTTAGCATTGAGCGCTGTGGATTTTGCGTCCTGTCTGATGGCTAATAGCTGCTCCCTTCACTGATGCAGCAGATAATTAGTGCTGAATTTAAACGCCCGGAGCTTTAGTGATTCCCAGATTTTTAAAATCAGTTTTAATGGAGCAAATTTCATAATAAGGTGCGGTTTTCTGAATTTACAACTGCTCGTCGTGCAGTCGCACGGGCATTACCCTGAGGACAGATGCCAAATTCTGACGCCACTTGGAAAACACTCATCAAGCAATGGTGTGGGAGGCATTAATAAGCAAGAGATACAAGATTTAATTTGATCCATAAACTCAGCTTAATAAGAGCTGAGCGTTCATTAGAAAAGATCTGCTGCAGCAGAGCAGAGAAGCTTGAGGTGTTTCGGGTCTAGAGAGTCTATTGATTACTTACCTTATTTATGTTTTAAATAAAAATATCCCTTTGCCCCCCTGAGCTCAGATCATTGCAGCAGCTCATTGTACATGCAGCAACAGCTCACTGATTTAATTAGCTAAGCCGGTGGACCTGTGGTCGGGTCGGGATTGCTCTCCTGCAGCTACACCTTTGAACCTGGTTTATAATGGAAAAGAAAAATGAAGAATGAGCTGAAACTCCAAGATATTTGGAGCCAGGATGACAGAACGGGGGCTGTGTAGAAAGGCTGCGGCTGCTTTAGGTGTTTGGGATAATTGGTGGAATGTGTGTATGGCTGTAATGACTGTTGCCTCGCCATAGAAACACAAGCTGAGGCGCTGAAACGAACTGACAGGCTGAACAGCAAGGGACTACTGTGCATTTGTGTGTGAGCTGCATTATGATGTGCCGCTCTGAGTCAAAACAACACTGCTACTTAATCACTATATTCACAATCACCAGTTTTAATTGTCATGTTTATCACCAACCCACCCCCAGGCTCTTACACACACACACGCACACACACGCACATGCACGCACGCACACACACACACGTCTCATTAATTTAGAGCAGGCTGCATTTAAATCTTCTAAGGCCTAATGGTTCTCAAACTAGCATCTGACTGAAGGTGATTTTTCAGCTCAGACGCTGATGTTTACTCACCAATTATGTCCTAATATAGGGCACTTACTGCAGACTTTTAGGAGCCGGGCTCAGCCCGGCGGGCTGCACGGTCGTTGCCAACAGGCAGCGTGGCACGCCTGTGCATCGAGCTGAAGACAACGCATTTAAAAATTACACAGCCGAGGAAATGGATTCTCCCTCAGCCCGCTGCACTGATTGGCTCACTACAAACATTAAGCGGTCAATTGGGTTTTCCTTTCAGAGAGGAGGCTTGGAGGCAAAAGGTAAACAGGAGCGTCATCTGTGTTCGGCCCACAGCCGTGAACATATGAGCTGTTTAATGATGAGTGGGAAAAGTGGGAATCACTCCACGTGTTGCTTTGTCTTCCTGTACCTCCCAACCTAAACATGGGAAATTAGGATGCATTAATATCTTATTTGAATTTCTTCAGTTTGGAGAAATAGAGATGAGTTTTGATAAAAATGATTAGCCAAAGGGTCAGACTGAGAGAAAATAATCCATTCTCAAAAGTGTCATAGTTCACTTAATAAATAAATGAATAAATAAATAAATAAATCCTGAGGGATTAAGAAGAGAAGAGCTCGTCTGAAACTTTGTGACTTTATTGATCTGTGTTAGAATGACACGTTTGTTGGCTCAGCCCTCATTTTTAACATGCATGTTAAATCTTTTGACATTTGCAGCGAGAACATCTGTCTGCAGCCTGACTCACATTTGAACATCTGCCAAAGTGCTAACAACCATGTTTTTCTGTCACATGATACGTGGATCATTCAAGTTGTTGTTTTGAGAATAGTTGTGTTTTGCTGTCGCCTACTAACCCAAAGCTGCTTTTTTTTATTTCTCTGTGTGCAGATCATGTTGTGTGTGAAGAAGAATTTAAGTACGCCATGCTGGCTTTAAACTGTGTGTGTCCCGGCACCTCCACTCTTATCACTTTATTGATCCACTCCTCCAGAGGACAGTAAGTTTTCTTTCTCCTCCTTTTCATTTTGTTATGTTTTTATGGTCTAAGCTATAGCCTTACGATCAAATAAACTCTAAACCACATAGGTAACAAAACATGGCCATCACATTTTCTTTTTCTTGTTAAGAACGGCGCCACAGGAAGCTTTCAAGCAACGTGCTGGAGCGTTTCAAGCCCTCAACAGGTATGTGGAATAAAATGGTGTTTAGTTTTGATCTAATTAATATTTTTAATTTTCTATCATGCATAGTGAAAGTTTTTACTCAAAATAACTATTGGGATTCACTTTTAACCCTTATACGCTCTTAGTGCATTTTTTTGTGCAGACAGTTGTGTTTTGGGGGGAAGTTTTAAAAAATAAAAAAATTCCTTACTCCATTTAATATAATGCTAAAATGATTTTATAGCATTCCTTCTCCTTTGTCATTTTTTTGTGCCATTGACGCCCATGTAAATCATTTTTTTCCCAACTATTAGCATTTTATTATTATTATTATTCTGTCTGGGTTACCAGACCAGTCCACACTCCAAGGTGTTTCAAAACAAATCCTCTGGACATGACACACAAAAAAAAGATTTAATTTTTTCATTTGTTTACATTTCTGGTTTTGATTATAAACTTGGCAATAAATGGGTTAAATCTCAGAAAAACACAAATTTTTTTATTATATTTTGTGAGGACTGAAGCCAATGATGAAATTCATTTTTAAAAATTTGGGACTTATTGGAAAATATTATATGACGAAGTTTTGTTTCAGCATTTTTTTGTGCACAAAGACAAAGTGTGACTTTTTTTAGATAATGACATTACACAATAACTACAAAAGGAGCAAATCATATTTTTATGCCCATTTGTGATACTCCAAGACAGCTACAATTCACCCCCAAAACAGTTCCTCTGGACATAACACACACATTTATTAATTTTTTTCACAGGCCTAGCTTTGAGTATAAATCTGGCAATAAAGGGGTTAAATCTCAGAGATACACAAATATTTTATTATATTTTGTGAGGACTAAAGCTAAGGATGAAACTTATGTAAAAAAATGGGACTTATGAAATATTATATATGATTATATATACAGTATATATATATATACTGTTTAATACTTAGATGGGAAGCGTGTCCAAGAGGTTTAAGGAGCACATTAAGTTCATGTCTGAGAACGTTCCACAGATTTGAAGAAAAGAATCAAATAAAGGGTTCACTTTATTACTTTGTTTGAAAGTTTCAGTTAGAATTAATTTATAGTTTAAATTTAAAAATGGGCTGAGGCTTAATAAATATTAAAATCTGGTTTTACAACGGTGAGAAGTGACTGGATCAGCATGTTGCAAATTTAATATCTGATACACAGATTTTAGAAAAATGAAGTATCAAAATCAACACACTCATGAAAAGTAATCTGTATTTTTGTCATACCTTAATATTTTTATTTCAATGGAACAGTTCATGACTTCATCTGTTTTACAAAACCACACAAAGGTACTTTTATGTTTCAATAAACCAAGTAGGAACAACATCCTGAGCCATAATAGTTATTTTTTTATCCTATCTGAAACTTTTAAAATGTAAAATTAAGATTTAACAGACATTAAAACAAAGTGAGCATATTTATTTGCTTCATAGGAAATCTTTTATTTCTGGAACTGACGGCATTTGCTTCTTTGGCTGTGAAAATGCTCCATAAGTCAGACTTGTCCTCCTCCTCGTCTGCTTTACACGTCGTTCCTGTAAACTGCAAACTTGCTAACACTTATTTATATGATGTGGTTCTTGTTGAGGGCCACCCACAGTCACACTACCTCCTCACCGGTGCGTCTTTAGCCCCCGCGTCTAAAGCCTCATCCCCCAGGGGAAGCTGGAAGAGTGTGTCGTTCAGACGGGCTGCAGGTCTTTGTCCTACATCCACATCCTGATTGTTGTATTGATCAGAAGCTTTGACAGAGATGTAAAATGTTAACACCTCAACCTTAATGGAGAATATTCTCATGTGACCCTGGTGCTGAGCTGGATGCTTCATAAAATGTGTTTTAAAGGTCACAGTTTCCCACATTAGTCTCCCTACTTTGTTCATTTGTTTGTTTCTGACCCAGGGAAGGTGGTGCGAGTTCAGCGGACCAGTGGCACCGGACCTACCGACGATGCTCAGCCAACGAGGTGCATCACATCCGTCTGGAGGAGAGTAAATTCTTTGGAGAATACCAGGGCAAGAGTTTTACTTTTGCCTCCTTTCATGCACATAAAAAGTAGGTAAAATCTAAATCACATTCTGTACAAATGAAAACACATGTAAGTGCACTGCTGACAACTGAGCTCTTCTCTGTGGCTGCAGGTTTGGAGTTTGTCTGATTGGAGTACGCAGACTGGATACCACCAACATCCTGCTCAACCCGGGTCCTTGTCACATCATGGGAGCTTCTGACACCTGTTTTTACATCAACATCTCCAAGGAGGAGAACTCAGCCTTTGTCAGGGGGCAGAGGGAGCCGTCCTGGGGCAGCACAAGGGGGAACTCAAGAGGAGTGCCCCAAAGTATCTACCATGGACTCACCCGGCTCCCCGTCCACAGTATCATCGCCAGCATGGGTCAGTCAGATGAGCACGAGCACTAGGTTTCATTTACACAGAGAGGGATTAGCTGTCAGAAATTTGCATTGGAAGAAAAATGTTCATCACTTTGCAGAACAAAGAACCAACTTCCTCACTGCCAAATGTTAAATTCTGTAGCTGCACAAACGCGCCACCTAGTGGAAAGCAAAGCTCTCAGCTTCTCTGCACAGTGTTAAATAACCCTGCTTCTGTGTGGTTTAGGCACTGTGGCCATCGACCTGCAGGACTCCAGCGACAGCAGCCCTGAAGGGCAGGACCCGGGCAGCGCGGGCCTCGGCAGTGGGAGAGGGAGCAGAAGCAGCTCCAGGACAGAAGTGGGAGGTGCTAACACCTTGGCTCTGCCCGCCACGGGAGATTCAGCTGATGAGAGGCGGCACAGCATCGCACCAGTCCTGGAGTTGGTGGACGGTGTCAACAACCCGACCTTTGACCTTCTGGGAGAGCAGTCCGAGGATGAGGGAGGGGATGAAAGCAAGGATGATAGTGACAAAGATGAGAGCTCCCACTGGTGGGGGCGACACTGCGAGTAAGTACAGTGAGCTTTTCCTACAGCAGGTGTGATGTTTTAGTAGGGTCAGAGGTAAATGCAGGCTTGTCCTACAGGTGGGTGAAGGGATACCCTCCAAACTCTCCATACATAGGCAGCTCACCAGCACTATGCCACCTCCTGCAAGAAAAGATGCCTTTCTGCTGCCTACGCATGGATAAGGTACAGCATGCACTTCAGTGGCTTATTACCCTGAAGATGACAGCCAATCACCTCCATCCTTCTCTCCTAGGCTTGCCACCACATCCCCTTTGAAGACGCTCGCTCCTACTGCTTCAAAAACAAACTGATCATTGTGTCTGCGGAGGCTGCAGGAAACGGTCTGTACAACTTCATTGTGCCTCTCCGTGCATACTACCGAACCCGGAAGGAGCTCAAACCCATCGTCCTGCTGCTGGAGAGCATGTGAGGACAGTTTTATTTGTTCTGAAAACCCAACTTCCAACCAAAACCGGCTGTTGTAGCCGTGACAGGGGTGGTTGAAATCTAGGTTGCACACATGTTGAAAATTGTGGGTGTGGCCTTTTTAAGGTCTCCGTAAACATGATTTGTGAGAAGTTGAATGCTCTCAGGACGGTGCTACTCTACAGCGCTGTGGCGTGTTTTGAGGCTGGTACACAGACGCAGCCAGCCAAATGAGAGTGGAATCCAATAAAAGGCCAATAAAACGCTGAGTCACTCCTGCGTAGTGCTGCTTTTTTCAGCCGTCTCAGAAGGCCTTTAGCCTGTTTAGTATTTCAGTGCTGAAGGAGGACAAGCTGTCTCTGAGGGGACTCCAGCTCTACACTATGCCACTGATAAATCTCCCCTCCCTAAAGTCTATTTGTTTTCTGATTGGTTTAGACCGGAAGCTGATTTTTTGGAAGCTATCTGTTGGTTTCCCATGGTGTTCTACACAGTGGGCTCCATCGAAAAGTAAGACTCACCTTTTTGCTCATCTCATAATTTATTAGCCCTCCTCTTCAGGACTTGGTGACCTTTATTTGCTTGCTTCACAGTCTTGACAGCTTGCTTCGATGTGGGATCACTTTTGCCGACACCATGGTGGTGTTTGACAAAGAGAGCTCCATGATCGCAGAGGAAGACTACATGGCCGACGCAAAAACAATCGTCAACGTTCAAACGTTATTTAGGTCTGCTTTGCCCAAACCTGCTCTACAATTTCTCTCACAGCAGCTTGAACCCTGGGACCTTTTCCCAATTATTTTCCCGTGTGTTCTTTTTGTCCCTCCAGACTGTTCCCGGCTCTCAGCATCATCACAGAGCTCACACATCCTGCAAATATGCGCTTCATGCAGTTCAAAGTCAAGGACCACTATTCTCTGGCTCTGTCCAAACTGGAGAAGGTACCAGCAGCATTTAACACTTCAGTGGGTTTATGCAGAATGTTAATGAAGATTAAAGCACCACAGTCATTTTGCGATTTGCTTTTTATTTACTATCTGTTGTTATCCTCGCCGGCAGCTGATGAGTCCCACTCGGAGCATCAATGCCTTTTATTAACAAAGTGGAATTTATCTGTTGCTTGACATCATCTCTTTAAATGAATTTCAGATTGATTGTTAGGAAAACAGCACGATCTTCTAGCTTTTTCTCTCATTTGAGCTGCTTTTACCCCTCATTGCATACAAATCAGGTGCAGTGGGAACTAATTTGGCTTCAAGGCTGTATGTCAGCTTGTCAGTAGTAAGTTCTTGTGTTCCCCTCGGCTGCACGAAGCCTGAAACAAGAAGAGTTACACACTGTTCTAATTCCCACAGAAGACTGTTGTGTAACAAGCTGTGTGTGCGTGCGTGCGTGTGTGCGTGCGTGCGTGCGTGCATGCGTGCATGCGTGCGTGTGTTTGCTCTGCAGAAGGAGAGAGAGAAGGGGTCAAACCTGGTCTTCATGTTCCGCCTGCCCTTTGCTGCTGGAAAGGTGTTCAGCGTTAGCATGCTGGACACTCTGCTCTACCAGGTTTCTCAAACACTGAACAACAAACATGCTTCTGCTTTGATTTTCCAAGTTTTGATTTCTATCTGTGGTTTTGTTTGTTGTCAGTCATTTGTGAAAGACTACATGATCTCCATCACCAGACTTCTTCTCGGTTTAGACTCCATGCCTGGATCAGGATTCCTCTGTGCCGTGAGTCGACAAAAACAATCAGCTGGGATTTAGTTGTTGTCAGAGGTGGACTTTTGTATTTTGTTTGATTTTCAGATGAAAATTACAGAGGAGGACCTGTGGATTCGAACCTACGGCAGACTCTACCAGAAACTGTGCTCCTCCACTGGAGACATTCCCATTGGCATCTACCGTACAGAAGCTCAGAAGCTTCCGGTGTCCGAGGTCAGCATCTTCTCATTTTTTTGGATGCAAATCTGTAAATAAACATTCAACTGATAAATCCCTCAAAGACCGTCTAAAATGTTTGATCATAATTTTTCCTAGAAATAAACTAATTCATTATGAGAGATTCCACCAGATTTCTTCTTGTTCAAACTTCTTTTTCAAGAAAATTGTATTCAAAAGAGATAAATTTCTAATGTAATAACTCTTAAAACTCAAAAAATTAGAATATGATGCAAAAGTTCGGGGTCCTGGCTCCGACTTTGTGGAAAGGTCTTCCTTTGAATGCTGGGCTGGCACCTTCCCGTCTGAAGGCCCATTATTATGTCCAGGCGTTTTCTCCATTGGGGTCTGCAACTTTGACTTGATTTTAATTGTTGTTTTTTATCTGTTTTATGCAGTTGTTATTGTGTTTTTATTTTAATCTCTTATTGTATTTTTTTACGATTGTCTTTTACTGTTGTGTTCAGCACCTTGGGCTCCGGTGGCCTAGTGGTAGAGTGTCCGCCCCGGGACTGGGAGATCGGGGTTCGAATCCCAGTTGGGTCATACCTTGAAAAAATGGGACCCAATGCCTCCTCGCTTGACACTCAGCACCAAGGGGTTGGATTGGGGGGTTAAACCACCAAATAGTTCCCAAGTGCGGCCACAGCTGCAGCTCACCGCTCCCCACCACGGGGATGGGTCAAATGCAGAGATGTAATTTCACCAGTGTGTGATGATGACTTGGGACTTTAACTTTAACTTGCTAAAGGTTGTGGAAGGTGCTATATAAATAAATAAATGAATGAAAATGAAAAGTTCATTTATTTCAATAATTCAAGTTAAAAGGTTAAACTAATCTATGAGATAGACTCATTCCATGCTAAGACAGATATTTCAGCCTTTATTTGTTCTAATTGTGATGATTATGGTTTACAGCTGATGAAAACCCCACATTCAGAATCTCAGACAACTAGAATATTGTGAAAAGGTTCAATATTCTAGACTCAAAGTGTCACACTCCTGGAACACCTGAAAAGGGTTCCTGAGCCTTTAAATGGTCTCTCAGTCTAAGTTGGATTAATGAAATAAATGGACTTTTGCATCATATTCTAGTTTTTCTAGTTTCACCTCAACATCAAAGGTAACACAAGTAATTATTACCCAGAAACCCACTTTATATGGAAAGCTGAGTTCATTTTCACTATAAACTCACCCAAACTGCCAAGTCTATAGAACTAAGAATAGAACCTGTTTGGCAACAACAAGTAGGCTAAAATAGCTAAAAATAAATCATGGCTCGTTTCTGAGAAACTGAAGAACAAAAGTACCCAGAGCAACATCTAAAGCCCTGCAGGCACGTGGGTCAGGTTAAGGTCAGTTCAACAATAAGGAGGAAACGAGTGACTAATGTACTTCCATGGTAGAGTTGCAAGTCTAAAACCTCTGCTGACCTGCCACACATTTACCCACAAACATCTTGATGATCCCTAATGCTTCTGGATAAAAATACTATGTTGGACTGATGAGACAAATAGGGGAATTTTCTAGAAGGTGTGTGTTCAGTTACATACACACTGCATTTCAGAAAAGAGCAGACACGGTGATGGCAGTGTGATGGTCGGGAGCGGCTTTGCTGCTTCAGGACCAGGACCACTTTTGAATTTATGACATTGCATTTTTATTCTTTAAAATATGTATTTGAATTTTTTTTTACTTAAAATAAATAAGCAAAATGTCATCTGGAAAAAGTCAACTGCAGAATTTCATCTTCAAAAATTCAACAACAAAATGTCAACATAAACGTTTCATCAACATTTCTGCAGTTGAATTTTTACAGATGAAACTTGTGTATTTTAAGTTAAAAATATCAAATGCATCATTTCACAGAATAAAAGTTCAGTGTCTAAAAAAGTTATATTGTGGTGAGACTATTTCTTCCATATTGCTGTAACTGATGAAACTAGAACATCGGAGACTGTCTGACCTTTGACCTTAAACACATCATTCATGCTGCAACCCTTCAATGTGGCTCAATTATAAATAATTCTGTGAAGGAGAGCAGAACAAAATTCCAGTGTTGACCCAGCACATGGATGTGTAAGTCTGTGTTTTAATGTGTGTCTCAGTCCCAGGTCTCCATCACAGTTGAAGACTATGAGGACACCAGAGAGCCCAGAGAGCCTCTGCTGTCCAGAACCGGCGCCCACCGTAACTCCACCTCCTCAGAGCCCGTCTCCACCTCCTCCCACTCCTCAGACCACCCACTGCTCAGGAGGAAGAGCATGCAGTGGGCACGTCGGCTGAGCAGGAAGGGGGGGCGCGGGTCCAACGCAGCCAAAGGTGGTCCAGGCAGCGCAGCGGAGAGGATCAGCCAGCAGAGACTCAACCTGTTCAGACGCTCAGAGAGGCAGGAACTCAACGCGCTGGTGCGAACAAGGATGAAACATTTGGGCCTTTCTCCTACCGGATTCAGTAAGTCTTCAGCTGGGTTCTCCTGATCTGGACAGAAGAACTTGTGAGCGGATGCTGCACAGACTGATCTGTATCCTGTCTTTTTCATTTCCTGCCTCCCTAACCTCTTTTCTTCCTGTGTCAGACGGAATGACAGACCAAGGCAACAGGCTGTCGTACATCCTCATCAACCCCTCCCCAGACACCAGGCTGGAGCTACAGGATGTTGTGTGAGTGAGCAGCACCATATAGATTTGATACCTCTGTAAAATGAACACAGCGTGAAAGCTACACAATTATAGCAGTATTCCAATTTCTGCCCCTGGCTGTGTCTGATCTGCAGGTACCTGATCAGACCAGACCCCCTCTCCTTGGTGCCCAATCAGGGAAGCAGCAGGAAGTGCAGCGCTGGAGTATCAGAGAGCCACAGGTTTGACACGCAGGACAGCACCCATCTGTGAGGCACACAAAAAAGACTAAAATCACAAGACTGCTGGAGAGAAGGAAACAAGATCAACACAAACATGAAGGAGAAGAGCAAGAAAAAAAATGATGGGATGGAAAAGGAGACAGCCAGATGGCACAAAGCCTTCAAATCTGCAGTCTCACAAATTTGTGGCACCAGACTTGCATGGACTTTTTATCTAGGCTACTGAATATTGGAATGTTTTATTTATGCACCTTCCTATTTTAAGTAAAGAATTGTGGACACAGAAGTGCATTTAATTAAAATCTGTGTGTATTTTTATCTGTTTATGTGCATGTTCAGCATTGTAGATCAGCTGTGTGTGTGTGTGTGTGTGTGTGTGTGCATGCGTGCGTGCGTGTGTGTGTGTGTGCGCGCGTGCGTGCATGAGTGTGTGTGTGCGTGTGTGTGTGTGTGCCCAGTAAAATGAGCAATGTTAATGCAACACTAAAAGAGTCACTTTCAACACTGAACCAGAGAACATATGGTCCCACCCTGTACAGTGTAAAAGTTACACTGATCTCAGTGTTAAATATTCAGAGTCAATTTTACACTCATTAGAGTCCTTCTTTAACTCTCACAATTGTTAAAATATTTAGACTCTGTAAGATAAATAACACTCAAAGTGTTATTTAAATATGAGACGGCTATTTTTCAAGTGTTACTTTAAATCAACACTAGCTGTAAATGAAATTTTAACTCTTAACAGTGTTAATATTGTGGCAGCAATCATGCCAGGATGCTAACAGCTAGCAGCCACAATGAACAACACCGGCTAACTTGTGCCTCATACACCACGTGACTGCAGACAGCCAATGAGAGAGGAACACAAGGAATTGACTCTTGGGCATTTAGTGTGAAAGAGTAGAACAGCACAGCGGTCCCATTCCTGTGACCAACCTCCTCACTTCTGGTGCCAACATGACACAACAAGTAACGAAAGTGAAGTAATAACTAAGAACAACACAACCCCCCTAAAATAAACACCCCAAAATAAAACTAACTAACCAAAAACATGACTACCCACAATGCACCTCACTCACTGCAGCTCCTGAAGGTCATTACTTTTTACACTGTTTTGGAGAAATTTTTCATCAACACTGCATTATAGAGTTCTAGTAACTCCAAAAGAGTGAGTTGTCTTTAACACTTGACAGGTTACACTATAAAGAGTAATTAAAAAAATGTTTTAAAGAGGAGCTAGAATGCAGTTAATCAACAATCTAAAACAGCTTTGAGCCTCTAAAAAGCATCAGAAATGTTCTTTAGGCTTTCATCTGTCCCAGGAGCCCTGATACAGGCCATTCTAAACCCCCTAAACCAGCCTTGCTGTGAAAAGAGCTGTTAGCCCCTCCCACTCGGCCAGGACATGAATATGATAATGAGCTGCTTGCTGATTGGTTGGTTTCCCCAGAAGGCCTCAGACACTGTAGACATTAGGTTTGAGGAGGCGTGGCTCCCCCTTATGACGTGTTAAGGAAGGCTTTCTCAGATCAGAAGTTTTTCTCTCACCTTTTCCAACTTTCTAATTTACATAAAAAGTAGGTCACACATGGCTTTGACTTTTTTGCATGCTACTGTTGACCACCCAAGCTGTCTTTATTCAACAACAACAAGGAAAATGTTGGTTTACATTCTAGGTCCTCTTTAACTCTGAATATTAACACCAACACTGCAGGACAAAGGGAGGTATTTACACTCACATTGAATTGACTCTGACAGAGTTCCCATACTCTGACACTGCTTATTTAACACTTGGGATTTTACTCTGTGTGTGTGTGTGTGTGTGTGTGTGTGTGTGTGTGTGTGTGTGTGTGCGTGCGTGCGTGCGTGCGTGCGTGCGTGTGTGTGTGTGTGGCTCCAGAGCAAGACACTGCCAAGTTTTCTGGAAGTCTGCTGCCAAAAGAAAGTCAAAGTGTTTGTTGTTGTGTTCTTTTTTGTACCACAGGTGAGTTTTGACACCCTCGATGTTTGTTGGAAAGTGACATCTCAAACACACACCCTCTTGTCTTTTCTTTTTCTGGTCTTCATAAAACCATCAGACACCTTTTCTTTTTAATTACACTCATTTTGCGCTCACCAGCAGCAGCGGAAGAACCCAAAGAACCGCCTCCGTAGGGCTTTCTGTCATGTTTCTGTTTGAAATTTCTCATTTGTCTTTGGTTTTGCAAGTTTTTTTGTTTTTTTTTTTTAGCAAATCTCAACTGAAATCACTGAATTCCTGATTTTTATTCCTAAAGCTCATTCTGCCTCTCTCAGCCACTGTGAGCTGTCCTGCTGCCGAGGTGCCCGTTAGAAATGCGTTAGATGGAGAAATGAGCTGGAACGTTCTGTACACTGTAATATAACACCATTTAATACAACCCTTCTGTGCTAATAGTCCCTTTGTAAAGCTTCTAAAGTAACAGCATTAAGAAAATTTCAAAAATGTGTTGAGCGAGTTCTCAGGTTAGACTCTGAATTATAAGCTTTGCAGCTATAATGTATTTATTGCACATTGAAAGAAATATCCACTTTAAGAAGTTATTTGTTTACTAATTTAGAGTTTATAAATGACATAGTTGGTTTTCTGTTGGAAAACTCTTATTTATTAAAAAAAGAAAGAAAATGGACCATTCAGATTATTTTGCACAACCTATTTTCAATTCATTCAAAGAAATCTACCATACCTGTATTCTGTATTTCAGCCTGTGCCATGTGACACAGAAACGATGTGACCATGTGGAGGAAACTAATATGATCCCAGTGGTTTCATGGGACAAAAGATGTATATATTAAAGTCACTCTCTGGAGTTGGTCCTTGTCTTTTTACTGTTTGTTGGAACCACAGATTTTCACATAATTCTCACAATACAGTAAGCAGTTCATTTCTGCTGTAAACATCATATTTTATCATATTTGTTGTCTAGAGAACTAAACGTGAGCCTGTCTCCTACACCAGGGGTTCCCAAACTTTTATCTTTGAGGATTCCCAGGACCCCCACACCCAACTCCTGCACGCATAAACACATTCAATGTGATCATTTACAAACTTTCTACAGACATACAGAGTTATAACCTTTATATGGAGTTCTGATTATACTGTAGGATGTGATTTTATAAATGTCATTTTTACAAATAAAATCTTGTTAACCTCACAACCTCAGCAAAGACAAAATTGTGGGAACCCCTGTCCTACACGCTTGATGTGATCTCAGTTCATAAATATCAAAGTAAAGCTTAAACCTATAACCGATGGATTTTTAGTCGTTTGAAATAACACAAACTCCCAAAGAATAAATGTTAAAATATTTAAATTCAGGTAAAAACTGTTTTGCTGATGGATTCTGAGCTCAGGTGAGTCTTCATTTCCTGTTTGTCCAATATAATCTGGGGTTATTCTCACTAAATTGTGAGATAAAAACTCATTTACCTGCCAAACAGCAAAGACTTCTGCACAAATAAAAGTGAGAGCAATTATAATTATGTGAACTGCAAACGCTGGGAAACACAACTCCCAAAATACTTGTTACTTCTCAGAATCCCTTGAAAGAGAAGCTGAGTTATCTGATATGAATGGACCTGATCTTTTTCTACCGTCTGCTGCTGAAACTCCTCTCTCCGTAGGACAGGTTTGACCTTTGTAAGATAAAGAAGTGCAGCAGGCAGGAGGCGTCAACATGATGATAAACAATGCAGTTTCTGGCCAAGACAGCAGGATGTCAGATGATAGCAGAACACTTTGTGAGGAACCTGGTGAGCAGGAACATCTGAGCAGGGTGATGAACGTGGTTCTAAAACACTGAATAAAACTATTTGTTTTTATATTAGTTGGCTTTTCTTCCTCCCTTTTGTGCTTGCAGAGTTGTTTTTTCCAGGAGCACCCTGTTTGTCACACCTTACAGGTAAGAAACAACTTGCTAACACTTTGTTCTCCTCTCCTTTAGAAATGATGGCATGATGAAACCAAAGACTGTATATATAAGATACACCTTTAGTTTCTGTGCTGCTGCGTCTCTGGTTTCACACAAACATGGGAGGGGACAGAGTCAGGGAGAAACCTCATGCTGCCCTTTGGAGATCGTCCCACAAAAGACACAATAGGTCAGAGCGTGCTCTTAAGGGTAGTTTATTTATCAGCTGCCTGTTTTAAACGTCACAATGCATGATTTCACATTTCTGTTGGGTGTTTTTGCAGTTTGGTTTCTGATACAGCGCTCATAAACAGCTGCACAGTTCAGCTCTAGGTCTCACTAAAGAGGCTCCAGCTGCGGCCTTTATTTTGTTTCCTGCAGCTCCACATTCACATTCTGCTTTTGTGCATCAGTCTCAACCTCCGTGTGAATTTTATCAAATATAAAACATGTGAATGCATGTAATTGTTGAGCTCTGCAGCTGTCTGGGTCAGGAATTTTGTATACAGTAGATTTTTTTAATCTCATAGATTAAAGAGAGTAATGCACATGAGAATGTTTTAATTGTCTGACACACATGTTGATGTTAATGTGAACTGAATCAGAAGAAACATGTAAATGTGGCTTTTGTGAGACAGCAAATGTGCACTTTGACCACCAGGGGGAGCCTGATGCAGAGCTGTTAGATAATATGAAGCCAAATGTTCTGAATAATTTTTGTTTCAAACAACAATTTTTTTGCTTTCAAGATGAATTAATCCAAGAGAAATAAAAAAATTACAATTGAAAATGCCTGCTTGTTGAACTGAAAGCCCTTATCCGGTGTCTGCGGTCTGAAGCACGCTGAGGCCTTCTGGGAAGTGACCTGAAATCACCAGGTCACACTGTTCCACACAGCCACCTTAGCAGGGCAGATTTTAAGGGGTTTGGGGTTATTCCCGTTAATGTTGGCCCCAGGGCAGAAGAAGGGAAACATCTTCTCAGTGAAGAAGTCAGTGAAGGTGTAGATGGGCGTCATGGTCACAGGGTTGGAGAAGGCCACCTCTCCGGACTCGTAGTCCAGCTGAACCCTGACCCGAGTTAGCTCCCCCTCCAGGTGCAGCGGGGTGCTGGGCCTTGTCATGGCCGAGTACGCTCCCTCGTAGTGCGAGATCATCCAGAAGCCGCCCTCCGGACAGCCTGAGATACGGCCCTTCCTATCAATAGACTCTTTGACCACGCCGAGCATCCAGTCCACCTTGTTGCCCACCTCCACCTCCCAGGCGTGGCGGCCTGAAGTAAAGCCCTCTGAGCCCAGCACGAACACAAAATGACCAAAACGCTCGG
Source organism: Aphyosemion australe (assembly GCA_006937985.1). Lineage (NCBI taxonomy): Eukaryota > Metazoa > Chordata > Actinopteri > Cyprinodontiformes > Nothobranchiidae > Aphyosemion > Aphyosemion australe. Next base: position 2,969,474 of record SSNS01000016.1, on the reverse strand, counting down.
GGTTGTCTGGGAGCTGCTGCAGAGACCCACTGTTGGCTACGCTGGTGAGATCTGAGGAGAAGGTGAGCCAGGAGTACGCAGTGTTTGGGTCCAGGGTGATGGGAGCTAAAGCGAGGAGAAAAACACACAAACCAGGAAAATCAGAGAGCAGAGCAGCTCCCCAGCACAGCCAAACACTTCTCATACGCTGGACTGAGTTTCTGTGCAGCACCACTTACTGTACTGCACCAGCTCTGCCATCTTCTCCCACACGTGGTACCTGAGGGAACTCACGTGCTCGGCCACATTTATAAGAGCTCCTGATACCTTTTCTGGATCTTTCTGAGGAACCTGCAGTCTGTGAGACATTCAAACAGGAAATCATCAAGATGGACTAACTTTAAGATGATACTTCAGAACTTTGCACCGTCCTACCTTTTCTTTGTGTTGGTGTAATTCTGAAACAACAAGACAGAAAGGTATAATAAGTTGCACAAACTGTTTTATTCCAATAAATAAATAAAAATAAATAAGCACCAGAAGGAAAAGAGCATCACTGGTTGAAATCTCATTCTCGATGGCAATGATGGCGTGAGAGAGGGAGAGGATGTCTCTGGTAATGAGGTCGGCTTTCTTCTTCACCAGCTCCTTCTTCTCCTCATCCTCCTGCTGAAGGGCGGCCAGCCGAGCGGCCTCCTCCCGGTCCAGGAACTCCCGAAGCTGCTCAAAGTCCCGTTTGATCTGCTTCTCTGTGGCCTGCGTCTGGTTCTACAACAAGTTGAGACGCAGCGCATTAAAGTTACGTCTTGGCTTGAGGAAGCGGGACATTTGCAGAAACCTTCAGAAATCAGAGTCAGTTGTACACCAAATCTTAAAAATAGAGAATCAATCTTTTTTTAATTAACAAGACGTGTTTAGACAACACGTGGCTCGTATTTGTGTCACAGCTCCGTGAGCTGTGATGCAGGTCCTCTTGGATTTGTTTGTTGATACCTTGATGTGGACCGTTGTGTCCTCACACTCCTGCTTGGCTTCATACAGGTGACGCAGGTTCTTCTTTAAAGGAATCAGGTCCTTCTTCAACTCATTCTGAGGAGGAACATCAGAGAGCATCCACACCATGCATGGTTATATTCTGTTAGATTAATAGTGTAATCTCAGAGGGATAATCTAGTTCACGCCACCTGGTGCCACTCAGCTTTCCGGATCACGAGGAGTTTGTTTGATCACTATCAGTTTTTGCATTACACATTCACGTCTTTTTCATATAGATTAAGCTCAGTGACTTACAGCCATGTCTTTTTCACATTTTCTGCTGCTCCAATAGGATGCTTCCAAAATCACCAAGTGGGTGGGGTCCAGCATGGAGTAAATAAGATGATGTCATCGACATAGGCTTTACTTTTTGAATGTAAAAGGGTCCAGACCTGTCTTCTCTGGTTTTGCTGTATAAATAAACTTTAATTGGAACTACAGACTCTGAGTCATTACTGAAGTATAATCTGTTATAAAGTTAAAGTAACTGCTTTAATGTTAAAGTGTGTTTCCAGACGTCTACAAAAAAAGATCTGGGGTCTGCCTGGGGTGACGGACCGGACCCAGCGCATCCAAACAATTACAGTTCAGCATTATTAGATTCATCTTTCCAGTTTTATCACTTAGAAATCAGATTAATAATCCATAGATCTCCATAAATGAGGCTGGGTTACCTTGAGGTCCTCTGCTCCTTCGTCCAGAGGACACATTTTATGTCCCTGATGCTTCTTGGAAGTGTGACACACGAGGCACAGAGCTTCAAAGTCATTCATGCAGAAGAGCTTGAGAACTTCTCCATGAGTGGAACACTTCTCCTCCAACACCACCGCCGCCCCCTCACCTGTCCTGCTGGGCCCCGGCCCCGGCCCAGCTGCATTCATTTTCCGCTCCTGCTCCCTCAGAAACGTGTCAGCCACATTCTTTAGAGCTAGACTGACTGTGGGCTCCGTCAGCGAGCACTTCCTCCTGCAGATCGGACACTCACGTCTGGCCTTCTTCTTGTTCCAGAACTGCTGCAGGCAGACCCGGCAGAAGCTGTGGCTGCATTTGAGCACCACTGGCTCCTTGAAGATCTCGCAGCAGATGGGGCAGGACAGCTCATCTTCCAGCATGGAGCCTGAGCGTGAGGAAACAGCCCGAGGTCGGAGGGAGGAGGTGGGCTTTGTGATCTGAAGGAAGGAGAGTTTTCCTGGCTGAGAGGACGCTCGGGGCCGCAGAGCCATAATGTGTTCCTGCAGAGCGGAGCTGCTCCAGGGATGTGGCTCTACACAGTCCAGGGAGTAATCTGGGCACACTTTACAGCAGCCTGAGTTATAGATCAACAAGGACTGGTAGAACTGGTTTACTTCACTTCTAGTAAATAAAGGACGTGTCACCACCTCTCAAGCATCAGTCCTGTGGGAAAAGTGCACACTCCCACAACATAATCTCTATGATCCAGGGTCTGCAAACTTTACCAAACAAACAGCTGTTTTTCCCCTCAGTAAAATGTTACAGGACATTTTGAAAAGATACAACTGACCATGTTTGATAAATATCTATGGAAGAGGACTAGGGCCACTTTTCTCAGATTTCTGAGAACAATGTGAGAATTGTTTTTCCCCTCTTCTGTAAATACAGTGAGCCAAAAATATTTGGCAGCCAGTTGTGCACGTTGTTCCAATCCAGGAAATCACATTTTATGATTTTTAACAATAGAATGGCCACCATACAGTCACTATTAAAAAGGCCTTGAGCACTCATTTTGACTGCTTCATCCATCCATCCATTTTCTTCCGCTTATCCGGAGTCGGGTCGCAGCTTAAGAAGAGAAGCCCAGACCTCCCTCTCCCCAGCCACTTGGGCCAGCTCCTCCAGGGGAATCCCAAGGCGTTCCCAGGCCAGCCGAGAGACATAATCCCTCCAGTGTCTCCTGGGTCTTCCTTTGGGTCTCCTCCCGGTTGGACGTGCCCGGAAAACCTCACCAGGGAGGCGTCCAGGAGGCATCCTAACCAGATGCCCGAGCCACCTCAACTGGCTCCTCTCGATGTGGAGGAGCAGCGGATCTACTCCGAGCCCCTCCCGGATGACCGAGCTTCTCACCCTATCTCAAACGGAGAGCCCAGCCACCCTGCGAAGAAAACTCATTTCGGCCGCTTGCATCTGCAATCTCGTTCTTTCGGTCACTACCCAAAGCTCGTGACCATAGGTGAGGGTAGGAACGTATCGACCAGTAAATCAAGAGCTTCACCTTTCGGCTGAGCTCTCTCTTCACCACGACAGACCAGTACAACGCCCCCATCACTGCAGACGCAGCACCAATCCGCCTATAGATCATAAGACCCCGAGATACTTAAACTCCTCCACTTGGGGCAGGACCTCGTCCCTGACCTGGAGAAGGCATTCTACCCTTTTCCGTCTCAAGACCATGGTCTCAGATTTAGAGGAGCTGATTCTCATCCCAGCTGCTTCACACTCTGCTGCAAACTTCCCCAGCGAAAGCCAGAGATCACGTTCTGATGACGCCAACAGGACCACATCATCTGCAAAACGCAGAGACCTGATCCTTAGGCCACCAAAACGGATCCCCTCACCACCTTGGCTGCACCTAGAAATCCTGTCCATAAAAGTTATGAACAGAATCGGTGACAAAGGGCAGCCTTGGCGGAGTTTATAACTGAGATGATATTTAATTTACATACATAATGGTTTTAAACCAAAATAACACCCAAAATATATTATTTTAATTTAACACACATTTAATTATTCAATAAACATTTAATTTTATAAAACATTTTAATCAAACAAACTTTTATAACATACATACAAGAGTATTTTTTAAAATTTATTTGTCCGACAAAATCTAACAAGAATTTTTACTATAAGCTAACAATTGTAGCTTTGCTAATTATCACAAAAACAAGTGTGATGTTTCCACCCTCATGCTTCACAGTGAGTATGGTGTTCCTGTGATGCAACTCGGCATGGGGAGCCTACTCATGCCCATCTACTTCCTTTCCATGGGTCCCCTACTGTAAAAGAATGAATGGGAGTCTATGGACCAATAAAGGTTATACTGATCCTGTTTGATATGTACCATGAATTCCACATATGATGTCAGTGAATTTTAAGGACGCATTTTAAAGCCAAGAAAGCGCTTATTTTCAACAGACGGTAAAAGTTATTTTAGGGTTTGTGTGAAAAACGTAGTGGACTCCAACTGCTCGTCTCACCAACTTTACATCATCAAACCAGACAAGGGGAAGAAGAAGAAAATAGCTGAGTTTAGAGAGCTTTGCATCCTTCTCCCAGGATGAAACAATGAAACATGAAGAAATTAACTATAAATCTGGCCATGTGGAAAGTGCCAGCTACACTGGGGAAGAACAGATTCTGCTGTGACATCATATATGCGACTTTTGATTTGTAGTCTTTTTAATTATGAATTTTTACACACAAATAAATCTTAAATTACATGACAACAGTGTTAATTTCATAGACAAAATAATTTCTTTTTTTTCATGATGGCGTTTTGGGGACAAAAACAAAACTAAAACTTAACAATATCACTTATATAAAAACAACTTTATGACGAATATTGATCAACATGTTTGTCGACAAATAGGATAATGAAAATTGACAGTAATAAAAATCCAATCAGAAAAACGGGAAAGATGGGAGGAATGGGTGAAAGAACCAGTCAGCAAATGGAACAGGTGAGACTAGATGAGAAAAGAACCTAGAATAAACAATGTTCATCCAATAGGATTTAAGGGTGAAATATAGGTGGATTTCTTCAGTTTCAGCATTGAAGCCTTCGTCATGGGCTGTCATCTGTTGGAGCGACGACATTATTTTGCAATAATTGTTGTTATTAAAACAGTTATAAATATAGAGTTTTATTAATCCAAAGTGTGAAATAGGAATGTTTCATATTGTTTTAAGTAAGTATAGTTAATATATCCTTTACAGAAGTTGAAAATTATTGCATCAGAAGAAATATGTTTAAGTTGACTAAAATAAGACTAAAATTAAAACAAACTGGATGACTAAATTGTGATTAAAACAAAAAAGAATTTTAGTCAAAAGGCTAAATTAAAATTTCTTGTCAAAATGAACATTGCATGACAGACATATTTGAAACACACGTAATTATTTATCATTTAAATAAAAGTACAGCATATGTGTGATTCAGGGGGTAAGGTAAAACAGTCCAGAAACCTGAAACTTTCCGATTGTGGGGCGGGCACTTAGCTCCTCTGCCACCATTGCCCAACCTTATATGGGTCTGGACATGTTCTAGCTTAAGCAGGGGGACCTTTCGAGCACTACAGGATTTTATTCCATGACAACGTAGTGTGTTACTAATGGTAACCTTTGTGACTGTGGTCCCAGCTTCTTTTATGCATTTCTGGGCTTTTTCCTCACCACTCGCATGAGGTGAGATCTTGCATAGAGCCCCAGGTCAGTGGGAGATTTTGAGTGACCTTGTATTTTCTAATAATTGCTCCAGATCGCTTCTCACCAAGCTGCTTGCCTATTAGGTTGGCTCATCCCTGTTTTGTGCAGGTGTACAGTCTTGTCTCTGGTGTCCTTAAGCCTCATTTACACCGAGTGAGGAACGGACGAGGATAGAAGTCCATACAGCAGGGGTCCTCAACTAAATGTGTTCAAAGGCCGGAGTTTTTTCCAGCAGACACCAAGAGGGACAGATGCTCTTGTAAAATAAAGTTCAAGTATTATTTTATCACCCTTAATATTTAATATTTGTTTTCCATCTAAACTGTTTTGATTGTAGTTTTAGTTTTGTTTGGAGAACATAAGCAATTATTGATATTTGGGACATGAATTTTGTTGCTAAACTTCAAAGTCCCCCAACTGGGGGACGTTAGGGCCCAAAGGGTTGAGGGGCTGGGTGAAAAGGTCTGGCGGGCTGGATGTGGCCCGCGGGCCGCCACTTGAGGTCCACTGCCATACATCTTCCGCAAAGACCGAAAATCGTTGAGTCCAATCAAAGCATTTACACTGGCTGCAGTGTGGAGCAGATCTGGATGCGGAGCTGCAGAATATTTCTGCATGGTTTCTATTTTTCTGGACGTGCATGCCGATCATCATGAAGTTGAAGAAATTACATGAGCCAGACAGGAAATGAGACATGTGGCAGAGAGCTGCATCTGGTTAAATTCAATATAAAACCCACGTTGCATCATTCTGTCCAGCTGTTTTTGTTATTGTTGACAGGGATATCAGTTCACAGTGTACGATAGCACAAGAGGACGAGCGTGGCTTCTGTTTACCAGCTCCTCTCTATACATGTAGTTTTATCGCGTGAACTCGTGAGCAATGTTGTGGAGATGTTTCACACACAATCCTCAGTCGTGTAAATGGCAGTCCGTCCCGAAGCTGCATGGATTTCGGTCAGCATCCGTTCCACACTTGGTGTAAATTAGGCTTTAGACAGATATCTGGTCTTGGCCATGGTGGAGGTTGGAGACTGACTGTTTGAAGGTGTGGTCAGGTGTCCTTTAAACAGATAATGAGTTCAAACTGGTGCTACTGATACAGGTAGGGAGCAGCAGTAGCCCAGGAGGTAGAGTGGGTTGTCCAGTAACCGAAATGTTCAAGGATCGATCCCGGCGCTCTGCAGAGATTTCAGCTGTTACGTCCTTGGGCAAGACACTTCACCTTCCTTGGCTGTTGGTGGTGGTCAGAGGGACCAGTGGTGCCTGTGTATGGCAGCCTTGCCTTCGTCAGTGTGCCCCAGGGCAGGTGTAGCTCATCACCACTACTTGTGTGTGTGTGTGTGTGTGTATGGATGAATGATATACAGTATAAAGAGCTTTGGAGTCCTCTACAAGTGCGGGCCATTTATCATTTATGAGGTAACGAGTGGAGGATAAAGAGCTTCAGTAGCAGGTCTGTGAGGGCCAGAATAGATTTTATTTTCCTATGGAACGTTGATATTTATGGAAAAATGTGCCAAATTTTGATTTAAAATTAAAATGTATCTGAAAATATTATGGGTACCTTTAGTGTCATTCTGTTGTGGAAATTCAATGCAATCATTCCATAAAAAAATTACAAATGTACAATAAATTTTAAAACACGAGTTCGTTTTTTCCAGCTCTAGCCAAAAAAAAAATCAAGAGTCACTGTAGAAAGTCCAAAGGCCTACTTGTGGCTCCAGAGCCACCAGTTACAGACCCCTGATCTAGATTCTAGTGCTGTTGAATGTTTCAGCAGGGGACCTAGAATGTAAACCAACATTTTCCTTGTTGTTGTTGAATAAGACAGCTTGGGTGGTCAACAGTAGCATGCCAAAAACTCAAAGCCGTGTTTGACCTACTTTTTATGTAAATTAGAAAGTTGAAAAAGGTGAGAGAAAACCTCCTGTTCTGAGAAAGCCTTCCTTAACACGTCATAAGGGGGAGCCACGCCTCCTCAAACCTGCATGTGTCTGAGGCCTTCTGGGGAAACCAACCAATCAGCATGTCCTGGCCGAGTGGGAGGGGTCAACAGCTCTTTTCACTGAAGGCCTGAGTAAGGGGGTTTAGAATGGCCTGTATCAGGGCTCCTGGGACAGATGAAAGCCAAAAAAAATTTCTTGTGCTTTTTGGAGGCTCAAAGCTCTGTTTTAGATTGTTGATTAAATGCATTCTAGGACACCTTTAAAACCTGTTTTATAATAAATATGCACAGGTAGAATTAGGTTTTATTTGGGTTATAGTTCCATCAGTTTTCTGATCAAGGCCTGTAAATGACCCTGGTGAGTTTGACCAGCGATATCAGGTTAACAGATCTGATTACAGCACCTGTGAGGCTGCTGGCTGTGATTCACTGTCTAGTTAAACACCATCTATATTTCAGGAGGACACAAGAGTGAGAAGACCAACCAACACCTCAGGAGAGGCTTTCTGTGACCGGTCCAGTTTCTGGTAGAATTACACAAACATCAGAAACAGCAAAGTGTCAGAAAATCTAATTTAAACAAACAGAAGGACCACCGCTCTGTGGAGGTTTTCATCTCATTATATTTAAACATCTACATCAGTGTAATACAAAGCCATCAAAATAATGGTATTCTTCTTTAGGTGTTACAGTGTTTGAGCATCAGTTAATTACATCACCAATTAAGAGATTCAATAACTCAAAGGAATGAAACTAAACAGCTCCAGACGTTTCCTGATAAGTTTAACACCAAAAGGTTTTCTTTAAACACGCTTACCTAAACTGAGAAGTTGGTGCAACAATGAAATTTGTTTTGCATTTCATGATCAAAACAAAATGTAAGCATGATGAAAAATATTTTATTTGACTCTACGTCAAACAAAAGCAGAATTTAGGCTGCTAAAAGGATATTCCAGCCCTAAGTGAAATTTGGTGTTTTACCATTATCCCCAGAGTTAGACAAGTGGGGAAAAGCATTTTGTAACCAGCCCAGCCACTCTCCTGATCTAGCAGAATTACATTAGCTTAGCATAAAAAATGTAGGTGAACTGCAACAGCTAGCATGTATTATGAAAAAGTCATGAAAATTACTCAATAATGATCCTAATTTTTCTTAGTGACCTCAATAATCATACTGAATGCAAAGTAATAAGTAACACGAAGGAATTACAGGAGCTGATTTAGACTTGAAACTACTTTACGACAAAGCACCACTGTAAGCCTCTGCTGCAAGGCACAGGGACACGACGCAGCAGCCTGAAAACTCAGAGTTTATGGTCATTAGGTTTACTGTAAAAGATTTAAAACATTTCAGCCTAATGACCATGAGTTTTGAGGCCGCTGCTGCATCATGTCCATGTGCCTTGCAGCACAGGCTTACAGCGGTGCTTTATTGTAACGTAGTCCCAAGTCTAAATCGGCTCCTGTAATGTCCTTCATGTTACTTATTATTTTTCTTTGCAGTCAATATGATTATTGAGGTCACCAAGAATAATTAGGATCAATACTGAGTAATTTTCATGACACACTAAATGCTAGCTGTTACCATTCACTTACATTGTTTATGCTAAGCTAAAGCTAACAGACTACTGCCAGATAGGAGAATGCCTGAGCTGGTTACAAAATGCTTTTCCCCACTTATCCAACTCTGGGGAATATGGCAACACACTAAATTTCAATTAGGGTGGACTATCCCTTTAACACAAATAAAGCAGAAAGGAAAATGTTTCTTTCCTTAGTTTCCACGATGACACCAACTCAGTCCAGTAATACTGCTCTCTGTAGTAAAGTTGCACACATTTTGTTTTAAAATAGACGTCACATCACATTATGTAACAAATAAAAATAAATCCACACAGTTCACAACCTGCTGACCTTCAGAAACACCAAGTTAACACTGATTTTTTTAACACTGCAAAAACAAAAAAAGAACCCAACAAAAGGCAGGAAGGTGCTGCTGTCTGCTCTGTTAGCGTCATTACAGCAACAGGTGAGTTAACAGAGAACGATCACTGAGCTATGTGTCACTACGACCCCTCTGCAGCCAAGTCCTCTAAAGTAAACAGCAAATGTCATTTTGAAGAGACGTAAAAATAAAACTGTAACAGCACATGCATGTTTAACGGAGCCACAACAGTAACAGCTGGTTCGGGACAGAGCTGCACCTGAGGGAGGGGCTTGTAGTGCAGGTTCCTTCACCTCTGTTGTTGATTAACAGAGAGGTGCAACACTGCGCATAAACACATTTATTCTAATATTACTTTTACCCATTTCAGTAAATGTGTGCCGTTCTTGATTTGCTGCCAGCAATAACATGCAGGTTCATGTGATTCCATTAAAGTAAATTCTCAGTGTTCCAGGTTTCCTGGAAAGGAAAAAGAAAAGTTGGAAGACAAATAAAAGAACTTGGGAAGTTACTGCAGTCACCTTCCTTTTCGAATAACTGGAACATCAGCTTCGTCTCCCCAAAGCAAAGGAATGCAAAAATAAGAGTGTAAAATGGAATAAAACAACCTCGTGCTGGTAGTGTTGTGTTTTCTAGTGTTGAATGTTGTGAGTGTAAAGTCCATAAAGGATCGCTCCGCTCCATTAGCCTCAGTGGTCACACCCGTCCAACCTTAGCGTCTCCGATGGCGCCCCAGACATCAAAAACAAACTCGTCTGGGAAGGCGAAATCCCCCAAAGTCTCATCTAAAGCTTCCGCAAACTCATCTGGGTTCTTCTTGTCTTTGCCCAGCTCCACCATGGTGGCCGCTGAGGAGATGGAGAGGAAGCTTAACTCAAACCCTAAAATTTCACAAACAAGGAGAGCACGCCAACTTACCCAGCTCACTGTCTCTGATGCCCATGTAGCTCTCCAGAAGATCATCTACCTTCTCGATGGCTTTTTCCTCAAATGCAGAAGGCTGAAAAATAAATTGAATCATGCTTGCTTAAAAATAAACAGCTGTGGAGTACAAATAGCCCCGGTACCCAGCCACCAGCCTGCAGGATGCTCACCAGTTCCTCCACCGTGGCGGGACCTTTAGAGCGCAGACGAAGGGTCCCTCTGCCCGTCCCCAGCTGAACCCCGGACGCCGACCTGGAACCTCCAGACCTCTGACCGATCATGTCTACACAAAAACACCAGGCGTGTTTAGTGTAAACCTGTCATTTATAAAAGTCTAAAAATAAAACCTCTCAGCTGGATCAAGGTTGGCAGTAAATCAGGATCCAACAGACATGATGTAGCAGACTTACCGAAGGCTTTCAGAGGCTCCACCAGCTTGATGGTGAACATTTTCCCTTTAGGAAGCTCCTTAAGCATTTTGGCGACTTCATAGTGTCGACAGCCAATGAGCCGATGACTGTTGATGGACTCGATCATGTCACCCACATTAATGACCTGGATTTGGTGAATGACGCTCCCCTCACGGATTCTCTATAAGCAGCAGAAACCATAGAACTTGTTCAGAATGAAGGCGCATAAACATTTACTTCTAATAAACAGACTCCAGAATCCTTGTGATCTATCTGAATATTTGTATTTGACCTTCCTAACCTTGATGAAAGCATAGCCAGCTCCATTATCAGTGATCGTCAGCCCCAGGGCATCTTCTCCTTTGTACACTTCTATTTCCTTCTTCTGGCCTTTAATGTGGGCAAAAATGAAGTCCTCCAGCCCTATCTGACCTCCCAACAGCTTATCCATGTCCACCTTGTGAGTGTTCAGTGTGCAAAACATAACCTGTGTGGAAAATATACAACTCTTAAAAATTAATCTAAAAAAACCTCCAGTTTCTCAGCAAGAAGAGGCCCCTCACCTCAGATGGTGGAATCCCAAAAGCCTCCCCGATCTTGGCGTAAAGCTCTCGCACATTACTGAAGCCCTCGATGCGGCCTGTGGGGCTCCCATGAGCGAGCTGGGTGTGGAAGATGAGTCGAGGTCTCATGCTGTTGGGAGGAGGTGGAAGCCCTTCAGAGGCAGCAGCTTCTCCCAGCCCAACCACTCCTCCATCCAGGCCTTCCATACCTGCCACATTAAGGCCTGCACGAATGGGCTCCGCTTCCTCGTTCTCCACTAACGGGGATGCCTTCTTCCTTCTTCCCAGTCCCAGTGGCATGGTGGACACTGCTCTAGGAAGTTATGCCACAATCCAAACCCACATAAACCTGATCAGCTGGATGAGCTGCAGATCTGTTATGTTATTGTTTCACAGTTTGGTTCTCCAGACCAGCTTAAAAGCTGTCTCAGCACGGCACTGTGCTGATTCAAGAGTCCACACATCAGAGCAGCTCACATAGCTGGATCAGTCCAGTCCAGCGATCTGGAGAAGAAAAAGATGGAAAACAGAAACAAAACTCTTACCGTTTTCATACATTTAGAAATCAAATAAATCTCTGATCCACTGCTGTCCCAATCAAAGTCAAGCCCACTGCTACTCAGTCCTAAAAATGTGTTTTCATAACAAAAGTTCACCACTAACTTTAGACTACAGCTGGGACAATCACTGCATCAGACTAACATAGCAGCTGCAGCTAGCTGCCTTTACTAGAAGCAAAACAAACACCAACAACCTTAAAGTTAGCAACACAGCTTACTACAAATGTAAGCGTAATCCTCAATCAGAGTAACTCCTTGTAATATTTACAATTTAGAAACCTGTGTTAACTATAACGACCATTAAACATGAAGCTAAAGGAGAAAACATGGCAGGCTGGCCATTCTTACCCGGAGCAAGACTTTCGACTCTTCCTGTTAGCTCAGCCTGCTAACGCCTCTGATGTTAGCTGTCACAAATCAATCCTACACTCCTGAGGAAGTTTAGTATTTTTACTGGTTGTCACTTTAGTATCTCAATTACACTGGAAGTTAATAACGTGTGTTAATAATATGCGCGCGCGCGTGAGTGTGTGTGTCGGTATGTCGCTGTAGAATTAGCTTTGAATCAGCCAAGCAGGGTGGAACAATGACGCCTTCAAGTAGCCTCGGAAATACGAACTTCCAAGTGAAGCGACTGAACTCACTGAGAAAGAAGTCAAACTTGATTTATCATGACCTGTACCTTTAGAAGATGTAGATATGAATAAAAAACACTTACATTAAATTAACGGAATAGGAACATATCGGACTGAAATGCCAACAAAACTATCCAAGTTTATTTTGGAAAATACAGTCAGATTAAATTGTGTTCTGTTTGATTTAAGGCAAACAGCTTCATGTTGTATAACTGTAGGGACAATTGTAGTATAGATGTCTTTATATTTTCAACCCAAATAGGTTCTTAAACTATTATTATTGATTTTTCCTGTACTTTGGTGCCCTCTAGCGGTTACTAACACATTTTTTATTCAGAACCAAAGACTGTATAAACTAGAACTAGAAAAAAAACTAGGCTAAATTCTAATGCGAACATTCCATCCATTATATACAAACATGTAGCTAATCTCCAATAACCATCTGATTGTAATAACTTATCAAATTATTTTTCGAACATCCAGCTTCGGTTCTTACTAATATTGAGAATCTAGAAAAATGAAATGTTCTGTTGCAATATCTTAGAAACAAACCTGAAAGAAAAGAACAAATACATGAAAAGCGACAGACATATGGTTACTGATAAATAATATTACCACATTGTTTGAGTCAAGTCAAACAAATTAATAACCAACCACAATACTTCCGGTTAATCATGTGGCGAGATAATCATAAACATAAATAGCACACACATAATTATTTATGCCTCTATAACTACTGCAAAGTGCTCCAAAGTATACAATTTTGTCCTTATTATTGTTATTGTAAGAACACGTTAGAGATAAGGTGATCTGGGGACTCAAAAGAAGTCCTAAGAGCTCTGCTGCCCTCTATCGGGCAGGATGGGCAAAATCACAAACACCGCAACTTGAATTATGTTACCGGAGAAAAACACGACCATTGAAATGCCTTTCTTCTATTTTCAAATATTATAATTCATTCGGCTAGAATGACGTGGGCTGGATTAGTGCACATATATTGAAAATAACGCAACACTTCCGGCCAAGCCCTTCAAAATAAGGTTAACGTTACAAAGTGCTAATCTTTTATGTCTTTGTTGCTAATAAAACATTGAGTAGAGCACATGACCTACCCATTTCTAATGCTTATGTTCGAAAATACCACACATTTCAGTAACATTTCAGTTTATTCATTGATGTATAAATGAAAGATGACTTTTCATATTATTAAATATAAGATCTTCATTGGAAGACAGTTTTAAATTAAAAAAAGTTTTTCTGGGAGAAATTAATATTTATTTAATTAATATTTCTTCTAATCAGTGACAAGTTACTAGCCTATTTTCCATGAACGATGAATAGGCCTACAATGGTTTTAAATAGCCATGTTTACAGGTGGAGCTAGGGCTGGGACGATAAATAAGTCAATTAATCGTACGATAGATGAAAATGAAACTTTTTCCAGCCTCAATATATCGCCATGTGCCTGCGTTTATGTTTTCCTTGTCTCTCGCCTCCAAAGACGCTGGGTGACAAGAGGATTCAAGTGCAGTTTTGGTTGTTGACACTGGATAGGCCATTGTAATTATTGTCTTGGAGAGACAGGGTCTATTTTATTGTTTTTGGTGAAATATTTTTTAACAGAGAGTGAGAGTCCTTTATTATTTTATTTTTATTGTTTTTTGTTTTATTTATTTAGAAGTTCTGGTTCTGGACATTCCAATGTTAAATACATGTTTAATTGTTGCAGTTTTAAGGATGTACTTGCATTATTATGATATATTAACATTACCTAAGTGATTATGTTGGTCTCGATAATGTCGACAATAATATCGTTTATCGTCAAAAATTTGTTATCGTCCCAGGCCTAGGTGGAGGACATATTTATTGTGATATTATAATTTGTTAATGCAAATGTTTCAACTGTGCTGTGTTCTCGCTAAAGATGAGCAAAAAACCTGGCTAAATACAAATATTTTATACTTTTTCAAAAACACAGACATATTTTAAATGAAAAATAAGAGGAAGCCACATTATTTTAGGTCTTTTAACAGTATGAAAATTTGTAAAATTAAAGCAAACAAATACTATCACTGTTCCTACAAGTATTATACCAAACCAGCCAAAAAAGGCTAAAAGTGTTGAGATATTTTTTGGGGGGGCTGAGTTAGTTGAAAAGAGGGCCAATGTACCCTCATCAAACTAAAATACCAACTGATGCACTCACTATGTAGTGTTTTCAAAAAATCTTTAATTTAAAAATAATTATTCCATCTCTGTGAAGGACAAGAATTATTCTGTAATTCAAATTTTAAACGCTTGTTTATTATGGAGGTAAAAATGAAAGAATCTGAACCCCAGCCCTGGCTAAGGAAGCACAAACGACTAGAACATATCAGATGATTTTCTTTTAAAAAGAAAGAAAATGTAAACAGCCTTTTTGCATACAAAAAAAGATATACACCTCTTCCTCTAAGGAAAAGCAGGACGAAGCAGCAGATGAGGACATTTGTCACCAAAAACAAAAGCAATAAAAAAAACAACCTTTCTGATTTACTGAAGATCACAATAATCACAGACCACAGTCCTACTTGTGACTCTGTGTGTATCTGGGGATAGTCAGAAAACAGTGCAGCACATTAGCATTGTGTTGGTTATTAAAACAATAACAAACACTTGATTTACTAAACAGTAAAACTGGAACCTAAAGTATGCACGATATATGTAAAATACATCACAAATGCTGTACTTTTTCACAGGGTTAAAGTAAATGTTTATGGTCATTAATGCACAACAAAATTCACATTTGTTACTTTTGGATGCACACTAATGTGAAGAGAACTGCATAAACGTCTGAACATTTCTTATGTAAATTCAGTGAAAAGTGAACACTTCACGTGTGTCATCTTTAGGATTTCATGGATTTTTCTTTAACTTGACACAAAATAAAAGTCTGTTTACTGCTGATAGTTGTTAGCAAGTCACATTTGGTGCAGATACCTGTAGCCTTTCCTCTAAGGATCCACAGAAACATCACTTCTGTTTATCCACAAGCATCACCAGTGCACCTGAGGTGTTGGAACTCCCACAAACACCTGCTGTAAAACCAAACCATCACTAAAATCAAACTTCAAAGTTCTTCATTTTTATTAACTTTGAAAATCACGTAAAAAAAAAAAAAAAACTTTCTCTTTTAAACTCAGCTGGAATCAGATCCACACGGAGCTTCAAACCCAAACATCACAGCCTCGCTGGAAATGTTAACCTGTTAGATGCTGCATCCAGACCTCCGTTTCACATGGGAAGTATTGTCTCGAGCGCATCGCGGGTGCTGGTACCCAGCTTGTCAGGGAACTTAACACTGAAGTCCAAGATCATGTCGCCTCTTTTTTCAGGATACTTGGACAAAGGAAGTCCTTCTCCAGAGATGCGCTTCTTCATCCCCGGTTTGACAACTTCTCTGGAGGTCACAGTGATGGTCCGGCCATCCAAAGTGGGAGCTTTGACTGTGCAGCCACACAACGCCTGGAGACAAACAGGAGGTTATTACCATGACAACTGATTTTTTCTTGTTACGTTATTATCCTACTGCTCACCTCTTTAAGTGATATTTTCGCAGGATAAACTATATCTGATCCCTCTCTTCTGAAGACAGGGTGGGGTTTGTCTTTGACCACAAACACCACATCTGCAGGAATATTGGTGGAACTTTCATCACCTTCTTTAGGAAACGTGATTTTTGTGCCCTCCTTCCAGCCCCGTTTGATATTAATTGTTAAGATCTTGTCTTCTTTGCGTATGGTGCAACCATCAGGATTCAGCCTCTTACGAGAAATCTTCATCTTCTTGGTGCAGCCAGAGAAAACCTCCTCAAGGCTCACGTTCAGCTCGTGCACCACCGGAGGATCCTGCCTTTTCTCGTGCGCTCTGCGAGGGCCACCCGGGTGGGGTTTAAAGGACCTGTGAAATCCACCCATTCCCCCCATGCCAAAGGCACTGAAGGGATCATTGACATCTACATCGTTGTCTAAGCTTGTTGAGAAGAAGTGATCGAAAGGGCTGCGGCCTCCAAAGAACTCAGCAAATATGGCGTGAGGGTCTCCGTTAAAGGTGTAATTGAAACTGGGACCGCAGTGTCCTCCCCCGTCAGCAGAACCCTTTAATCCTGTAGAAGACGACACAAACATTAAACATATGCAAGAAAACGTGCAAAACGTTGTCAAAGTTTTATTTATGACAATATTTAATGTCAAGGGAAATGCCCAGGAAACTGCTGGTTTACTATTTATAATACAATATGAGCTGCTGCATGAAGTCTTTAGCCACTCCTCAATTAAAGATGCACCCATTCTGATTTTTAGCACCAATACCGATTTTTTATTATTCTCCAGCTTTGCCAGTAATGACATTGGCTAATTACAATTCCTCTCATTTAACACAGAATATTTGTTTTATTATTATTATTATTAACTTCAAACATTTTGAATTCAGGAAGTAAAAACCTCCACACAGATCTGTTATTGTTAGCATGAAATTAGCATTTAGCGGCGGTGCATTCACAGATGAAAAAAAAATCTTACCTTTAAATTTCAAATTTGCCAATTATCATTGATTAATTAAAGGTGTCCTAGAATGCAATTAATCAACAATCTAAAACAGAGCTTTGAGCCTCCAAAAATCATAAGAAATTTTTTTTTGGCTTTCATCTGTCCCAGGAGCCCTGATACAGGTCATTCTAAACCCCCTAAACCAGCCTTGCTGTGAAAAGAGCTGTTTACCCCTCCCACTCGGCCAGGACATGCTGATTGGTTGGTTTCCCCAGAAGGCCTCAGACACATGCAGGTTTGAGGAGGCGTGGCTCCCCCTTATGACGTGTTAAGGAAGGCTTTCTCAGAACAGGTTTTCTCCTGCCTTTTTCAACTTTCTAATTTACATAAAAAGTAGGTCAAACACGGCTTTGACTTTTTGGCATGCTACTGTTGACCACCCAAGCTGTCTTTATTCAACAACAACAAGGAAAATGTTGGTTTACTTTCTAGGTCCTCTTTAAATCATGTAATTAATTATAAAAATTAAAAAAATTAAATCATTGGCTCCTTCTGCATGGAACAGGCTGCAGGAAAACTGGAAACTAACCGAGCTCATCTCCTTCAATACATTTAAAACCAGACTGAGAGCACTTGATACAGATTTCCTGTGTTGTAATTGCCTTCTGTAATTTTGTACATGTCTGTGTAACTGAAAAATGTAACTGTAACTTTTGCTGCCTATTGGACAGGACTCCCTTGAAAATTAGGTTTTTAATCTCAATGGGACCTTCCTGGTTAAATAAATAAATAAATGTAGATTATTGGTCAATTCCTATCACCAGCTTATTTTGGGGTTCGTTTAAAGGATTTTTGTTTAATTGCAGCAAACAAACAACAACAAAGCTGCCAACTATAAATCGGTGCATTTTCCACCTTGTTAAGTCATATTTATTATCTGGAAGAGTGACAGGAGAGCTGTCAGCGAGCTGGCTGTTTCCAGCTAATTCTCCAGCTATTGTATGCAGAAATGCGGTGCGACAATCGGTGCGTAGAGACGGCAAAACCATTAAAAACCAAATGCATGTCTAATAGAAAAAAAGACAGAATCTGAAAGCAGCATAGTGGTGGTTAGCAGATTGTTACACAACACCGAGTTACAACTACAAGCAAACTTGTGTGCTGAGTTCGGGTACCTTCTTCCCCATATCGATCGTAAACATCTCTTTTCTTTACATCACTGAGGACGTCGTAAGCTTCAGCGACCTCCTTGAACTTGTCTTCAGCTCCAGGTGACTTGTTTTTGTCCGGGTGGAAACGCAAAGCCTGTTTTCTGTACGCCTTTTTTATCTCCTCTTCAGACGCGCCTTTAGATATCCCCAACACATTGTAGTAATCTTTACCCATCCCAATGTCCTGTCGGCTTTTCTGCTCGTTACAAAAACATTTTCAGCGCAGATATCCAGACATGTGTGCGGGTCAAGTTCGTTTTACTGCTCCGCCGTGGCAGCTGCTGCCTCCTCCGGAACGATTTCTGTCAGAATGGTTGTGGAGACAACCCGAGAACCAACTTTTGGGTCTGAAATGAGGCGAAGGGGAGTTCTTAAATAAAACAAATAATCGATTTATCTTAAATAAACATACAAAAAAGAACAAATTGTTCTCAGTTTTGAGAGTTACATCCGCGATGGACAGAAGCCGGGCGCGGAAACTTCTGGAAGAAGCTCTGCAGCTGACGAATGTAGGTCGTCACCACGGGGACAAGAGGGTTCACTCCCAGCAACTTCCGGTTTGGGTTCACACGCTGACGTAGACATTAGTGCGGAAGTAAAATGTTACTGCATCTGTTCTATTTTTAAAACGTAGCTATAAATTGTGTTTATAGCACTAAATGTTAGGACAGAGGGCTAGCATAGAGTACCTCATTTGAAATTATTATTAGTAAAAAATAATCAATAAATAAAACGAAAATCGATGTTTGTAACAAAAATTTACAAATAGTAGCTTTCTTGTTTAAAGCCATATTTTTAGCTTAAATTGGTAACTAAAACGGTCCACACTAGACAACAGTCACAAATATATTGGGTTTTTAGTCTTTCAGGTAGTCTAAACAAAAGTATTTAATAGTAAAAAGAAAAAACATGACGTAACATTATTGAATTTTTTCATTTCATTTTTATTCATTCTAATTTATTAAACAGGAAAAGATTTAAACAATCGGCAAACGCAAGTATGTCAGAAATACAAGCATCTGGTTATGAAATATAAATAATACAATGACAAACATCAATTCACAGTTTACCACTCTACGTAATATTTAAGTTCTTTGATGGGTACTTTTCTTTTTCACAATGATTTCATTGTAAATTCACCGTTTATCTTTGCTGACTAAGTTCTTGAGACAGGTCGTTTCACTGCAGCGCCTACTAGAGGGGACAACTTAAACCACTGGATTAGTTCCTTAGAGATTCTCACTGTTAACTCGTGTATAAAAGCTTTGACGCCAACATATTTTTAGCTTATTTTACTGCTTGAGTACAGAAAAAAGAAGAAATTTCAAATAATATGGATGAATTTTCTACATTTTGGTGATTTTTCCCAAAATATTTTGTAGAAAAAAAATGTTAATCCTTCATGCAGTGGTTAAAAAATGAATAATCCAGTATGAGTAACAGTGAATAAAATTGTAATAAAATTTAAATTAATCAGATTCATTACATTTAACTTTGCAGTAGAAAAATGAGATGAAAATTCTACAGAAATCTTAGGGAAACTCAGATCGTGATTGTAGCTTCAGATCTTGAAGAGCAACAATGACACAGTGATCACCTTGGGTCTGTTGTTACAGCAGATCAAAGGTCACCAGGTCAGGATCGCTACCATCGATCACATATTTATTGTCATCTGTCCCCTTTCATGTTTGCTGATCAGGATTGTAAAAGCAAGATCCGGTTTAACACCGGAATGTTTCTAATCCAAAACTCTAATCTGATCTTGGAATGCTTGCTACAGCTGTTACAGCATGCTACTGCCTGCTTGTACAGCTCAGACCTGTTATAAATAGCCCATTGAATGTAGCTATGCAGTAGGCTATGTGAGATGTTGCATTGACTCTGTGCGATGAATGATATCTCTGATCTTTTCCCAATCAGCATTTTCTCCCTCTCTTGTTGTTTTCAAGCACATTAACCCAAACAGAATCGGGATACGTTTGTTTTTGTTCATTCTGGAGTTTGGAAAAAGAAAGGAATATCCACCCTGCAGGTGCTCTGATGGAGGGGGGATGGGTTTGCATGAGGAGAGGTTTCATGCAGAAGATCAGAGGCCTTTTTCTATGAAACCAAGTGGGAATAAAGCAGAGTTGTATCTTACAGATCTAGTGAGAACCTATTCTGTCCCTGAGTGGAGCAGCGTGAGGCTTCTCTGGGCTACCGAGCTGGTGCTGAGCAAATCAGGCAACTTATATTTAGCTTTGCAAATGGCGCACTATGGATTATGTCTTGGGGCTCTCCAGTTTCGTCTTCAGTGCGTTTTACTGCGTGGAGGGGGTTGTGGATCTCCAAGAAGCTTCTATTCAGGTGATGAGCTGATCTCCTGAGAGCAGCTCTCACTTTCTTTCCAATTTCACTCCTCTTTCAAATCTACTACCAATCTCTGGAAGAGATTTTTGTGGCCGTTCTTTTTCCCAGTTTGGCTAAATATTTTAAACTGAAGGTGTTGCTCAGTTGGTGAGAGTCTGGGAGCAGATACGCATGCAGAAGACAACCAGAGCAAGTTGATTTTCACAGGAAACTTCACCAGGCGGTTGGGGTTTGGGATCGAGCTGTGTCATGGATATACTTGCCTTAAAGGCAAAGGAAACAAATGGAGCTGAACCTGAGAAGAAGCCTGCACCCAGGCCCAAACCAAAGCAGCCCAAAAAGGCTAAAAGGATTGTTTATTTTGAGGTGGAGATCGTGGATTTGAAGACAAAAGAGAAGCTGCTTCTGCTGGACAAGGTGCGTTTCAGTGGGATTGAAAGTTTTCCTAAATTAGATTTAACTACATCAGCTATATTACAACTAATGTCTAATATCACTTGATAGAGTGGTTGTGTGTCTTTTGAGTGAGGGTTTGCAGTTAGGAGGTGAGAATTCCCTTTTTATCTGACGGGAATTCTCTGATCGAGCTTCGGCACATGCTTGTGCTACGCGTGGTAGAGATATATAGACTGGATTAGCAGCTTGTATAAATGTGCAGATGTGATGCACAACAAGGAAAATTCCTCTCTCAAAAAAAACTATAAATTGTGTAAACATCCATACTTAAATCAAGGCTGCTGCTATGATTGTTTACATTTTTTGCACTTTAAATTCAGGTGGAACCAACTGCAACGGTTTTGGACATTAAAGCTTTGTTTCACAAATCCTGTAAGTTTAACAGTACTTGTTTTTAGTTCCATCAGCATGTGGGCTTTTGTTTAAATCTCCATATTCGGTGCATCAGGAATAAAATTCCTTTCTGTGTTTTTGGCAGACCCGAGGTGGTATCCGGCTAGACAGTCTCTGCGTTTGGACCCAAGTATGTGAGCATGCAGACTTTTACCTTCTGAACTCATTCATCCAGGTCACCTGACTTAGTGGTGCTAAGATGATGTGATATTGTCTGATTATCATGTTTCACAGAGGCCAAGTGTCTGAGGGATGAGGAAGTTCTCCAAACACTTCCTGTTGGAACCACAGCCAGCTTTTACTTCAGTGACCTCGGACCCCAGCTCACGTGGGGAACAGTGAGTCACGCAGACGCTGAATATTTAGGACCGTGCAGCTGAAACACCTGTTAAAGAAATGTTTGTGTTCCTTTAATTTGATTCAGATCTTGTTTATTTTTAAATAAAATAATCTGAAATATGAATTTCAAATGTCAACACTTTTTAGGAAATGCTTTTTGGGAGCTCATGTTTGCATCTGTCACAAGCATCGACTAGCAGTAGAGAATGTGATGTTTTTCATCACAAAATAAGCTGTATGTTGATTTTCAGCTAAAAGCACTGGTGCTGCTCCTATGCTTGAATATAAGCAGGAAGCCTTTCACTCACTCAGTAGCTCCTGAATATAAATATCACCCTGCAGCGACAGATAAAGATGATTTGCTGTCGTTCCCATCTCTCCACCTCCTGCCCTGGCTGTCCTCTTTGCCAGGACATATAATCTCATGGCCCCATTTCTCTCAAAGGTGTTTATCCCCCTGACCTCTTGCTTGCCTTTTACTGTGCCTCTTTATTCCCCCTCAGCCACACAGTTGCTCCTTCCCACATCCTGTCCTTAACAACCCAAACACACACCCTTATGGGCTTTAAACTAATGGAAGTGTGAATGAAGAAGAGTGACTTGTCCCCGCAGAGATCACCATCACAAGTCTGAGCCAGTGCTGCTGCTGTTTTGCTGTCAGAGGAGCTACTTGAAAACATCATCTGTGTTGGGTTTTGCAGGTTGTCTGGCTTTTCTTTTTGGACACGGCTGAGCTGTGTTCCTGTTAGCTGAATGTCAGTGCTCAGTAGAAATAGATGTTGCAGAGGTAAAATGAGCCACTAGTGAAAGTTGAGGTATTGGTGTCAAATGCACATTCCTGTCCCCGTGAACGTGCAAAGAAATGAAGTTTAAAGGCTCCTCTCTCTCGTTGCAGGTGTTTCTAGCTGAATGTGTCGGCCCGCTGGTTCTTTACTTGATGTTCTACTTTCGTCTACCTTTCATCTACTCTCCAAAATATGACTTCACCAGCAGCAAGCACTGGGTTGTACAGTGAGTGTCAGCTTGCATATTTCTTTCTGGAATCGCTCAACGCCCCCCACCCCATATCTGAGTGATAGTCGTGCCACATATTGCTCTGCTGACGCTTAGTGGTGAATGTAATGGACTGCAACAGAGCAATGTATTTTTCACAACTAAATGTGTGTGTGTGTGTGTGTGTGTGTGTGTGTGTGTGTGTGCGTGTGTGTGTGTGCGCGCGTTTCCTGCTGCAGCTTGGCCTGCATGTGCCACTCTTTCCACTATGTCAAGAGGATTCTGGAGACCCTGTTTGTCCATCGGATCTCCCACGGGACTATGCCTCTCAGAAACATATTTAAGGTGCTGTCCACTTTACATGAGTGTGTGTGTGTGTGTGTGTGTGTGTGTGTGTGTGTGTGTGTGTGTGTGTGTCTTTTCTTTTTCCAAAACTCAATAACTGTTTCCCATCTCCTGTGTCTGAAGCCTTATCTAGCCAGCTGGACTTATTCTAGTCCCACTTTCTGTTCCAGAACTGTGGCTATTACTGGTGCTCTGCAGCTTGGATGGCATATTACATCAACCATCCGCTCTACACCACACCCTGTAAGTGCTGACTCCTACAATACTTGTTTTGCTCATCGCTCAGTGTTAATACCCTTAGTTGTTGTTTGTCTTTTAACACATTAACAGTTTACGGGCAGCAGCAGGTGAACACAGGACTTTACATCTTCATAGTAAGTTGTAGATTTATCTATTTACAGACATTAAACAACACAATCTCTCGTTTAGTTGACTTTTACCTTTTTTTTCCCCTAAAGTTCTGTCAAGTTGGGAATTTTTCAATCCACGTTGCTTTGCGAAACCTCAAACTACCAGGTGAGTCTGTTGCAGCAATGCTTGTAGTTATATTTGAACGTTAAATACTTGTTTTATTTCTAAACCTGCAGACAGTTTAACCTGAGTTTGTTTTTTCAGGATCAAAAGTCAAGAGGATACCTTACCCAACGAAAAACCCATTCACATGGATATTTTGGTTGGTCTCGTGTCCAAACTACACATATGAGGTAAGAAGTTACACATGTCCGTCATTTACATCATGTGATGTTTCAGACCAGCAAACTGATGCCAGCTGTGTGGTTCAGAGCTTCATTTTAATCTTTAGAAACTAATAAAGAAACTCTGTTGCTGCCACCTACTGGTAAATAAGGTGTGTGTGTGTGTGTGTGTGTGTGTGTGTGCGTGTGTGTGCGTGTGTGTGTGTGTGTGTGTGTAAACCTCTTGCTCACAGCTGGGCTCCTGGATCGGCTTCACAGTGATGACCCAGTGTGTGCCTGTGGCTTTCTTCACCCTCGTGGCCTTCATCCAGATGACTGTGTGGGCCAAAGGCAAACACCGCAGCTACTTAAAGGAGTTTAGAGATTATCCAACTCTTCGCTCATCCATACTTCCCTTCGTCCTGTAGAGCCTGTACACATAAATCAGCTGTTCCTAACACGAATCTGTTTCTGCTGAGGTTATGGGTCATTTTTATTCATCACAAGGCGAGAGGTGGATTGTTTTGTTTCTGAGTGCTGGACTGAGGACAGAAAAATGCAACAAAGTCTTACTTAAATTTTGCATGTGATCAAAAGGAGAAATTTTATTTTGCTACTTTGAGTTGAAACACGTTTAAAGAGCAAGTTCACAGAGAAATCGTTTTTTACTTACTTTTATGATCGGTCACTCTGAGTTTCACATGCAGGCTGAACGTGAAAATAGTCTTCCACTCCTATTTCCTGTATTTGCTGCCGAAAGAACACAGACAAGGAAACGCTCGTATTAGAAAAGCCTGTCAGATCTACATCATAGAGTAAATTAGCATTCATGGACTCACCCATCTTAGCACTCAACCGGGGAAGGCTGTTTTTGATTTAGCATCCAGGAGAGAGCAGAGCATGTCTTGGCTAGTAGAAGCTAACCGTTAGCATTAGCAACTCCACCACACAGAACTCCTTCATGTTTGTGTTATTTGTGGAGATAAACATCAACATCAATATTTATGAGTAAGACTCCAAATTCTTTTGTTTCCTCCACTCACTCCTCCAGCTAACTTCTACTTCCTGAAACAGGAGTGCCAGAGTTTTTGCCCACAAAGAATGACTCACAAGGCATTCGTTTATACTCGACCACTGCAAATGTTTTGAAATAATGAGTGAACGAGAGCTTGACTGCTCTGAAAACCTCAGACCTTGCAGTCAGATCAGTTGTTTCCCACAGAGCTGAGAAACCCAAAGGTAAATCTGAGTTGTTAAAGCTGGTGTGCAGCCTGGAGCTGACCGCGTTACACTATCATTCAACTCCAGCTGTGTTAAACTGATCTGATCCTGAAGTGACCATAACTAAATGGACTCTTTATAAAATGAAACACGAAACTTTGATGTTATCGAAAATAACCACCCAGCTTCAATAAATGTAGAGAACAAACTCAGTTGAAAAAGAATTTTTATGGTTGAATTTTATCGATAAGTGTACAGGATTTCATGAGCCATGTTCTTTTGTGAAAGTGTTGAATTAAAGTCAATAAATGATCAATTAAAAAGAGACATGAGCTTCATTTGACCTCTATAAGAATCTCTTTATTATGGTTAAAAAGGGAAGGGCTACACTGGAGATGAAGACTACGTCATGTGGAATGTTACACAGATCAGAAGTCCGGCTTTGACCAAAACGCAAAACCAGATCAGATCAGAACAGAACATATTGCATTTCACAAAAGTATCTGTAAACAAAAGCTTAGCAGCTGTTTTGAACCTAGAAACTACAAATCCAGTATGAGTGACATTTAATCATTTCCTTTGCTTAAGTGTGTGGAAAACAAAACAAAACCTGCACATTTTCAGGTCAAACGGATCTGTAATTGTTCCCCAAAATGAAACTCATTATAATTGGACCACAATCAATTCCTTAAGACGGCACAGAAGAAGAATCAAACATATCCCAGTGATGCAAAGATGCTGCAGACCCCAACCAAAGCAGCAGCCACTGGTGGAATGAAGAGTCAGGAATACGACTGGAAACAAGATACACACATTTAACATTTGAATCAACACTTTACATAACAAAAAGGAAGCACGATTAGCGTGCCGAGATTCCTGTGCCTTTACATTGATGAGAGGACACCCTGACCTGTGACACACCGTTGCAACAGCACCACCCAGTCCTGTCCGTGGGGGTGCACTGGTGCTGCTCCACTTAAACACACTGTGTCAGCAGCAGGCGCTTCTCTTCACCACGGGGTCACGGGTGAAATGGAAACCATTTGAAAACCAAAGACCACAATGAGAGGTAGGATGAGAGTAATTCAGTTTCTGGTCATTCTCACAGTGAAGGTAAAGTCCACTGCAGCGTAACACCCCCCACCCCCTTTACATATGATGCATATGAAGGTGGGATCCAGATGGGAGACGGATCGCATGCACGTTTATGTCCATTTGATTTTGTCCGCCGTGTTAATCATCACTTCAGATGTCTTCGCATTCCAGGAAGTGGGTCCGCTGCAGCACTTTAACATGACGCTCGTATATTTTGAGGGCGGGGCCGAGTCGGATAGACAGGCCGGTCAGCACGTCGCTGCGCTGCATCAGGAGAAGGGACTTCCCATCGATTTCCTGTTGAGGAGACATTTTGATTTTTGTTTACTTTAAAGTTTCTGAATGCAAGAAAAATATGAGTTTGGGTTTTGAAGCACTAAATCGCTCCGTGGCAGCTTTACAGAAGTTCACTAGCCTGTGTTCGAAACGCCACCGCCTGCTCTGGAAACCCTGCTGCTGAGAAATAACTGGCCACATCTGACACGGTCCACTGCAACAAGTTCTGCTGCATTTTCTCTGTCTTCACCAAGCTGGAGAAAAATAAGGAATAAAAAGTCAGAACCAATGATCTCAGATTTTTATAACTATGTATTTGATGGTAACTGCTTAAGGTTTGGTGTCCGAATAAACACAAACTGCTAATCTAGACAATAGGCCTAAACCAAGGTCTGCAGGTGAGTGCATCTGATTGTTTGATTTAGTGATGAACCGCTCCTGTAGAAACTAATGAAGGCTGAGGAGACATTTCAGCAGGTAGATTAAAGCAGCATTCCGCAAAATTGCAGTTATATGGTCTCTGTCGCCCTCTAGAGGCTTGCTGCGTAACGTCACTGTCGTAACATTAAATCTCTCTCTCGGGCATAAGAGGCATGTTTACATTCCTAATGTCAGGCAAAACAACGAAAACAAACTTTTCCACCTCCACACATTGAATAAATAGTTTTATCAGGACTGTATAACAACTTTATGCCTGACCAAACACAAAAACCCTGGTGAAATCATTTATTACTTACCTAGCCATTAGCAGCACGGCTAGGTCAGAGTCCGTAGTTCATGCCTTTATTTCTAAAAGAGCTCTCCAGCGAGGAAAAGACGGCCCAATAATAACTCTGGTCTTTGCTCTTGTTCTATCACGTTCTTCTTTTCTTTTCCTAGATTCCTCTGATAAGGGATTTCTAGCTTTCTTTGGTGAATCTGCCGCTGCTACAGCAAGTCTACGTTATACAATTATGGCAAGCCAAAGGGATAAAAAAATGCGCGTTCTAAACTCGCATTATGTCCGCCAAAACGCTCGTTCAAGATGCGCGTTTTGGCAGACATAATGCTCGCTTTTAGAACACATGAGTTTTTCCCCCTTTGGCGTCAAAACGCGCGTTCAGGACGCGCATTTTGGCGGACATAACGTTTAGAACATGCGCTTTTTTATCCCTTTGGCTTGCCATATTCTGCCGTAAAACGACACCCAGTCAGTACTTCTGGCGGCTACCCGAAGCTCAAAAACTGTATAGCGCAGCAAACAGACGTGGGACCCCCCAACACTATCACAGGTATGAAAATGAACATAATAGATAATACTATGACGCAAAAACTTTACAAAAAAGCATAATTTTAAGGTGTAAAAGTTGCGGAATGTTGCTTTAAGGTGTTAAAAAGACGAACAGCGAGGAGAGATCAGTTTTACTTTCGCTTTCACCAACGAACACTAGGGGGTGCTAAAAACAAGCCAAAACTAACTAGTGTCCCTTTAAGGTAAAAAAACATTGCTACACTGTATTAAACAAGAAAAACCAATGGAGATTGAAAAGAACCGCAGAAAGAACATAAGGAGTTGGAAAGACACGTTATAAAGAAATGTAAGTGTGCAGAAGATAATAGCTGATATAACAGGTGTGTCAAACTGATGTGGAAGTAAGAAATGAGACTAGAGACTCACACATCATCATCTTTACCACCATTTAGCAGACAGCCTTCAGTTTCTGTGTAGCACACGTCCATCTTCTTAAACGTACCTGTGGACAAAAAGAAGCTTCAGTTTTCAAATAAGTGTGCACCAGTTGGGTGGTTTTCTATTTCTGTAACAGAAAGCACCTCAGTAGGAATTATTTATATTCTCCAGGATTTAGAATGACATGCTTCAAAATGTTCTGCTAGTCACTGATGTGATAATGAACCAAAAGCAGCACCGTTTCAATTAAGTATGAGAGATGCTTTTTCCATGCTTCTGGTTTTGTGCTGTCATGGTGTGATGTGTTTTCCTATTAGAGTTGGTTCATGGTTCAGATACAGCCCACTTTTAAATGACACTATCAGGGGTTCTTGATATTTATGAGACACACAGCAGTGACACACTCTTTTTCTAACAGACTACAGCCACCGCAGTTACAACCTGCAGCAGTAAAGAAATAAGTCGTTTCTTTTCTCCAGTGTCTATGCGTATTGCATTAAAACCCAAACTTAGGGATGCACCGATCCACTTTTTTCACATTCGATACCGATATCAGAAGTTTAGTATCGGTTGATATCGATCCGATATTGATATGTAAAAACAGTATTAAACTGTATTACATAATGAACTATTTGTTACTATATGAAAAAGACTGGGATCATCCTTTTGTACAGGGGCCCAAAAGTTCCAAATTGCAGATCCTTTTGCTCGCTCCATTTTGAAATCAACATGAGCTTCTGCACAACGTGGGACTGTAGCGCATGATGTCATCACTCACAGCACATAGAAATATACTGAATAGATAAATTCTTATGGATCAGGCCCATAGTCTCCGATACCCAATCTAGAATTTTCTTCTATATCTGTACCGATACAGATATTAAGATCGGATCAGTGCATCCCTACCTAAAATGTTCCAACTCTACTTTCAAAACAAACCTTGTAAGTTGGCAATAAAGCTCTGGATAGTCTCTACAAAATACCCAGCACAGATGGATCAACACTCAGGCTGCAGCGTTCATGATGGAAACTTATCATCTGTTTGTGGTTGACAGATTTTTCTAAAATCAGAACTGAACAATAACTTAGCAGTCAAAACAGGAACCACCTGGATGAAGGTATTCAAAAAATCCTGAGCAAGCTTGAAGGCAAGGACTGGTACAAAAGATAAACAGTCAGAAAAGTCTCTTTAGCATGAACTGTCATTGTTCGATTTCCTAAATATGTGCATGTTTTGATCAGAAAGCATTTTCCACTAGAGATAGAGATCAGCCTCTTCTGTGTGGAACACATACAGCAGCAATAAAAGATGAAAAGATAGGCTAGACTCACCATTGTCAGGTGGCACAGGTAGTGTTTGTGATCTTCCATCACAGATATTCTTGACCTCATCCTGCTGGACGGACACACACGCACACACACACACACACACACACACACACACACACACACACACACACACACACAAATGAATTCAACATGACAATGTCAGGCAAAAAGCAGAAGGATGAAAGCTCCATGAGGCATGCAGATGTTATTAAAGGGACTGAAGGTCAGTTACCAGTCGAGCTGCAGAGTCTGGGACCAGCTGGTCAGACGAGAGGCTGCTGTCCTCCACCTTGCTTTCCTCTTCTTTCTTTACGTTGGTTAAAACACAGAGGGTTGCAGCTCCAGGGTGGATTGCTGGTTTCATGTCTACCGTGAACCAATTAGAAAACCAATTACTCACTGATATAATCGACACTGGCCAGAGCACACTGTGGTCCTATGTGAGCTAAATTTACCCAAATGATTAGTTTAATAACCGGAGTAATGCTACTTAAAAACACTTCTCTTTAAACCTGAATAAGTGCTGCAGACAAGCCAAGGGATGGGAGTGTTTGGGATGCTAGAAGGCATCCCACAGCTATGGTAGTGCATTATCTTTGTTTCAGCTCTGCGTTTCTGCCGTAAATACACAACAATTAATCATCCAGCTGGTAGAACAGACACATCCCTCCTTCACATCCACAGCAAAAGCTTAACATAAGCTTGCACGTGAAACAATATCAAGAGTGCTCCATGATGCTGGGTGCACACATTATCGTGCATCAAGCAGCCTGATTACCTTTGTCTCGCTGCATTCCTGGGTGTTGGCGCTCCACTGGGCTGACAGCAGAATCATAAGCCCAGTCATTGTGTGGAAGGGCCCTGGGGCTGGAGGGGGGCAAGGAGTTGGGCCTCCCCCCCACCTTCTGGGAAGAGGCACAGTCCAGAGCAGAGCCAGAGCTGCAATTAGGGCCGGAGCTGGGCCGAGTGCCAGCGGGAGAGCAGGGTGCAGAAACAGCTCGCACAGGAGCGCAAAGCACGGGGGCATCTTCATGCGTGTGGCTGGGGGAGGACCTGTCCTGCCCATCCCGGCTCTCCTCAGCACCCTCGTCATCCGGATTACTGTCTGTGTCCAAAGTCATCGAGGTGTCACCCTGAAACACACAAGCAGGGGTGCTGCATGTCATTTCTCACCACATTTTATACACGTGTTGACTTATTTTAGTCCCTGGAAATCCACATGCAATTGTTTGGGGGTAGGCCAGCAGTTCTGAAAACTCAGAGACCTGCAAATCCTGTCAGTCTGGAGTGGGGCTGATTGTAGGCTGAAGGTGTTAAAAAACCTTGTTACAATTTGACCGCTGCGGTGGTAAATTACAGCCTTTAAATGAATTCAGCCGTCAAAAAGCGTCCCGTTAACGCAATAAATAAGGTGGTTTTCGCAGAATGTGACCAGATGCATTTATCACTTTCAGCAGGGCGGAGTTTTTTTTTTTTTTTTTTTTGTCGACGGCGCCCTGGGAGAAGAATTACCTTATGTGCGTTTTCAGCAGACAAGCACAAGAGCGCACTAAAGCCCGCCCCGCCCCGCTCCGCTCCGCTCGTGCGGACCGCATTTCAGACAACTTTCCCCAGAAACATTCACAAAGACGTGTCCCCGTGGATCTCATCCATCCAGCAGCATTTAATCTGGGGCTCACGACGCTCGGTGCGTTACCAGAGGCCTTGTGTTCATCGGTAACACTGAAGCGAACGAAAGAGTCGATAGGAGGCGGTTTTTTCCTCTCAAATTTCCTCCAAAGTGCGCATGGAGTTCCGAGCCGCTGCAAAAAAAGGAAAAAAATTCTCGCCATTGTGTCTGTGGGTACAGCTCCGCGACCAAAAAACACACAGGACTGGAAATAAACATGAGGTTTAACTCGATGTGCAAAAACAGCCAACGCAGGCAGGCAGCAGACCTCCGTGGTCCACTTTGACTTTGCATCGGGTCAACAGTTTACTGTAAAGGCGACGCAACATGAAGAAAAACGCGGGTGATTCCGTTATCGGACGCGTAAACGCCTATGCATTTAGCGCGGTTACATGACAAGGCTGTTAAAGAGTGTGTGTTCAGAGTCGTCAGCCGCATTCGTTTTCACACACACACACACACACACACACACACACACACACACACACACACACACACACACACACACACACACACACACACACACACACGTCTTTTCAGAGAACAAAGTCAATTTGATCTCAGCTTAACCCAAATCGGACAGGCGCAGCCGCCATCTAGCGCCGGGAGAGAACAGTTTGTTTGTGGTCGCTTTTTAGTTCACTGTCGCCGGCTTCTTCTGTGGGTTTTTGGTTACTTTGCATTGCTGAGATTCGTCTGAAAAAAACTGTGCTGCAAATAATCACTCAGGAAACGCAGCTGCTGCACGGGACGACGAGAGGAGCCATTATTACACTGAACGCCGAGCCACGGACGTGACCAGGTTTGGCAGGGTGTCCGATAATGGAGCTAGGGGCTAGACTTTGTGCACTGCGTCGACCCCCCCCCCCCCCCCCCCCCCCCCCACTCACAAGGAAAATCCATCTAATTACATAAAAAATATTTAGACCTGTTTCATAAGAACTTCGTTATATTTTATAATGTATTATTATTAATGTATGTAGGCATTTATTGTGATACGTGTGTCATTTAAAAAGCCCAGACTTAACGGGTGAAATAATAAAAAACACAGATGTGACGTGTTATGGACACATCGCAGTGACGCTTCTGTAATGTCTGAACTCGCTTAACGACAATAAAATCAGCGACCAAATGTCCCATCGTCCCCGATCAGGCTCCAACATCCGAGCTGTTCCGAGACTTTTTTCCCCCCTTCACCCACTCCCACACTCACGGTAGTGCACGAGAATGACAAGAAGCGTTTCCGGCGATATATTTCAAAATAAAATCCTCATAGCAGAAAGCGAATTTTAACACTTTTATTTTGAAGGCCAGTTAGCAAATCTTCCGGATAAGCTCGACTTGCTTCTCCCCTTCGCTCTGAGGCGAGTTTGGGGCTTGAAAAGCGCTTTCTGTCGCTGATAATGGAGGCTGAGGCTTGTTGGTTTGTTGCGTTCGGGCAGAACAAGGCAACTTTTCCCTGTTGTCTGTTTGCGCCGTTGTTTTTGAAGTGCTTAACAACTGGCGCAACGTAAAACATGCCACGCTCGCACTAGCTAGTACACGCGCACCTTCTTGTCTCCTCCGCGGTAGCGCTCGCGCGAGGTCCAACCGCCGCTCCCCGTCTGCGGCAGTTTTGGGTGCACTTGCAAATCACTCCCCTCACCCCTCCCAGGGTAAAAAACGTTTTGTATTTCCAGTATTTTTTCTCAAAGCCCACGATTCTCGGTTCATACTTTCATCTGTACGTCTGGCGCGATGTGACATGACAATGACACGAGAGCTGGTGAAACGTTGACTCCGCGCACCAGCAGCAGACCCAACGTACCTCTAAATCCTCCTCGTCCTGGTCCACAGCACCGAAAGCGCTGTCCCCGTTGCTCAAGTCCGAATGACTAGCTTCGTCCACCGCGCTCCTTCTCACAGCCGTCGTTAACGAAACATCATCCTTTTTTCTGCTTCTCCGTTGAACCTTTGCGGCGTTCCGATACGAAATGGAGCCTTTGTAGTTAACTTTCAGCACGGTTTGTTCCTGAATCAGTTTCTCTAGTTCTGCGCAGGTTCGGTCGGGCTCGGACCCGTGTCGTCTCCGGACCATTCGGCAAATCCTCTCCAAGTCTGGCCGGGCTTTTCGAGACCGCAGCGAGTCGATAGTGTCCAAAATCCACTCGCGGTACTTGGATTCAGACATTTTTCCCTCCGTTTGTTTGCTTGCTTCTTTCTCCCTTTTCTTCGTACCTTGGTGCGTCGAGCCTAAACGTTACACTCGGCGATTTTCGTGATCCGCGGTCCGAGCCCCACTGAGAAGCGGAAACCTCGCTCTACGCCTCCTGCGTTTGCGTGTGCGCTTAAGGTGGACCGACGGAGTTATAGCCAAAAGTTTCACTTGCGAGGCGGGTTTAAGGTGGAATGTGAAGTACGGGAACGAGCGCCCGCACCCGCTCTCACATGTGCCTCTGTATGCTTGCCTCTGTGCGTCTATATACAGTCTTTGGTCCCAACGGAGGCAATACAATTTAGACAGATTGCGTGAAACAACAATAAACAATTCGAATTCAGTTTTTAATCAAGTAAAATTCCTCACGTTCTTCATTTTTTTCAACAAAGAAATGTAATGAATCAGAGACCAATCTGTAATTGTGCTGTCTCAGTCAAATTACAAAACCCATTAGAACATATAAATAGATTTTCTCCATCAATAACTTATGAAATAAAAATACGGTAATGTCCACTAAACAGATTGTAACTTTTTCAAACCAGACAAACTCAATAAATAAGGTAATTATTTTAATAACCAAAAAACCTTTAATAAAACTAAGCAGATGCTTAATAAAAATGTGTTCTGGTGTTTATTTAAAGTGCCAGTAGAATGTTGTTTATTTACAATTGGAAACAGTGATTTGAGCCTCTATATGGCTATAGAAACTTTGCTGGTGCTCACAACAGACCCAGGAGCCAAACTCAAACTCTACAATTAAAATACCTGTTTACCTCTCTCTCTCTCTCTCTCTCTCTCTCTCTCTCTCTCTCTCTCTCTCTCTCTCTCTCTCTCTCTCTCTCTCTCTCTCTCTCGTGGAGGGGGACCAATGATTATAGAAATACTGGACAAAGTATGCCACCTATAGGTTTCTAAAGGGCTGAGTTGAAGCTCGTGGGCGGTTTCAATCACTTCTGCACATCTTATGGCAGGATTTTTAAAATGATTCATTTATTTGCATTTTTGTTTTTCAGATTCCCACCTTACTTGAATTCCACCAGATTGTCTCTCCTGTAAAGGGTGCTACTATGTTAGATAATCTCTAGTTTATAATGGTGAAGGTCATTCTGGAAGCAGATCAGTTTTCATTCATTAAAGGTTGTGGTTGTGGACGTTCTTTACTTCCAGGTGGATCATCTAAACCACTGGTCCACATAACTGTCAATCATTCTGGTGAAGCTAACGCAAGGCCGTCGTACGTGCTCGCTCCTGGGTTCTCTTCCTGCGCATGTGCATGCTGGTGTGCGCTTAAAGAAAAGGTTGGGCTCCCCACAGATGCTGCTGTCGATGGTTTTGTGCTCGACAGGTAAGCTAAAGTTCGGCATGCTATTTGGAGAAATACATTTCAGATTACTGCTAGAAGTTATCTACGTCTATATTCTAACTTTCCAGTGTTGCGCATGTGTATTTTTCAAAATGTGAAGAGGGCGGTTCTTTCCTGAAATTCAAAATTGTATGCATCACCTTTAAAGCTGTTATAACAAATCTGCAAACAAGCTAATGTGGCATTAGGAACGACTGACCGGTTACATTTTATTAAAATTCAACAACGCCACCTTGGGAATTTCACCCAAGGAATTAATAAAAACATTAAAAAGGACACGCAAGTCCATTCTACTAAAAAGGCAGGAGATGTGGTTCAAGGGATGATTTACAGTTTAATAAAATAAATAATTAAAGCCAATTAAAACTACTAAAACCCAGGCTGAGGCTTACCAGTGGGGACTGGTCGATGACTGGGAGGCGGAACCCCAATAAAGAAAAGTAAACTAAATCAAAAGGCACCCCAAACACTCGTGACCGTGCATTCAGGAGTGAAGGGACCCTTGGGCACAGCACACACACAAAGCCGAACCGCCACCCAGAGATCTTCTAGCCACCACCTGCAGCTCTCAGCCTGCAACAAAGAATAAAATAAATTGAGGTCTTTTAAGCAATTAAAACAAATTAAAAATGGATCAATCAATTTGTGTTGTCCTTTAAACGCACTTCTGTGCACCCACACTCACACAACCACACATCCGTTGGAGCACCAAGCCTTTCCACCAGGCCTTTACCAGTCCTTTAGCCCTGCTAGCTAGACATGCTGCAGTCCCCTTTTCTTGGCACCGCTGGAGCATCCTAGCGGACCCATTGACAGCAGCCCCACACGCGAGTCAGCGCTGGAGCCGAAGTCATAACAAGCCGGGTTGATCCGGAGTGAACGAAGGGTGAAGACCATCAAACGTCTAGCAGGAGGAACTGGTAGACCACCTACAGGTTGGAGACCGCCATGGCTCATAAGGAGGACAGCTGGGACACACTCAATTGCTGGTTGGCAACACAAACAGGGCAGGGTGGAGCAGCACAACAGAACAAACCCAGCCAAAAAGGAATGGAACAGTTGGGTTGAAGCTGAAGCAGAACAGTTTGGCTGAAACAGAAGAACCAGACAATACACACATCTTTAAATCATGAAGCCCTGGTAATGGGGAAAAACCCAGCCTACCAGAGGCATAAGCAGCTTGCCCTTCATGCCTTCAGACAGACATGAAGGCTCAGCACAGTCATGGGTGACCTCAGCAGTAGCAGCAAGAGGGAGCATGTGCCATAGGGGAAAACCCCGCCTTTATATATGCAGCGCCCTCTGCTGATAATCAGCAGGTTTAATGAAAACAGGTGTGGGTGAGATCATCTTGCTACACTAAATTTTGAGCGCAAACCTGATCACGGAACACTCACCACTCCCCTCGGGTATCTTACCGTGGCACCGCTGGGCAACGGCGGCTCCATTCCAGTCATAGCCCCTCCACAGTAGTGGCCCCGTGGATCTCCAACTGCTGTGGAGGAGCGAAGTGTGGGCTCATATGGCCCGGGCGCCTGGCTTTGATCGCTGTGGTCTGAGGCTGTGTTGTGTTGTATTTGTTGCTTATGGAGCTCTCTGAGGGAGACCGCGATGGCCCGCAGATCTCCAACCACTGCGGAGGAGCGAAGCGTGGTCTCGCTTGGCCCGGCTCTGATCACTGTGGTCTGAGGCTGTGCTTTTTGCCTGTGGAGCTCTATGAGGGAGACCACAGAAACTCCGCAGCTTGGTGAGTTGATTTGTGCTTCACCTTAGAGTCACTCAACCGCATTTTTCTGGCTAAAAGTGTATGCAAACATCCGTTAATTTTGGTTAGCTTGTAGCTTCGAGCAATGGCAGAACGAGATCCTCAAAATTCCGCTCTCAGCTTTGTCCATTTTTGTATTGTCCTGGAGTGTCAAGACTTGTGATACGGCCAAGATTGGTGGTGATCGGAACCGCCCACTTGGCTTCAAGTCAAGGCCTCAGAAATCTATGGGTGACGTCACTGGGGGTTTGTTCATAATTTTAACAGTCAATGTTAAATATGTTAGTGTGTAATGCATGAAGGAACCAGGGAAATGCAGAAGTAAGGCGGTTCGGCGAGACTGACAACCGGATGGTCCGATAGTTGCTTTTGGTCTAAAATGTGTTATTGGCTAAGGTTTTTAGTCAAATACAAGAGAACCACTTTATTAATTTTTTTCATTTTTTCATTTCCACAATATACCTATAGCAACACTATGTTAGAACGTTGTTAAGAGGCATGAAAAAATGTTTTACGCCAATTTGTTTTTCAAATTTGCCATTGTAGTTTATTAGCCTTTGTAGTTTTTTTTTGGGTGTTTTACTTTTGTGAGATGAGTTTTTGATTTAGAGTTTTGTTGCAATCAGTGGCACAGAAGATTGGGCACTAATAGAAAGAGCAAAGTGTTTCAATAAACATCCACAACATCAGGATGCAAATGTCAAGCAGTCAAATCAAAGACAAGAAGCTGAGACAGGCTTTTAATTAATTTTTCAAAAATGGATAATGATTCTAGGAAGGAATTGACATATTTAAGGTATAAATTAAAGGCGTAGATCACTCGTTTAATCAATACATCTGCAATGGTCTCTAGTAGGAATGAGTGCCTTGTAAGTCGTATTCTGGGGAAACAAAGCTCCGGTGCACCATTTTCAGGAAGTAGAAGTGAGCCACATCAGAATTGAGCTTCAGACGGCAGGATTTGGAGTCTTATTTCCCGATATTTGGACATCTCGCCTTGGACTGGATAACAGCAACGTGACTCTACCACTGACTCGGTTTGCTTTTCAACATTGATGTTATCTCCACAAATAACACAAGTCTGAAGGAGTTCTGCTGTGTGGTGGAGTTGCTAATGCTAACGGTTAGCTTCTACTAGAGGAGATGTTCTCTACTGTTTCCTGGACGCTAAACCAACAAGTCTTCCCCGTCATGAGCCAAGATTGGGGAGTCAATGAATTTTAAGTGATAGTGTGATGTAAATCTGTCAGGATTTTCAAATCCGAGAGTTTCACCGTCAGAAGGTAATGCAGGAGATAGGTGTAGGAGACTACTTTCATGTTTAGCCTGCATGTTAAACTCAGAGTGACCGACTA
The DNA here is from genome assembly GCA_006937985.1 of Aphyosemion australe. Lineage (NCBI taxonomy): Eukaryota > Metazoa > Chordata > Actinopteri > Cyprinodontiformes > Nothobranchiidae > Aphyosemion > Aphyosemion australe. The sequence goes on along the minus strand of SSNS01000016.1, from coordinate 2,931,811 downwards.
TGATCAGAAATAAGATTTGAAAAATGGTTTTTCAGTGGTTCACACCTTTAGTTACTCGGCAGTAACATTTTAGGAAACATCTTACCATTAGGATAAGGCAGGTGATAGCCTTGGGCTTCAAATATTTTAAAGGTATAATATGGAAGACTATTAAAGCAGCAATCCGGAGTTTTCCCCTTTCAGGAATTATGCATGATTTTTCAGAAATCCGTAAAAGTGATTGTCTTATCATGTAGTGTGATATAATGTAAGCGATACGTCTGTCCCGTAAAATCTGTGCAATAGGAAAGTGAGCGGCGACCAGAACTAACCAATAGCGTTAGACTACCGCTTACGTATTTCAAATTTAAGGAAGTACCTCGGCTGAAGCAGAGTTAATGAACTTTTCACGGACAAGTAAGTCTTTAGAATATCAATATTTGAAAACACAACATGACATGAGAATAATACTTGAAAAACATGTTTTAGCTGTTTGTCGGCTACAGAAGCACATACATAAACAAGAAACGTGCAGTCGCCATCTTAAATTATCAAGTCGACCCAACTATTGGTGCGATACGCTTGTCAGCCACTAGATGGTGCCATCACATAAAAGAAATACTCCGGAGAGCTACTTTAATGTGAAATAATCACAAAAGAGTCTTTCCAACATGATGGAGACACCATCATGTTGGAAAGACTGTTACATTGAAACAGATTTCCCTCTTAGCCGGATGTAGTGTTTGTTTACAATCTGTAAGCAACGGGGTTTGTCAAGTCTGCACTGAGCCAGTATTCGTAATTCTACAACAGCTGACAAAACGCAGCAGCATTTTATAAAGATCCAAAGCCACAAACAGGAACAACCCAGGGCCCGGTTTTTCAAAAAGTTTAATCCGGATAAAATTGATCTGGATTTAGTAAACCTTTTTTTTGCGATCCGTGATCACGTAATCCAGCTTACTTTTGAGCCAGTTTTTCAAAGCAACATCGGATTGGATCAATCTGATCCGGATAGGAACTTTTCAGGATCACCAAATCTGGATAACCAGTGCTCAAACAGGATAGGAAATCACAATGTAGAACTATAGATATGTAAAGAGCAACAGGTAGAATAGCCAGTGTGGGGTCAATATAAGTTTATATTTATTTGAAATGAAAAAAAAAAACACATATTTAAAAGAAACTTTTTTGGTTATTCTGTAATCATTGCATGCATCACTAATAAATATTCTAGAAACAACAATATTTTCAATTGTGATGAACATATATATCAATTAGTAGCAGAATAAAATGTATTGTTTTTGGGCAATTTTGACAGCTGTTTGGGGGATTATTTTATGAGGCCAAACTCTTTCTACTTTGCTGTAGACCTATACTGAAAGGCTGAACATGTTAAAGCCTACCTAATAACTGTAGCCTGACGGAAGAATAAATAAAATTGAAACCTTATGAATAAATAGGATATCTTGTAAGATACTGCATGATCCAAATATATTATTATTTGATACATTTTAAAAGTTTTCATTACATTTTGGGCATGAAATCCATGCTGAATCCATCCTTCTGATGGGATCAGTTTAATCCAGATTTTTTGGATCAAAGTGATCCAAATCCTACAAAAAAGTTCTGAAAAACCCAAACTAAAGGTTTGATCCAAATCAAAACCAAGATTGGATTACGTGATCTAATCCGATTATGTAATCCGTTTTTTCTTTTGAAAACCCCATTTTCAAGATTTGATCCAATCCGTTATCCAAAATCCTAGTGGATTACTTTTGAAAAACTGGGCCCAGAAGTTATTTCTTGTACCCCTAAGAAGCCTCGGCATCCTTTTGTTTTCTATCAGGTAAAAAAGGCTAGTTGCTAATGTTGAGCTAACAATGCTAAAGGTGAATTAGAAACAAATAGTCGACTGTAAGAATAATCTCAAGCTATTTTTTCAGTTACCAATAACCCAATGTTACAGTGAAATGTATTTATCTACTTATCAACTTACTGTGTACGACTTGTCTTTGCTTGTCATTTAGAATCTTCTGGCACTGATCCGTAACTAGCAACAGCCATAAAACTCACGGGAGTGAGAAAGTGACTGGTGTGTTATGAAAATGGGCTGCAGTACTCAAATTTAACCACAGGATTTCATTCTGACTTCATTGTTACATAATACACCTTTATGGGCCCCATAATGAACACTTAAGAAATGTTTTCCTCCAAAAACAACATTAGCTATCCTGAAATGCCATCAGCAGCAGGAGTGAGTGACTGAAGGTTCTTCATCTGATGTGAATAAGAAGATATAAAACAGGTAGTCAACTCCCTTCCCGAGGGCTGCTATCCAGCATGTTTTAGTTGTTTTCCTGCTTCAACACACCTGATTTTAATCAGCAGGTTATAAATAAGCTTATGCAGAGCTTGATGAGCTGCTGTGGTTCAACTGTGTTGGAGCAGCTAGGACAACAACTAAAAACTGCTGAATACCGGCCCTCGGGGAAAGGAGTTGACTACCCCTGATATAAAAGAATTGTGAAAAATGATAAGCTATTGGAAGAGTTGTGAAAAGCAAAATAAGCAGGAGGAAAGTTAAAAGTTTGTAGAATTCGTATTTACGTTAAAGGTCTAGAAAGCTTTTAACTATTGGAAACTGTTCTTTGAGCCTCTATTAGAGCACATGAAACTTTGTTGGGGCTCACAATGACCCAATAACCCCGATAAATGGCCAAACAACTCCACAATAAACCTTCAATAAAATGACCGTTTCAACATAAGTTTGTTTTTTTCATCTCCACAAAATATTTATAGCTGTAGAATGTTAGAATGTTGTGAGGCACAAAAAAATGTTTTAAGCTAGCTTGTTTTGCAAAATTGCCTTTGTAGCTTTAATTAAATGAATGATAAAAATCATGTTGAGTCAACATGATTCTTTAACGTAGTTTAACATAAATTACTTTATTTTGACAAGAGGTTTTTGAAGAAAAGAGAAATATTATATTGGTTAGACGTATTTTAATCATGTGGGACCGAGGTACACAATAAAATCAAGTAAATTTAAAAAAAATGTTTTGAGTGCAGAGAACACTTGGAAACGGGAGGTCAATGGCAAACTGGTAACTGACTCCCTGCTGCAGTAAGATGCATTATTTAATTGCTCTTGCAGGATTAACAGCAGAGGACGGCGTAGTGAGAATGCCACTGAGTAGGACAGGAGCTTATTCTCAACTAATGACCCTTTTCTTATTCATTCATCACAATTTTTACTTTTCCCATTTTTTAAATATTTTTAAATCATTTTTTAATTTTACTTTTATTTTTAATTTTTTGTTCTTGTGAAGCGCCTCGTGACTTTTATCTTGAGGCGCTATATAAAAATTGTTTCTTCTTCTAGGTAGGAAAATCTGAGATTTTTTTATTAAAATGAAAGAATAACTATCTGATCTTAAAAATGAGACACAGCATAGGACATTAGTAATAATCCAGACAGATTAGTCTTAACAAGTAAAACTTTATTGGAATGATACATTTTGCAAAATATTACTTTGTTTATATTTTTTTAACATACTCATTGTGTTCTAAGGGTATCTGTCAAGTTCTCCAGAGGATAAGATAGTTAAGACTGTCAAAGGCAAGAATATACAGTATTGTTTCCCAAAAAGGTACAATAAACTACACAAGCACTGTACCCAGTTCATGAGGAAAAAGATCGATGTTCTGTTTTTGCTTTATTTTCTTATTATTTTTCTGAAAATACAATTAGAAAATATGAACGCAAAACAGCTCAGATGTAAAAAGTGGTACGTTTGAATAAAGTGTGTGTGGAAACTTGAAATAGAAGACAAACAGGAGACAAAATGAATGTGGGACAGAGCAGTTGATAGTGTCATGATAGAAAAAATGTAATAAAGCCGACTGTTAGACATGTATTCTGGGAAACATTATAAAAATCTGTGTATTATTTTAGTTCCTGGAGTAAATCAGTTAGTCCCCTCTACTCATAAAACTGATTTTTGTTATTAGAAGAAAAAAGACCATGTGCTTTCTTCAAAGTGGTTTAAAAATTTTAAAGAATTAACACAAAGATTTTAGTTTTGAAAACATGTGAAATGTGCTTTATTTTGAAAAGACTGGGGAAAAAATTGGTAGGTGACCCACTGTACTATTTAGTGTGATGCAAAAAAAAACAAAAAAAAAAAACAGCAATGAGATTGTTAGCTCTAGAAGCAACGGTTTCTCAGACGCGTCTCAGGTCCAGGGTGGAGTCTTGCCATTTGCCTGCTTTACCACATGCCAAAACAACAACAACAAAAGTCAAGCTCACCAAATAAACATGTATTATAAAAAATACACATCATGTTTCCAAACATCTCCATTTCAGGACATTCAAACCTGCGTTTCATCTTAATTACATGAAGACACTGTCAAAACAATTAAGCCTACAGAAATCGAGTCAAAAACATTTAAAAAATGTCATGTTACAAGACTGACAGATGAATCGATGCACGTCCAACAGTTCATAGAAGCTTTTCAGGGAGATGCACAAAATCTAGCACCGAGGGCCTATTATGAAATATGGGCGGGTGAAAGTTTATATCGTTCAAATCAAAACAATATGTTCTGTCAACAAACCAGCAATAAGATTTGGTCTGCGATTGTCTTGCATCCACAGAAATAAACTTGGCAAAAAGGGACAGCTTCAGAATAGCTTCCTAAATTGAATTTGTATCGTAGAAAGCTGGAGATCCCAACAGCCCAGCCCCCCCGACCCCCACACACCATGAGACAGGGTTACAAGTCAGAAAGAAGGGAGGTACATATGTCCGAGTTAGACGATCATTTTCAGTGGCAATTATCTGCAAACATCATCTGCCCTACAAGTGGAAAATGAAAAAAGCCCTGAAAGAGTGACACATCTAACTGGGCTTTGTTCCATCTTCAATAGAGCGTTCTGCATCTATTTTAATATCCATCATTTCATCCACTACCTCAGGTACCTTAGCTTGGATATTCTGAGCCATCGTTCTTAAAAAGTCATACCGTACAAAAATAACATGCACATGGTGTTGATAAGTTTTGCTACTGCTTTGTATTTAAATTCTCCACCACCACAACCATCATTATTACATATAGACAACTGCAAGTCTGCAAATTTGGCAGAATTCATATATTCATATATTTATTTATGAAATCCTCTTTCAGTTTTACAGCTTTGAGACAGAGTTGAAAAAAGGGATATATATATATATATATATATATATATATATATATATATATATATATATATATATATATATATATATATATATATATATATTCCTTTTATGAGTAATATAATAAACAATAGCCAGGAGTGTATCCACAATGTCAGCAGCTGCTACACTGCGGCCTATTCACCCATCCTTGAGCACTAAATAACACACAAGCACAGAGATCGACATAAAAAAAACAAAATGATCAATAGATTTTTTTAAATGCTCTAATAAATTTAAATAAGAGAAGGACAGACTCAAATGCAGACCTCATGTTTACTTCTCTCAGGTCCCTGGAGGTTTAAGACCTAGACAAAGTTTACTGTGAAAAATTATTTTCACTCTGATCAAAGAGGGCGCCGCTGCTTCAAACGCAAGCAGCAGAGTGCATCATCACCTAACAACCATGCCACATTGAGCAGACCAAGGCAGGTGCAGACAGTTTTCAAGCTTTCAACCGAATGGCCACACGAGTCAAAACTCTGCACCGATGTTCAACTGTTTTCCAACCAGTTGGCATTATGATAGGCACATCTGTTGGACTTGGTATTGCTTGAACAGATTCCAGATGGAGCAATGGAGGGGCACCAGGCTGATAGGACACAACAATCACTCTACAATCACTAGAAAAGCTCGTAGAGTGGGCCCATTTTTAAAAAAAGAAAAGAAGAGCCCAACAGATTCAGTACCTTCACAGAAAATCAGTGCCTCCACCTTCAAAGACTGCAAATGTGTCATTATGTCATCAGAAAAATACAATTCTAGCTGAACAGCAACAATCTATGCTTGTTCTTGTCAAGACCCTTTCACAAACACATTAAAGGATAAAGAAATGGATAGCAAACAGTAGAGAAACGATCAGAAAAGGCAACACTGCTGGTTCTGTAGATCTGTCCTCACTCTGCCTACCTTTCCAATTGGGGGGATTTTACATTGTTTTTCCTCATCACAAATGAGCAAGTTATCAGTCCAACCTGGTGTTTCCTGTACTTACATCCCCTTTTGCTTTCTAAATCTCTGCCCCTCTCTCTGCTACTCGTGGTTGGAAGCCTAAAACTCTGCAAACTCCTTTGCACACTTCTCTGTGAAAGAAACTCGGATTTCCTCTTCCTCGTAGTCATCAAAGTTGCTCGTGTCGCCGGGGCCTTTGCACTTAGGGATAAAGGGGGCTTCCACCTGGAACACACCAGACAGAAAAAAATAATCAAAATGACGTAGCGTGGTGTGCTGGAAGGCATCCGCAATAAACGAGTGGATTAAAACTGGAATATGTGCTGAAAGGACAATTATAAAAGCTAATTTATATTCATTTAGTGTTTAATTTCAACTGATGGCAATACATGTACTTCATAAGCTAGAAAAAAGACCTGAATACTCATGAGTGCAACACTGATTAAACCTGGTTGTTGACTTTTTTTCTAAAGCCACATTTTGCTTTAAATGAGCTGGTAGTTTTCTGCTGTCATGAATTAAGGTCATCAAAACAAACAGAAAGTTGCTGCACTCATTACATCCTGTGCAAGCAGGAAGATGCCAAACCTCACAGCTCAAGAAGTTGAGTTTTTATTTTACTTTAGTACTTTTCTCTTTTTTTTTTAAATCAACATTGAACAAAGTCAGTGGAGTTATTTTGTTGCGCTTCCTTTCCTTTCCCATTTTCAGGTCATTTACAAAAAAAGTCCAACATAAAAAAATCCAAGTTCTTTGCTTTTCTCTGCTCCTGTAAGAGGACACCATCGGCACACAATGCTACTGCGAGAGAGATGGCCTCACCTTCTTCTGGTAGATGGCAATCCAATCCGTGGTGGCAAACCACTTGTGACCTTTGATATCGTTGACTCCGTTCCTGAGGTTGCCAAAGCGCTTGGTCAGGTCCACCTGCAGCAGGTTTCTCAACAGATCCTTCAGGTCTGAGCTGAAGTGTGAAGGGAAGCGAACCTACAAAACAGTACAAGCAAAGAGTCTGGGTGTTTTACAGCTGAAATGTGCAATAATTGAAAAAATAAAATTAAACTGTCAAAGTTTAGGAAGTGGTACTCATGCAACCACTGCCCTAATTACATTTTCCCCACCAGCACGCTGGAATAATGTGTTGCTAATGCTGCCACAAGGTGGTGTGATGCACCAAGTTGTTTGGTGCTTTTCTCAGCTGAATACCTGCCTGAAACCCTCAGTGATCCCATGTCTGCTTCTGCTGTTGCAGTTTTATTAGGAAAGAACTACAAAGTGGAAATGCTTCTGATAAAAGTGTGTTTATAATGCCTGAAATAATCCTATTGGGCACAAAATTATATTTCTTTTAAATTGAGCTATATTAGTGTAAAAATCCTACTAACATCCTTCATTTCTTAATTTATTTTAACATCCTTCAGTTATTTTTCCTAATGGTTTGTAAGAGACTGACGTCAGGCATCCACACACCTCAGCAGTATACAAATCACTTGAGCTTTTATTGCTGTGGTTTCCTATATTTCACCAACACAATAGTTACATTTATGCATCATTTCCACAGCAGCTAGAAATCAGATGAAGTGATAAATATTTTAGAAGCATAAATGTAAAAGACAATTGAAGAAAAGCTGGTCCTTCCTATAAACTCACCTTCCCAGATACAATCTTTTCATAAATCTGAATGGGCTGATCTGCAAAGAAGGGAGGATACCCAGCAGCCATCTCATATATCAGAACTCCCAGAGCCCACCAGTCCACTGCTTTATTGTAACCCTAGAAACACAAAAAAGATCATCACTCATGTTCTAAAAGTAAAAAACAGGAGAATACTTCCACACACAAAGCTCCTGCACTGCCATGGTGGCACACTGATCTTGGCCCGTTACCATGCGCTGAGCTCAGCACTTACTTTACTGAGGATGATCTCTGGTGCCAGGTACTCTGGAGTCCCGCAAAGTGTCCAGGTCCGACCCTTAACCCTTTTAGCAAATCCGAAATCTGTTACCTAAGCAGAGTACAAAGTACACAGATCAGAGTGCTGATCACAAACTGAAAGAGAAGATGAGTGTTCAGTGAATAAATAAAACGTTTCTCCAATGGTTACCTGTATGTAACCTTGCTGGTCAATCAGCAGGTTTTCTGGCTTTAGGTCTCGATAGATGAGATCCAGAGAGTGAAGGTATTCAAAGGTTAGTACAATCTGGGCTGCGTAAAAGCGGGCGTGTGGTTCACTGCAAAACACATAAACCTCAGTGTTTACAGTCGACACACAACATATGGCAGGCTGAGCCCGTTCAACAGTCAACTTACCTGAATCTACCGATCCTCCTTAAATGTGAGAACATTTCTCCCCCAGGAACATACTCCATCACCATATACAGATTACTGTTATCCTGCAGCCAAACAGGCAAAGTTCTACACTGGCATCCACAAGCAAAAGCACAAGGTGCATGGACAGATCAATATTTAAATGCATACCTTAAAAGAGTGCTCCAGCCGCACCAGGAAGGGGAAGCTGACAGCTTGCAGGATGCGTTTCTCATTCAGTGTGTGCTCTATCTGCTTCAGCTTCACTACCTACAAAACATCAGATGTTTTCATTATATAGCTTAATATTATTTCACTTTCAAGTGATGACATTCAACTTTAACATGCTTTAAAGGAAAAAGTCTATGATAATAAAATAAGATGATTAAAGTGTCATTATCGAGTCCAGCGGTCACATTTATTTACTGTGTTTAGTAGGGCTGAACGATCCATCGTTCTTGGGCCAAAATTGTGATTTCAAACACGATCACGTGAGCATCAAAGTAGGGCTGGACGATATTAAAAAAAAGCACATCGATAAAAAAAATTCATGTTGATCGATATCAATAATTGATATCATAATTAATAATGAGTATAAAGAAATGTAGACAATATATTTTAAGTGCAGCCCTGGCCGTTTGATGTCATTACTTTATGATAAAACAAGTTGGTTGTGTTACCAGACTTGACTTTTAATCGATTCTCTGCTAATTATTCAATAGACCATTGTGTTTTTTTGTCAGACTTTTTACGGGACCGTTTCCTCCATCGCTCCTTGCTGCAGCATCTTGCTGTCCGTTTTGGTTTGAGGGGGCAGGGCTTGCTGACGGAGCGTGCCTGGGTCTGGGTTTTTGATTGGTTGGGAGTAAGTAATGACTCTAGTTTTAAGCTACCCAATAGGCTATAGTAGAAAAAAAATAAAAAATTTATTGAAGTTTTTATTGACCCATTTTTTCTATCGTGCCATACATCTATCGATCAATGTACATCGTTTTTGAATTATTGTCCAGCCCTACGTCAAAGCTGCGTTTTTTGTAGCGACTGATCCAAGATCTGTTGTGTCAACTATTTTAGACATCCAGGCCTTTTCCCTGTTACAACGATTTAATGTTTTTATGTATATTATATATTATTCTATATTGTGAATAATGTGTAAAGAAAATCGTGAATTGAACTGAAATTGCAATTTCTCCTAGAAAAATCACAATTCAGTCTTTTCCTAAAATGGTTCAACCCTAGTGTTTAGTCTTCTAAATGCCATTAATAATATTCTAACGGTACCTTCTGTTTATCAAGTATTTTCATGGCAAAATGTTGTCCCGTCTCTTTGTGTTTAACCAACATGACTCGACCAAACGAACCAGTGCCTAAAGTCTTCAAACGCTCGAAATGATCCAACGCTGCAGTTTGCTGGAGGACGGAAAAGCAAACATCAGTCAAAACAAAAAGAAACATCTTCTACAGAATAATGGTGTCATGTCAATAACAAACTTTGCTAATTAAATCTGATTGTTTAATGTGTTTTGCTATTTGTTTGGGTCTTCCAGTCATACAACTGTATTGAAGAAAATGCCAGCAGAGGGCGCACTGCTCTTTAAAATGACAAAGTCACCAAAATGCCCTCAGGGATGCAACAGTTTCCATAATTCTGCCAACAAACAGCAGTTAACCAGCATAGAAAGACATGAAGCTCATCTCTAGATCACTTATCGTGCCAAGATGCAGTAAAAATAGGTTTTAAAACCCCATTAATACACTCTCTAACCTGGGCTGGATTCTCCCATTTTTTCAGGAAATCTTCTTTGGCTTTGGCCAGAAACTCCTTCACTGCAAACAGAAACAGGAAGTATGTTTTCAGACAGAGTTTTTGACAAATAACTATAAATAGAGAGCAAAACAAAACTAATCATCAAGGAGCTGGAAAGAAAGCATCTGTAATTTAGCTTAGATAGGCACATGCATATGATTGGCTGAATATTGTAATTGTATTGATAATAAACAGCATCCAACTCTATTCGTAGATAAAAATGAATGCTCAGAGTATCGATGTACAAAAGATTAGAATTCAGGAATCCAACCGCAAACCAAAACCCTACTAGAACCTATTTTAATTTAGCTTCATTTTTTTATTGTTGCTGCCCCCCTTTATATATATATATAAAGGATATTTAACCAGCTCTCCAACAAGAGGATTGCATTAGTTGTGCATTTGAGGCCTTTTGGGTAAACTTTCCCGATTACATCATCACATGATCACAAATATGAACATTATAACAGAACAATAAGTAAAAAAGTTGCATGTGTGCATTAAAACATGCATCTGACCATGGTGCAAACACTTAGGATTATCTGCCAACAGACTAATGCCTGTGGACAGATTAATTACAACTTGGCACACAAATGGTCATATGGAGAAGTTCATTTTGCCCCCTTATCTTTATGGGGCTACTAACAGTGCTGTGTGGGAACAGGTAGATAATTAGCCCTTCCTCATTCCACTTTAACAGCCTCTGCAGCTGCAGGAGTACTCCTATTTCTACATAAGATGGTGAAAGTTACAACTGAGCAGCTGCTGTCATAAAAAAGGGACAATAAATTCAACTATGGTCCTAAAATTACTTCAATGAATATCAACCCATCAGGCTTCAATGAATGGCAAAAAATTTAAATCAACAGTGAACCGAGATGTGGTAGAAACCCTTTCAAACCGTAGCTTTCCTGTCTGCCAGATCAATGTGAAACAACCGCCAAGGGCAGTCTAGATAAAACCAGCTACCAGTGGTCAATAATGAAAGTGGACAGCATTTCATTTATCTGCTTAGTGATATAAATATTCACTCTAATGATCGTCTGGAGGGATGTTTGTATTGCAACACTAAAATGAATCTTATAAAGTGGTTACTAGCAAAAAAGATTATTAAAACACACAAAACGATCGTTTACATCTTAAACACACACAAAAACTACTGAAGGCTTAATTCTCGTTTAGTTGATTGGATTTCCTGCAAACTCCCCAAAGACTTGGAGCTCTAACAATAGAAATCCAACAGAAATGGCAAAGACCAAAGTTCACATAAACATGTCGGAGAACAGAAGCCCCCACAAAGAGCTATGAAAGCAGAGTGGTCACCAGGGAGAAAACATTTCCTGACAAACTTTTTCTGCTCCATTTCCAAGCTAAAAGGAGCAATTACAGGAATAGTGACACTTTTCCAAGGAAAAATGAGATGTACAGGAAAAAAATTACCTGCAAGCTAAAAGGGCAAACCAGATATCAGATAATACAGAACCTCTGCTGAAGTCAGATTGATTTGTTGCAGGTGTTGCTGTTGCAAATATCTAAAAAAAAAAAAAAAAAAAACTGACTGTGGACCATCACTGTAGTCCAAGCCTCCCAGCAGACTTTGAAATAAAATAACAAGTTTGAAACCAGACTGTGGACCGTCCTGTGACTTCATATTCCTTACCATCTGGGAGGACTATGGGTACCTCTGGTGCTGCAGCCTCGGCTGAGCGCGACCCTGATTCACTTGAGCGCGAAGAGGACTCCCTCTTGCTTGCATGATGCCTTCTGGAGCTCTTCCTGTCACACATTAGCCTTGCAAAGTCTCCCTGTCCACCCCCTACTTTTTTACAGCCTCTGACTCATGACCTATCATCCCTCTCAGAGTGATCCAGCCAGATAAATGAAAAAATAAAAATACAAAAACTGTCAAGCGTTCTTGATAGCAGAATGTTTTCCGGTTACTCTGTGTCACTTTGCCAGAGACCAAAATCAAAAAGTAGCATCCACATCCCTGGTGCGCTCAAACATAGGCTGGAATGCTGCGCTGCTCCTGGTAACACTCATACGGATCAATTGGACCCTTGCTTGGTTTGTATCAATATTTATTCTGTACACAAAGTGCTCACTGCTGTTCGCTCTCATGACACACACACACACACGCACTATATATATATATATATATTGATCAAATCAGGGGCAAAATCACCAGGAGGAGGGGCATAAAACACTAGCTGGTATAATTAACCAGAGATAAACTCCAGTGCAAAACTACGTTTAAGACCCCTGAGATGAACCAGACAGCTCTGCATTCAACTAAACCCTTCCCTAATTAGCAGAACCAATCAGATGTTACATCTTTGATGGCAAACCTTTAGAGACGATCTGGATGTTTTTTTAAAAAACATAAAAGTGGCGCTCTCAGGAGGTGAGCTAACACTCACTGGAACTCTCTCACCCAGCTCAAATGCACCAGAGTCCATCTAGTGCCAGTGCTGAATTGATCCTCCAAAAATCAATCCATCCCTCTCCTGGGCCTCGCTGGCCCACTCTGACGCAGAAATAGGGGGGTTATATTGGGGCGAGCTGACCGACATTAAATTACGACGAGCGGCATAATCAGGTCTGAGTCGACACCGGGCCTTCTTCAGATGGTTTAAATGTTTGTGTCGTACTTGGGAGAATGAGAGGGAGCAAACAGAGGCATGTTTAAGTTGAAAATGTGATTGTGAGTCTGGAATGGTGATAAATCAATTCCTGACATAAGCTGAATACTGCCAGAGGACTAGGAAACTAACCAATGGAAAGTTGTTTTACAATCTAGTGTCCTGAAACCCAGTGGCCTAATAAATTACTGACCAGTTCTAAAGAGCTGAAAATCACTCAGTTGTGTAGCTTTATGGTGTATTTCCTTATATTTAACTGGTTTCAATGGCACAAGAGTCGGAATCCAACAGTTTCACTGTAGTCCAAGCCTCCCAGCAGACTGAAATAAAAGAACAAGTTTGAAACCTAAGAATCTGCCTTCATGATGTGCAGAAATCACTTAAAGCTCTATGGTATGAAACAAATGTCTTCACATCTTTCAAGTGTTTCCTCACCTGGGTATAGCAATAAAAAAACATAATAGAGCTTTTTATGGAAATCAAAAAGTGGTGGGAAACAGTAATTTTAGCATCTGGTTAAATATCTATTTTTAGACATCTGATGTAGTTACTCAGTGATACAAGTGTGCATGGATGGCACTGTCCCCAAATGATGTGCCTTGAGAAAATAAAAACAAATCAAACCACGTCTACCACATCAAACCCAATCCTCCCTGACGCACGGTTAGACGTCAACTCAGCACTGCCAGGCACAGGCACCTTTGACATTTGAATCGATACCGATACGGATCAACGGTACCAATTTTTGATACTTTTGAGTGTTTATTAATTATTTAATCTCTTTTAATAATTTCCTCAATATATAACCATATTTGATAAATATCGATAAATAACATACAACTGTTTGTATTTTATCATCATAGTGTTGTACAAATTATTCAATATGAAAACCTTTAACCACAACTGTTTCTCAATGGTGCAAAAATTAAAACCCAGCTCCATGTACTTCTATTCCTCTCCTTTCCCCTCCGGACAAACTGTGTGATGGGTGGGTCCTTGTAGTATGAGAGACTGAAAATTAAACTGAAGCAAACATCTTTGCTGTGAACTAAATTTCCTGTGTATGTTCTTTCCTTTTGCTGTTCTTTTTCAAACAGTTGATTTTTCCTACTCGGGGGTTGGAATTTCCTAGTTCCGAGGAGAAAACAAACGCAACATTAGCTGATTGCAATGTTAACTGAAGCTAAAATATCAAGCTAACATCTTAAAAAGTTTATTTTGCTGCTGGAACAGATTAAGACGATGATGCTTCACTTAGATCATTGTCGATGTTTTCATCATCACCCAGTCACATCACATTTGGTGAAGTGGACCCAAAACTTTAGAGCGCTTTCTCTCTGCCATGCTGCTTGTTCTGTTTACAACTCGCCCGCAGCGACTGACGACATTATGCTCTTGTGCTGTTTATGTTGGCAAATCGCTGTCTTGCAAGTTCTCATTAATGAAGGACAGGTAGCGAAACAAGGCACCATTTCATATCACGTGAATCGGTCCTTGGTAGGTACCACAGAATTCATTCGGTGCCTTAAAAAGTACAGAATTCGGTACCCATCCCTACACAGGCAGCATGCGCCGCTACAAATTGCATGTGTAAATACACTCCAATAAAGCTGCTAATTTTAGCTTAGACTAGACATCAGAGCAGCACATCCATGCACTTAGCACTTTCACAAATGTCCTGCCTCTTTCTGAATGAAGCCAACCGCTATATTGACAGAGGGTAAACTTATGAGGAGACAAAGGTGTCTTGATGCTGCTCCAGTCTAGAGAAATGTTGAAAGTGATTGTTTTCATCTGGTTGATAGTGTGCATGCACACAACACTGGGGGGCTAAAAGAGCTCCTACATCCACTAGCCAAAGTTGTGCCTCCGTGATTGAAGCTAACAAAATAAACCTAGGGATGCAGTGGGCTGGGCGATAAATTGAAGATTTATCATAATCGAAATTTCTGACTCTAACTAATAGCATTTTCCCATGTCAATAAATTTGGTAATTAAAAAAAAAGATGCGACGGTCATGTCCCTTTAAGAAGCTGTACCACCTCGACTTACATGACAACGTGACTCAACGTAATACATGTGACAGCCCCATCTAGTGGACAACTTTTGTTTTTGCTTATACATGTAGTTATCGTCCAATTTCATAGTTATCGAGGTGAACTCCTCAATATACCGTGATATTGATTTTAGGCAACATCGCCCAGCCCTAGGATGTAGGTATAACTACTAACACATCTTTGTGCAGATGATCAAAAAAAGATACATCTCAAAGCTAACGGTCGTTGGAGATGAACAGATTCTACATTTGGGCAGCAGTAGCTCAGGAGGTAGAGCAGGTTGTCCAGTAATTGGAGGGATGTAGGATCAATTCCGGCTCCTGGCAGAGAATTTTGCTGTTGTGTCCTTAGGCAAGACACTTAACCGACCTTTCCTGCTGGTGATGGTTGGAGGGACCAGTGGCGCCTGTGTTTGAAAGCCTTGCCTCTGTCAGTGTGCCCCAGGGCAGCTGTGGCTATATTGTAGCTCATCACCAGTAGGACGTGAATGTGTGTGTGAATGGATGAATCATACACTGTATTGCAGGGGTAGGGAACCCTGGTCCTGGAGAGCCGCTATCCAGCACATTTTAGAGGTTTCCCTGCCAAAACACAGTTGATTCACCTGTTCAGCAGCTCATCAGGCTCTGCAGAAGCCTATTAATCACCTGCTGATTAAAATCAGGTGTGTTGTAGCAGGGAAACCTCTAAAACGGGCTGAATAGTGACTCTCCAGATCAGGGTTCCCTATGCCCCTGCTGTAGTGTAAAGTGCTTTGGAGTCCTCTGACTCTGAAAGGCGCTATGCAAGTGCGGGTTATTTATTATTCTTATGTCTATTGGTGCAGCCTACAGCGCTACATGTGTTAACCATGCTGATAGATTTTATTTGCTGCTATTTAGTACAATTTATTGACAACCAACAGATAATAAGAACGGTGGTCAGCGGGGGTGCACCGTCGATTTGCCCTCTGGCCAGAAGCTGGGGGCTTGGACATGTGACATCACGCGTCAACGTGCCTATATGAAGTTGAGTATTGGATTGTTTCGTCGAAGTAGCCACGTGGCTCTGGGTGCATTTACAAGCATAAAGAAAGCTGTAACAATCAAGAACGGTCAACGATTGGTAAATTGTATTTTATACCGAGTTCCATCTTCATATTTCTGATTTTCAAAAAAATGAACTAACATTGCAACAGGATCTCAAGTTGCTGTTTCAGCTCTGGAAGCTGTGTGAAGAAGGTGACTGGCATGTCAATAGAACGGTCCACCAATAATCAGCGTAAGCTTGTAACAAATGTCCGTTCAGAAGAGACAGTAAGTGATCTAAACACAAACCTGGTTGCTGTCTGTAAAGCAGGGGGAAGGACAGGAATATTTATAGAAGGTAAGAACAGTTGTACTTTAATGAGTGCCACCTCACTGGCAGATGAAATTTAAAATACATAAGTAAACAGATGACACAACTGGTTGCACGCAAGTCCGGCCCAGAGGTTTGAAAAGTATGAAGGCAGAGCTAAATTGTATTAGCAATCACAAGATTCAAAATAATGCAGAGAATATTACAGGGACAATAACAAAGATCTGTTACAACACTAAAAATTAGAGGTTCAATTTAAGGCTGACAGTTTAACTGGCCAGTGCTTCTACAATAACCATGACATCTCTCCAACAAAACACAAAAGGTAACCGTTCACTGAGAAACAGCGCTGTTCTGTTTGTGGATACCACACACAAAGATGAATATATACACAGGTACATAGAACCCATAAGAAAGATCACTTCGAAGCCAGCAAACACCCAACTCATAAGATGAACTGTGGAATTAGACTTAAAGAGAAAGTCAGAGGTTATTTCAGAAACACGGGTTTGTCAGTAGTGACAGCTGAAGTCAGGGGGACATATGAACTACAGCTCCACCTCGAACGCATGCCTCTGTCCAGCTCCAGAGAGAAAACTCACTCAGGCTGTAACCCTCTAGCTCCTCCTGTCGTTGTTGATGTGTGGCGTCTCCACTGCTCACATCCCCGAGACAAGGTCCAGCTCGGTGAAACAACCTTCCTGCCAACTTGTGAATAACAGACATCACAAGGCTAGACGAAGCCAACTCTCAGCTCTTGTAGCTTTGTACACTGCAGTATGTGTAGTCCTTTAGTAAAGTTGGAAATCCACAAAGATTTATAGCAGGAGCGTGTTCAAAGGTCCAGACTTTCTGCTACCCTGGCAGGCTGTGTTTATCTATAGAATGGGAGAGGAGATGGCAAACTGTACAGAGTCTGGGCTGGGCCTTCCTAGCTCCTTCACTTCCTGCTACAATCCAGAGTCTATCCGCCCTGCTTCTTCCTGTGGGCCAGACTTTAGCCTGTTATACCCAGGCAGCAGTTTACTACTTGAGATTTCAAGCCATTGTAAAGTTCTTTGGAAAACAAGGGCTGTGCACCTGAAACTGCTCTCCACACTATTTTTATTTTTCCATAGAAACTTAAATGAGCTTCCATGCTGTCATTAACTGATCTTTGGAAAGCAACACCCCTTGCGTGTGGGCTCTGAACCCCTGGTCCGCACCTGTTTCTGGAACTCAGGGTGGGCTGACAGTCATCATGCTGATAAGAATGTAGAGCATGTCTCATGAACAAATCTAAAGTGCCTCTTCTGTCCCAGTTTTTCAAGCTTACTGCTTCACCTTTTTCTATTGAAGCATTAAAGCAAACTTTAAAGCAGTGAGACATGAGAGTCATGGCCTAGTTATTAGTTGGGTTAACATAGAGAGAGTGGAGTTCGTTCTTCACATCTACTCTCCACCTGTAACAAGGAGCTGATGCTCAATTCACAGTTATCTGTTCAGACTTTGCACACTTGGGTGTTACTTATGCTGATATAAGTAAAGACATAAAACCGTGTTCTGGGTGTTTTGAAGGGCCACTTGAATCAGACCTAAGAATACGTATTGAGAGACAATTTTTATATAAAGCAAAGTCATTTAATTTCATTCTTAAACACTAGGGATCCTAGTGTA
Source organism: Aphyosemion australe (assembly GCA_006937985.1). NCBI lineage: Eukaryota > Metazoa > Chordata > Actinopteri > Cyprinodontiformes > Nothobranchiidae > Aphyosemion > Aphyosemion australe. The sequence goes on along the minus strand of SSNS01000016.1, from coordinate 2,913,831 downwards.
AAAGTGAGCCCTTCGTTTTGATCACCTGTAATTATGTATTGTTGTGTAATAGTACAGAGAATGATCATGACAATTTTGTGTTTAAGAAAAAGTTGCTGAAATAATCCACACATTGACTACAACACACACACTCTGTGACACAAGAGCTTTTGTTCTAATTGATGCTCATCACATGCTGTTCAAGAGACTCTTAAAATCAAAAGTTTCTGCCTGAAGATCACCCTCATGCATCATATGATTCCATCCGGGTGGCTTTTCTTCCTGCACTGATAACAGCTAACTTGCCCTTTCCTTCAGACAAATTCAGCTTGTAGGAAGTAGTGTGACTGTATATTAAGATTAAGCTCATTATGGAACTAAATCAATGTGTGTGTTTTTTTGGTATTTCTTTACACCCTAGCTCTACATGAATTTTGTTCTAATTCACTACAAAACAAAACCCAGCAAGAAACCACCACACAGATGCTGGCAAATATTTTTGTAACCCTTCTTAACTTAGTTAAATCAGAGGGGGAGATATCTGAAAACCACAGGAAAACCTATGACTGTTGTATAAGACTTGTTGTCAACTCCTACCTCTGAAAAGTACCCGAGGCTCTAAATCACGAGCTTTCCCACAGGATTAGAAGAAATGGCGTTTTCTGCTGCCTTGTGTTGACAAGTGGTCTAAGTTTGGCTGAGTTTGTAATGGATTAAAACTGAAAAGCTATCGAACCATGTGAAGTTACAGTTTAAACGCAGTCACTTAGGTTATGAAACGTTGCACAGGCTGTTCCTATCTTGCAGGGGGAAACAGGAAATGACTAAGAACATGGGGCATTTTATTCCCAGAACTGCTGTGGGTCAGGGGTCGAGGGTACTCACCACTCTCCATCTCATTGCCCTTCTTTGCTGTGGGCGTGTTGCCCATGATGGCAGGCTGATGGACCTCCTTGGCTGTGAATGACTTTTCCTTAAAGTCGTTGGTTGACTGATGCTACACTGCTAAAAAAGTCACTTGGCTCGATGACGTTGACAGCTATCTACTAGCTAACAGCTACCATTATTGGCAGTTTTTCCTGCTCCGCTTCGTTTCAGTTGTGACTTCGGAAAACTCCAGCTAAGTGAGAGTCTCCAAGTCTGCAGCTGGAACTGACGCTAAAGGTTAGCTAAGTTAGCCCGTTAGCTGGCACAGGCAACTAGCAAATACCAGCTTGCTAATGTTAGCTTTTTAAATTTCCAAGCGAGCACCGGCAAATGTTGGTGTCATCCAACTTTTCCTGTGTTCCGATTGTGATTAGGCTTTTCAAAACCCAGTTCGTAGGCAATTCGTCGAAAGATATTTCCGCATTACTAATTAGCAAGCTAACATTAGCTTCTAGCGTCCCTATCCCTGAAGACAGGCCTTGGTAGTTAGATCCCGGATCGCAAAATTTCTATCCGGGTATTTTGTTTTCCGCAGGCGGTTATTTACTTTGATGCATCTCCATTCGTTCCTAAATCAGCAGTGCAACGTTTTCCTTGATCTGACCACCTGATAGTCGATTCTTCAGATCAACAGACCCATTCCATTAATCTTCAGACCGCTATGGGAAACTCCAGTTACCCATACGCCAGGTGCCGCCTCTACTACTCTCTGATTGGCTCATGGGACAAACACTTTCTTGACAGATGCCATGCAGCGTCCTCTGATTGGTTAAATAACATCACAGCTACTCAATGCATCGCTGCGATTGGCCTATTAATCGGCTGTATCCCGCCTTCCGGACTTATCTGAAACCATAAGGGCTGTAATTAGAAACATTTTGGGAGAAAACTTTTGTTTAATTTTGTGGAGAACTCATAAATATTAAGCAGAATAAATTTTAAATCGTGTTTGAAGTTTAACATTTCAAGAGTTAAAATTAATTCACCCCTTTTATACCTCAGATATGCAATTGGGTGTGACGTTAGTAGGCTATTTTTAGTAACATGTAAGATATGAAATAATTCTGAGTGATATTTGTACACCACCCAAAGAACAAAGACGTTTAAACGTGAGCTGCCTTTGAAGTACACAGAAAGAAACAATTGTTTTCAAAAGTATAGTTCTACACAGATAGGTAACAAATACAATATTCTTTATAACACAAAACTGAGAACATGGAAAAAAAAATATGGACATAGTGAAATAGCTCAAACAAATCCTAATCAAAAGTTAGTATGCCAAATAATAAAGCATTAAGTGCAATTTTAACACAAACCGAATAGCAGATTTTAACCCTTTGAGCCCAATCACCCCCCCCCCCCCCCCACCCTCGTTAGGGGGGCAAACAAGTTTAGTAGCAAAAGACCTAGGGCCCAAAGGGTTAAAATCAAACTCCTTCACAGCAACACATTGCAGTCTATTTTCCTATTGCTTCAGAGCTGAAAAAATAAAATTACAAATCTGTGCTGCAATAACAAAAATACAAATTATATTGTTATGTTTTAGCTTTTTAGCATTTTATAGCTACAATTAATTGTTTACACTCATAGTGCTTTTCAAGAACTACACATCTTTAAATAATCACTCAATGAAGATGTTTAAATCCTGGTAACAAATGGTCACTAAAGCCAAAAGTGAGAGTCCATGTCTGAGAAAACAAACAAAACAAGAAAGCAGTAAGGCAGGGAGGTCTGCACATCATTTTATCCACACTTGAATGTCCATGGGGCATTCTTCATAAGGTCTTGTGCTATCACTTATAGGGTGGGGGCTTTTCTATAAGCAATCCATGGAGTTGTCTGGTAGTATCCCCAAAGGTGGAGCCTTGCCTGGCAGACAGGATGGAGGGAGCATGGAATTTGACGTGGGATCCACATTTTCTGAGTCTTCCATTCTTTCTGCACAGCCTTCCCAGTTTATGTGGAATCTGGTAACACGTGGGTTTGATGCCAGAATATTTCTTTGAAGCTGAAAAAAGAAAAAAAAAGGGCATGGAGCTTAACTGAAACAGAACGTTTCATTTCCAGCTATAAATTCAGGCTGACGAAAATAACTCATAGTTAAGATAAAATGACATCTCAATAGTGCCATTGGTAACATTTTATCATATATTGTGCCAACCTTTGCTCTCAAAGATTTAAAATAGCATGACCTGGCTCCTTTAAGCCTGGACAGTAATTTCCTCAACAACTGTTAAAGTTGTGATAAGGGAAACTTTACTACTTTGACAGCACTATAGAATGTATTATAACATCATAAATGTCACCACATGACAATAATTGGAATAGAGCAACCGCTATGCAGGTAGCAGGAGAGTTCTGTTCAATATTTCTCTTTCACCTGTGAGCGAAGGATTTTATTCCAAGAGTAAGGCAGCTAAAAAATGTGGCACCTACAATCAAAATCCTCTTTCATTACAGCAAAACTCACAGGGACGTACTACCAAAATAAACCATCTGAAAGAAACAGGCTGCCTGAAGAATGGCAAAAATTTTATTATACCGTACTATATATGTATAGACCCATTGATGCTTCACACGCTCAAGATCCTGCCCCCAGCTTCTGGCTGGGGTCAAGAAGACGGCCCATCCCTTGACCACCTTTGTTATTATCTGTCATTTGTCAAATAATTGAGCTAAATCACAGCAAAATAAAATCTATCAGCATGGTTAACACATGCAGCGCTGTAGAATGCACAAGTAGACAAAAGGAGGACAGTATTGTAAAATTGTGAACGTTTCCTGCTGATAAAATACACCAAAGGTGATGGTTAACAGCCATGAAGAGAGTTTGTCGAAGCCAAAGTCTCATGACAGAATAAAAAATCAAGTATCTGCTCCATATGTCCAGACGCGAACAAGTTATAGTCATCTAATGACTTGCATGCCTTTGTAACCAGGTTAAATTAGTTTCTCTTATATAAATACACAAAATATGTTCTGTAATTGGAGCGGGAAACCTCTAATGTCATTAGTTTTGGGTTTACTGAGCTTGTCAGGTATGTCAAATATATAAAAGTTATTGATTTATAAACTGTTTGTCCCTCCTGAGATCTGCCCAGCCTCTAATGTCGTTCAAAAGGGTTTAAGTGAAGGTAACTGGACTTCTTTGATTTCCTGAAGACATTTCGCTTCTCATCTGAGGAGCTTTGTCAGTTCTGATTGGAATATGGGAGAGTCAAGCTTATAAACTGTCGCTGTCTATTGTTGCTCAATGAGCAGAAACTGAGTGTTTCCCAACCTTGGTCCTCAGCGCCCCCCTGTCTTTCATGTTTTCCATGTTGCCCTTACAAACACCAGTGTTTCCTGCTGCCACATACCCTAACTTTCATGGGGTCTATAGCAAATCTTGCTAAATAAGTCACACAACAAATGTGGAACTAAATCATAGATTTTCTTTTGTTCCCCCAAATTTAAGGTGGGATGTGAAAACAAGCAGTATTTAATATAATGCTAATAAGTATTTTTACTTCATATAAATAAATTTAAATACATTGACAACTATACAATGTATTTTTATGGCCTGAAACATAAAGGTTGCATTACAGCCAGTGGGACTGGATAAGTCTTCATGTCAGCTTTGGTGTGTCTGACCTGTGTGTAGTCTGGCTTGATTGGAGGATTTTCACGTAGTTCTGGGCCAGTGTACTCATTGTTCACATAGTAACCGATGCGAATAAACTCCTGACCACGATAAGTGCAAGTAATCAGCACCACCGTTACACCAACAGCATCACTTTCAGGAATTAATCCGGTGTTTGGAGCATCAGCCTGTCAAAAGAATTGTATAATTCTAAGAAAACATGATAATGCACAACTGTCACATAGCCATGGGTTACTTAGCAATTTTCAAAGTTACAACAATTACATTACTGAGTTTTTTTCCCCCCCAATCCAACTCACCTGAAACACAAACATATGTCTTCCAGCAGGAACTGGACCAACCAAGACAGAGTCCAGGATTTGGTCATACTCCTCACTTTCTGCTGATCCTACATAAATGATCTTCCATTCAAGGTCTGTAAGAAAATAAACAAATTAACTATTTTTTTACATTAAGAAATATGGATGTATCACATTAAAAAAGAATGTTAGATTTAGTGACACATTCTGCATTTTTATCTTCCCTGACAACAGATTAAGTTAAGTCACAAGACAATCAGTTTCAACAGAAATGTACGTTTTAAATCACACCTAATTTCTTTACACTCTAAATGAATCAGCCTTTTGAGTTATATTTAACTTGTCTTAATCTATTGTTCTTCAGACTTTCTGAAGATTTTTCAGCGTTTTTCTCTGGACTTTACTGCTTTTTTTTACAGTCAAAACTACTACATGGTGCAGCATATGCTGAACAAAAATGAAGAAAGTAAACAAGTGGAATAGAAAAAGTACCCACAGCAAATGAATACTCCCAAATTATTTATTAAAAAACTGTAAAAACCTGAGAAATGCATCTTATTTCAGTATACCATCTACTGTATACTACATTCACAGCTAATAACTCTTTGAGAGTCACCTTAAAAACTACACTAAACTTGTCCAACTGTTACTGTTTGTAAATTCAAGAGTAAAATACGTGTTGTCCTTGTGGCAGACTGCTAAACAAAGTTCTAAAAATATCAAATTTAAAACATTTATTACTAGTATGCTATATATATATATATATATATATATATATATATAAATATATATATATATTTCTTTTAAAAGTACAATGGAAAAATATTATTTTGAGGATTTTGGAGCCTTAATGAACACACAAAACATTTCTCTTTCAATGTTTAGTGAGGAAATAAAAGAATGAAAATGCACTAATTTTCAAATTTACTGTAAAGTCAAACGTTTCTGTTGGAGGTTTCTTCCTGTAGACACAAGTCAGTGACTATGCAATATGCTGTTTTTTTATACAGGAAACTTAACTAATTGGCATAGTAGGTTTAATTGGAATGTTTACTTTGTAAAGTGCCTTAAAACGCCTCTTGTTGATTTGGCGCTATACAAATAAACTGAAAATGTGCATTTCATTAACGTTAACCGCTTCACACAACCGACACACTCGTGATAGCGTCAGAAAAGCAGTGTGACAGCTGCTCTGCCATGATACCCACCTTCAGGGAGGTCCTCCATACACTCAAACGTTATTTCAAACTGAAAGGGATTTCCGAAAGGACTCGGGTTATCTAGAACGGCCACGTTCAACACCTGTACCTTCGCCATTGTTGCTGGAGTGCTAAACAAGAGATGCTAACCGAAAACAAACGCTCAGTTCAGCTTCGAGTGCTTTAAAAGCTACCCTACCGCACAGGGATTTACACTATTGTTAGACACACACTTGTGGTTTCATTCTAACCGAGCCTTCCTATAAGACTATTACACTACTTACTGTGTCAAAGTTAGCTAAAAATAACAAGAATATATATATTTTTAAATTGCAATAAATTGCCGCTCTCCCGCCGCTTTAACTATCCTTCCCAGGTTTCACTGCGACTACGGCAAGCTGGATGACGTTAGCTGGAAATACGTACGGCAGTATGGTAAGCCAGTTTGTCACATAATAGCCAGCCGAAGGGCAGATGACAAAAAATCAAAGCAAAAAATACATTTCTGCTATTTAAATTTAAAAATTCTTTATTTCTAATAAAAACCAACACTTACATTAACTCAAATATTATGATTCAAGTAAAAAAAAAAGTCACTTTTCCAAGTCAGGTCTTCGCCACTTTGTCCTTGTCTAGGGTGAATGCTCTGGATAGCTGTAAAACTTTTTTTTTATCAAGAGAAACTCACATTTAATTTTTTATGTAGTTGTTACATGTTTTGTTTTGGAATAATTTCCATAACTTCTCACTAAGAGTACAATTTTTAATAGTATTGCCAAAAATTACAGTGTGGTCAAATTATATGTTAAAGTGACCTGCCTTATTTTCTCCAGAGAAAACAAATGTCTAATGGCCTCTACTGACCCCTAGCGGCACCAATGCATAAAGTTCACACTTTATTCCCAAATCAGCATTTTTCTGAAAACACTGAACACCTGTAGATTTTCCAGGGAGTACATGTTTTGGTGGCCTTTCCTGCCACAGAACTACCCAGTAAAATGGACACTGGGAGTAAAACTGATTACATGTAAATGTCTGTTTTCTGAAAACAGACTCATCAGATGCCTTCATTTTTTTTTACTAAAGTAAAAACCTTTTTTACAGGCAATTTTTGGGTACTAAACCTGCTGATGTTAACATATTTTTCAGATTAGTCTATATATTTACTCAGTTTTAAAAGTAAGTCAATAAATTGCAGCAATTCTATAGTTTTTGGTGTCATCTTCTGATCTGCATTCTCATTTGTGATCATGACCAAATGAAAATTCCCTGATAGTTATATTTTTTCTGATGAGTCTGAGAAGCTTTTATTTGTCAAATGGTTGCAATTGTTCTGTTGGATGGTCATTTTTGTCTTTGTTTATTTTTTCTCTTGTTTTGTCACATTTGAGTATTTGATTAAAAACTGTGTAATCTGTCAGTACAGTGTCTTCAATCAAATGTCACCGGCCTTATTTGTAATATAATAACTTTGCTAACTGTGAGGAAAACATAAGCCAGTCTACAAAGCTGGCCTAATAAATAGCACTAAAGTATTTAATAAGGTAGTGATATAGAGATTCTGTCCAATGGTTTGAAATAGTAACACACAAAAAAATCAGCTTACAGAGGCATAAGTCCAGATATGAGTTTTGTCTGTACTCGTTGGAATTCAGAGTGATAGTGAGAAAACATTCCAGCCTCAAAAACCCAGAGATAATCACCAAAGAGCAGTGACGTAAAATCTCAGGGGAGGCACACAAACAGCAAAAGTAATTCTAAGAATGGTTTAATTGCTGTGATTAAAAGAAAAGAGAAATCAGGCTTAGCCTTTAACTACAAATAGATTACATCATTAGGACATTTAGATTTCCTAACAGACTATTCCTAATTTAGATAGAAACATAAGTTTCTAACAAAATACAAACAAACAAATCAGCTGATCTTAAACTCATTTAAGTAATTTGTCACTTTCTGATCGGTCCATTAATCAAAAACAAATCCCTTTTAAAGGTCAGGCAGAGATTTAAATACACACTCACTCATTTTCTGAAACGCTCATTCCTCAGTAGGGTCATGGGGAGCTGGTGCCTGTCTCCAGCAGTCATCAGACAAGAGGCAGGGACACCCTGGACATGTCTCCGTCCGTCAGGGACACCAAGAGACAAACAACCAGTACACACTCAGATCTATAGGGACAACCTAGATGCACCAGCTAGAACCTGTGACCCTGCAGGGCAACAATGCTGCCGACTGCGTCACCATTCAGCACAGATTTAATAGTTTCAGAATTAATTAAAAGTTAAATACTGTCATTATTTCAGCCAGTTTGCTGAAATTGCATCTTCTGTGGGTCAAACCCTGAGTAATTATTCATCTTGGGTTTTTTAATCTGTTTATTCTCATGATAGTAAACTGAATTACCCGATACACACAGAGATAAACATTGTGAGTGATTGCTATAAATGAGAAGAGAATTTTCTACAGAAATATTGATCCTTTAAAACTCGGTGAGGAACTTTAAACACATAATCCACATAAAAAATCAGACCTGCGCGGATTAAACCTGCAGCAGCCTACATTTTTGCCCCCTCTGAGTCTCAGAAGGGGAGATTATGAGAGGATTAGGGCCCATTGGACCAGCTGGCCTCCGAATTCATCCTTAAAATATCTCAGGAATGTTGATATCCTGTCCCATGTTGGGAATCATGACCAGTGGGAGGCGCTGTTCAGAGCTAACGCAGCCAGACAGGTTGGTGATTGGATCAGAGCAAGTGGAAGAAAACTTCAGATTAGGAATAATATCATGTGATTAAAGAAATCATCAGTCTGTAAAGCTGTTTTAAAGGCAACAAGAGACGGACCCGTTCTGCTTCAGCAAACGGCTCTTTTCTGCGGTGCCACAAAGGAGGATCTGTCCGCCTGCTGCAGGTAGATAACTGTGCACAGGTAGTGTAATACGAAACTGGACCACGTGACCTGCGGGGACCTGAGGAGTCAAGGGGAAAAAAACTGCTTTCCATAAACTGCTAGAGCCGCCGAGGATGTAGGCTGGTTGTTAAAAGACACATTCAAGGGAGTTTACAGCAGTCCTGAACTTTCCGCTTACCTGCTGTTGTCACAGGTGTTTAGTGGAGTTTGGTTTCCGAGAAGGTGAAGCGGAAGTTTTTGATGCGAGCGGAATCAACCTGTTCGATGTTTCCCGGTTTGGCTCGACTGTCTGGATCAGAAGGTAGCTATAATCTATGCTTTACAACTGTTTAACATCTTATTCTGTTATGATTAAAGAGTTCAAATCTATTTTCGAAACATAACATACGAGCTATTAATAGCTTATTATCATGAAGCAGGTGATTCAACAACAGACTGAATGTGACTCAAAATATGTGACGTCTGACTGCCTCAGAGGGACATTTCCTGCTCATGGATGATGATTCCATCTGCTTACAGGAGGGAATGAATCCTCACTGTGGCTGCTGGAGCCAGTAAATGGACCCAAGATGACTCCAGGATGTCCCAGTCTGGTCTGAGGTGGACCTGCAGGTCACAGGTAGAGATGGCAGCGTGTCCAGATGTACACCTGACCAAACCTGGAGTTGTGGTGGGGAGTGTTTTATTCCTGGTACTGGGCGGTAATCCTGTGTGGGGTGAGTTAGCAGCCATTCTCTAACACTCCCATACAAATGAGCCATCCTTCTGACTACACACACACACACACACACACACACACACACACACACACACACACACACACACGCACACACACATGCACACCATTAACAATGACACATAAAGGATCTTTTTATAGACACAGCAGGAACAAAGTGATACGTGAGGGCTTGTCAGCATGTTCTGAGGACATCGAGAGGAGAACTAAGCAACACAGTCCTCCCTAAAGCTTATTTTGTGACCACGGCTGCCCTCTCTCTAACCTGCTATTCATTATCACGTTGTACTTTTGTCCTTGAAAACCTTTGCTTTAGTCAATAATTGACTCACAGGAAGTAGGGGCAGGTTTCAGTTTTCAAAACCAAACTTTCTCTTTATCACAGTTCTTCAGAAACCAAACAAAATGAGCAAATTGGAGTTTTTCTCTTAATCAGGTGAGGCTTGCTTGAGTTTCTTTCTGCATTCCTGAGTTTCTCCTCCTGCCTGTTTGCTCTGATGGTCAAGAGGTTTCACTGAAGCTTCATGATGGAACTGAGTAATCACATGGCTGGACATGGATCAAATAACCAGCACTTGACTGGAGGAGGATCTGTTGCTCCAAAGTGTGACCGGGTTCAAAAGTAACTGTTGCTGTACTGCAGATTCCTGTTCTTTTTTTCTTTTATGACTGAAAGAAAGAAACAAACACAAAGTAGCATTCCATGGACGTCTATTCAAGTTTTTAATTCAATACAAATGTGTTCTAAAAGCCCTTTAACATCATGGTCATTAAATTAAAGCTGTTATAGCAAATTTGGAAAACAAATTAGCTTAAAACTTTTTTTCATGCCTCTTAACAACTGTCTAACAGAGTATAGCTATAAATATATTGTGGAGGAAAAAAAACAATTAATAAAATGGTTCTTTCACATTTGTCTAAAAACATGTTTCAAACCGAAAGCAACTATTGGACCATCCGGTTGTTGGTCTCGCTGAACCGCTGCACTTCTGTGCTCACGTATTTAGCGACAAAACACCACTGGTGTGAGAGGTTCTCTGCTCAATAATATCAGAGAGTGCCTGTGTGGCAACAACTCAAACAATATAGCCTGCTGTCAATACGCAACGTACACCTTCATGTGAGTTTACGGGCAAAATCCCCAAAATATAAACACTTTAACGTCTAAAGACAGGAGAATGAAGACAAAAATAAAATTATTTAAAGCCTGTATGAGCTCTGGGATGATGGAAAACGTTGGTCCGATTTGCCGGTGTTTTCTCCACAACTCTGCTGGGGAGATATTTATTCACATTTAATAGAAAGGACCCTTCACTCATGAAGAATTAAAGGCTTTCAAATGTCTGGAGGTCTACGATTATTTTGTTTCAAGGACAGTTTGGCCAATGTCTTCTGCAAAACAGAAACCCGTGGTCGTTATAAAGCAGGAGTCAGCACCGGCCGGCGAGCAGAGTCACAGCGTGAGTCACATCACCTGTGGGTGATTGTCAAAGAAAACTGATAAATCCTCACGGCAACTGCAAAGCTGGGTAAATCTTCATTAATCAGTGTTCTTACTTATTTATTTATTATTATAATGATCGCGGGTTGAGACACCTGAATCAACACGTGAAAACAACATGACTCCGTGGATATAAAACTACACGAAGATGAACATTTTTAAAAACATCTTCTCTAATTAACAAAGACTTAGTCATAAGGACTTACCATGAACAAGTGAGCCTCACAAACTGTCATTGCTGCAGGAATTCTTCAGACAGTCGGGTCGCCCGCAGTCATGTCTTTTGTATTTCGCGGTCCTTTATGGAGGAAATTCCAATAAAACTTTTTACCAAGCCTACCACGGGCTGAACGATCAACCACACAGCAAGAATGATCCATCTGCCTCACTAAATCCTCCAAGAGTGCAAAACAATCAAATTATAGCCAAAATATGTTTCTGTTCTGTTTCTTGCCACCCAGATCCCATGATGCAATGCGAAAATAGAATAGAATAGACTTTATTGATCCCACAGTGGGGAAATTCACTTGTCACAGCAGCACAATCACTCAAAGGGTAATTAGAAGAAAGATAAAAAACAAGGATACATGTATATACACATAGGCAGTAATCTAGTATTGTAATCTTAGATCACTAAAAAAAAAACAAATAAAAGATGAAAACAAACTTGGTACCAACACTATGCAGCATACTGTAAGAGACACAGACAACAATGTGAATCCGGTATTGCACAAGTATAGAACACATACTGAATATTGCATTGGTGTTATTGTGTACCAGGATGATACCAGCACAGCTTAAACTGAGGAGTTAAACACTCTTACAGCAGAGGGGATGAAAGATCTACGGTAGCGTTCTGTTTTACATCTGGGATGTCTCAGTCTACCTCTGGAGGAGATGTCCATGATCTCCACAGTGGAGTGCAGTGGATGGGAGGGGTTTCTTAAGATGGAGGTCATCTTCCCCAGCATCCTCCTTTCACACGTCTCCTCAACAGAATCCAGTGGGCAGCCCAGAACCGAGCTAGCTTTGGTAGCTAGCTTGTTCAGTCTCTTCCTGTCTCGGTCAGAGCTGCCTACACCCCAGCAGACCACAGCAGAATGAATAACAGAGCCAACAACAGAGTGATAAAAGGATTTTAGCAGCTGGGAGTTAACTCCGAAGGACCTCAGCCTCCTCATGAGATGGAGGCGGCTTTGGCCCTTCTTATACAGAGCATATACAGAGAAAAACATAAACATTCACGTCACAAAAGATCCTCCGATAACAGCTTTAAGGCTAATAATAAAAATCGTGTCATAAATGGGCAACACATTTTTTTATAAAACAAATTCCTTTAATCCAGATTGGAATTAGATTAGTCAAAACCTTCTGCATAGAAGGCAGAGTTTGCCTTTATTCTTAACTAGAGATGCACCGATTTTGGTTTTGAGGATCAGTACCAATTGTCAGTCTTTGTGCAGCTCTGACCTGCTTCAGAGAACAATTTTTAACAAGATTCATTTAAAATAAATTTCATAACCCTGAAAATTAGGATTCCATAACAACAAAACCTCCACCTGATGGTTCTGTTGTTGGTAGTGTGAATTAGTGTGTACTGATGGTAGGTTCATGGACTGGGAAAATGTCAGAGTTTTCATTTTTGCTTGGCAATTACACATTCATCTACACAGTAAAATCATCTGATTTCTGAGACGAATAATTAAGATGATCACGCTGAAGATTTGGCCAACATTAATCCGCAGCTGATTTTTGGTGCTCCTGTATTTTATAATAATTTCTGGATTGATGAAATGTAATAAATTAGACTGAAACATCACCAGTTCATCTAGTTGCAGGGATTATCTGCTGGGTAATCTTCCTGAATCACTTCTAACAAAATGGTCAAGTCAACAACATTATTTCACATTTAGGATTTTACCAAACTCAATTATGAAATAATGCCTCTTCACAGGTTGGATACTAGCTCATTCAAAATTTAACATTTACATGAAATGGAACCAGAGAAACCTATTAAAGTCCCACTCCGATCATCTTTTTAGCTGTTTTAAATAGTTCTCAGTGGTCTTTAAACTACTAATTATGTCGTTTTTAGCCAAAATCACAAAACCTGTGCCGTTTTCTAGTGCTTAGTTTCTACATAGTGACAGTAGCTCATTCAAAATTCGCCTCTGGGTTTGGGGGCGGAGCTGTTGGCATGGAAGACCCCTCCTCCATCTTCTTCTCTACTCCTCAGAGCCTGAGGGGGCAGAGCGGAGTGGAGTTTGTGCTCCGCCGAGTGGGTTTGTGACATCACAAACCAAGTCAGTTTTGGGCTGCATTTTTTCATCTGCTACTGATTCACAGAGATTTGAATGCAGACATACTCACAAATGCAATTTTGAGCTTAAATTTCTTTAGACATGTCCTGTAGAATAAGAGAAATACCTCAAGAACATGTTAAAAACAGAAAAAAGATGATTTTCATTGGAGTGGGTCTTTAAATTATGGGTTGATCAAATATTATTTTACCTACGAAACAGAATGTGGTAGACACAAGCAATATCTTCTTTGTTTTTGTTTTTTTACAGCTAATTTTACCAAAAACGAACATGAGACCAATTCTACCAACACTTCAGTGAGTAGTGAATGTGTATTTTTTACTATATGCCTGCTGGGTAACTTGCCGTCACAGGTCCTTATGTGATAATAAAACATTAGTCACCATGTTAGTTCGTTCTGACTCATCACATTAGATGTTTTCTCCTTGCAGGGACCAAACATCGCCGCTATCGTGGCCCCGACGGTCACTCTGGGGGTTCTGGCCATCGTGTTGGCGGTTCTCGGCTGGTTGTTCTGTGTGGTGAAAAAGAAAAGGCAGACTGAAGGGACCTACAGGCCCAGTGCTGAGGAACAGTCGGGAGCTCGCAGCGTGGCTGCACCAGATGCATTAAAGCTACCGAAGGAAGAAAGACTCATCTGAAGTTTGGGCTTCATGTTTGTGCAAAAGCAAAAACCCCAGAGCTGCACACACCTGCATGTGACGAAGATCTCACCTTTCAATGGATAAGTAGAAGAAATAATTCATCAAGTTCAGGAGAGGACACAGAATAAAGCTTTTAAAAGCACTGAACTGTTCCTGAACTGCTGCAGGAGGAGAAATACTGACGGATCTTTTTCTGGAATCTTAGAACAACTGAACATTTCAAAGATGTTCATTATGCACATTTCAAGCTGCCGTGTTGCATAACCGGTAAGCCTTTTTAGTTCAGACATGTTTTTTTTATAATATCTAGTCTTCTGACTTGATTCATCACAAATTCATCCTTTCATTTCTAATCCATACTGATCTCACCTCAGATTTAGTCTTTTTTTGCTATTTTATTCAAATTATTTGAAAAGGACAGAAATACATCAATGTTGTTTTTCATTTTAATTAGATTATTTTATGAATGTATTAAACAATCAAGGTTGTAATTAAGTGTACTTTTACCTAGAAATGGTTTACATGCTTAAGTTTCACTTCAATAATCATGAGTTAAACCTATTTAAGTATTTCATTGACTACATCATAATCTACCAAGGATGTTTTAAGTGTCATATTGTGTTTTATATGCTTTTGTAAAATAAATAGTCCTATATTTGTGTAATTCAAAATTTCAAAACATATTTTCTATATCATCAGTCTAATCCTGACGTATGTGTAGGATGTTTTCATGTTTCTGCAAAAAGAAGGAAAAAAGTGAATTCATATTCAAAACTAAGCAAGAGCTTTTCGTCTAGCTGCTGTTGTGTTTAATTCATAATTAAATCAACTCTGGGTTTAGTCCATCCCAGGAAGTTATTGACGTGTAAACTCGTTAGTATGCTTGGAACTGTTTAAAAAATATGAATATAACTGTTGGATTGAAGTCTTCCCAACTTTATTATGTTGATTTTTACATAAACACAAATCTTTATTTTTCATTATGTTAAAAAGAGAAATTGTTGTCATTTTTTTTTCAACATGATTTTTTTTATTCTAAATATTTTGCATCAATACTTATAATAGTTATAATTATTATCTTTGCCTCCCATAGAAATGAATCTCAGATTCTTTTTTAGAACTAGAGGTTAACTCGGCTAGTCAAGAATAATTGGTCTCTCAGTTACGTTTAATAAATATATTATTACATATTATATAATTAGTGAAATCATAAAATTCCCCACAGTTTTTTGGAATATTCCAAAGTGTAGATAATAATTTTCTAATTGAAGCTCAGGTGCTCTGTGTTTTTTATTCTTTTGTGATTCTTAAATATTTAAAACATTCTTATTCTATATGACTGTTTATCTGTGTCGGGTCAGCGGCAGTATAAAAATGAAAACTCAGACATCAAAGAGGCCTTTCCATGTGAATTTATTCATTAAGGCTCCACGGTTGGAATAATTCTTAGGTGAGGAGAGGGCAGCTGGAAGGATCTCAGTGCATTCACTTCACAACTTCACAAAAACCAGCAAACTTCAGAGTCTAACACTATAGCAGCAATAAGGTCTAGATGGTCTAGATGGACAGGAACAAGGAGGAGGGAACGATGGTGGAGGTGAAATGAGCTGTGTGTGTGCTGAGGTTTGGTTTATGCCCCTTCCTCCTCCCCCTCTTCTTCAAACTCGCCCTCCTCAGCGGTGGCGTCCTGGTACTGCTGGTACTCGGACACCAGGTCGTTCATGTTGCTCTCGGCCTCGGTGAACTCCATCTCATCCATGCCCTTGCCCGTGTACCAGTGGAGGAAGGCCTTGCAGCGGAACATGGCAGTGAACTGCGCTTGAACAGCTCTTGAATGGCAGTGCTGTTGCCAATGAAAGCGGCGGCCATTTTGAGGCCACGTGGCGGGATGTCACAGACAGCGGTTTTCACATTGTTTGGGATCCATTCTACGAAGTAGCTGCTGTTCTTGTTCTGCACGTTTAACATCTGCTCGTCCACCTCCTTCATGGACATGCGCCTCCTGGAGACAGCAGCTACGGTGAGGTAACGGCCGTGACGTGGGTCACATGCAGCCATCATGTTTTCGGCGTCAAACATCTGCTGCGTGAGCTCGGGCACGGACAGCGAGCGGTACTGCTGGCTGCCCCGGCTAGTGAGGGGGGCAAACCCTGGCATGAAGACGTGCAAACGAGGGAATGGCACCATGTTGACCGCTGGCTTATGGAGATCCGCGTTGAGCTGGCCAGGAAAACGTAGGCAGGTTGTCACCCCACTCATGGTGGCCGACACCAAGTGGTTGAGATCTCCGTAGGTGGGAATCGGACCAACGTTTTCTGTCATCCCAGATCTAATACAGGCTTTAAATAACTTTATTTTTGTCTTCATTACAGATTTTACGCTTCTCTCTAACCCTCCTCCTGTCTTTAGATATTAAAGTGTTTATATTTTGGGGATTTCACCCGTAAACACGCGTGAAAGTGTACGTCGTGTATTGATAGCAGGCCGTCTTCTGCCACACAGCCACTCGCGCATGCGCACAACGATGAAAAAATATGTCAACAAAGATCCTCCTATACAGTAGGTCTCATCAGTGTTCTCCACCAGCGGGTGGACAGACAGGGTGGCGTTGTAAGGCTCCACCACGGTGTCTGACACTTTGGGAGAAGGCACCACGCTGAAGGTGTTCATGATGCGATCGGGGTACTCCTCTGAGCAGGGTACCCATACCGGAGCCGGTAGCTCCACCCAGAGAGTGAGTGAGCTGGAAACCCTGAAGGCAATCGCAGCTTTCAGCCTCTTTTCTCACAACATCCAGGACTGAATCCACCAACTCGGCACCCTCAGTGTAGTGGCCCTTGGCCCAGTTGTTTCCAGCTCCACTCTGGCCTGTAGTCAAGATGGTCTATTATGATTTATAGGATCAACAAACAAGACAAAAATAATGTGTCTAAGGATGCAACGTACCAAAAACAAAGTTGTCAGGTCTAAAAATCTGTCCGAGGGGACCAGATCTGACTGAATCCATCGCTCCAGGCTCCAGATCCACTAGGATGGCACCCACTTCCCACCTGCAAGACGGCATTAATAATAAAACATAACAAGTACAAAAAGGAACAAATCAGATTATTTGCTTCACAGATTAACAGCTGGATGTGTACCCCACCTGTGGCTTCATTGTAGTAGACGCTGATCCTGTCTAACTGCAGGTCGCTGTCTCCATGGTAGGTCCCAGTGGGATCAACGCCATGCTCATCGCTGATCACCTCCCAGAACTAAAGAAAACAAAAGAGAATAGGCGTTGTGAGAGAGGAGGGAGGCAGGGGAGTTTGTTTAGCCCAAGGGTGGAAAACAAGCAGAAAAACAGCAGCTTGCTTAATGTTTGCACATGCATAGCTTTAAGATCCAGGATGGATGGAAAAAAGAAACATATTCACTGAGAGCTGCTTTAATAACGGAGGTCAAAGCAGCAGACCCGGTCTGTCTCAGGAAAGCATCCATTACACTGTTTTACATATTAGTGATAAAACTAAATTTCAGTTCAGTCTGGTGTTGTATTAATGTGTATGGATACAGTTAGAGACATTTGACAGGAAATAGTTGGCGAGACTGAAGGGTGAAAATAGGTCAGGAGGGTGGAGGGGGCGTTGCTCCATCACCACAGACAAGCTGAAACCTAAATGTTCACCAACTCCCCATAAATGGAAACTACTGTATAATAAATATTACAGGGACATATGTGCCAGAAGTCATTACAACTGTTTGTAGATAGTGTTTTTAATGACCGTGCTGCTGCAGAGAATAACACTTGCTGCGTGTTGTAGCTATTTTCAGAGCAGGCGAATCTGGAATAACTCCACATTCTCCAGGAATATGGATCAGAGAGCTACTCCTAGCGCCGCCGACAGCATGTCTGCATGAAAGCTTGCACAGAAAAACGAGAGAGGAAGATGCATACCTTTGCGCCGATCTGGTTTCCGCACTAACGGCGTGTTCCGTAAATGCACAGTTTCGCGCATTTTGGACAGATGAGTGAGAGACTGGTCGGGTCAACCCTGCTGGGATGATGGCTCCTGCGGTAGATCCTCCTCCGTCTCCGGCCGGGACTTCTCGCGTAGCCTGTCCGCTGGACGGAAACGGTGATGCAACTTGACGTCATCGTCATGGTAACCAAAGACTGGAGGAGAGCGGGAGGAGCAGAACACCGTGGAAATGGTGATATAGGAGTTGCATCAGAGAGAGTACCCCCCCCCCCCCCCCCCCCCCACACACACACACACACACACATTACCCTGGTGTACTTTGAACCCTCCCGCTTCCCAAGAGAGCCACGTGCATGGACTCACTGTTTATGATTGCACAAATATTTTAAAACGATAGACATAAAATATAAATGAATATTATGCTTTTGCAATAACACTTCCTTACATATGGGAAAAGGTCAATCTAGAACAAATCTACTTTTTGCATTATCCTGTTAACATGTTACAGTTTGTAGCCATATTCAGACAGCCCCTTTAAGAAAACATTACCTGCTGCGTGCTGGTTGCAGCTATTTACCTGCGTGATGAAGACATGGAGTCACACACAGTGGAGTCGGGACCAGGAGAGGTGGAGTTGTGATGTGAATTGTGAAAGACTTTATTGACAGAATTCATCCACAATTTCAGGATCACACCTGTTTCCTGTTTTGAGCTTGAAACTATTTTAAAAGCCATAAACTATTTGTACTCCTTTTTCCTGCTGTCTTCCTGAATCCCTGGGCCAGGGTCCCTGGGTTACATGGTTCAGTACGGGCCAGCATCACTCTTTTTCACCTTGATCAACACTAACCAGTTTTCAAAAGTTATAACAAATAACAAAACCGGATGCAAAGGATAAATATGGGTTACAACAAATCAGTTTCAAGTTTCAGCAGCTACAGGTTTGTGAACTTAAAACTGATATCACCCATTATTTCAGTGACATATTTATTAATGCATGATTTTTATATTGCAGTATTTGCCAATGTCAGTCCCCAAATGATTAAATGACCTCAAATAAGGAAAACGGTTTTTTACACATGATAATTACAAACCCAGCATTTCTTATGAGATCATCTTCTGTAAAGAGTTATAGTGTTGTAGTTGTTTTGGTCAAATCTGAAATAATATTGGGCAATAATCTTAAGCAACATTTAAGATCTTGCACAATCTGTTAAAACTTGCAATGCATGTTGTCAGCTACCACCATGCAAAAGATTAGCTCAACATCTCTTAAAAATTCTTGCTGAGTCCAGCGGTTCATGAAGTATTTTGCTAAAACATCACTCAGAAAGACAAAACATTATCTCCATGATGACACACACCTCTAAGAGTCCTTTCAAATGGAGTCTTAACATTGTTTCATTTATTTTGTCTTCCATCTTCTGCCTCCTTTACCTGTCTTCATCTGTAGTCTCATTATAAAAATAACACATGATTTGCTATTTGATTAAATAGGAAAACACACTGGTTGCCTTTTAGTTTTATTTCAGTGTTTCAAACTGTACCTGTTTGGAGGCAGAGGCCATGAGTTTGACATCATGACTAAATTCCCTGATTTATAAACTTTGTACTGGTTCTGTCCCAGTTCCTGCCTGGGGCAAATGTTCAGGTGAAACAACACCTTAAACATTTAGTTGCTGCTGAGTCTCATCAAATCCTGAAAGATTACATTCCAGACTTATTGCAAGGAACAAACCGGTTTTGGGTGCCTCTAATCTGACCAATGGGGCTTTACTTCCTGTTTCTCTGCTATATTTCATTGAGCGTTGTTCATGCTGCTGCAGAACTGACGTTGCACCCTCAGACGTCAGGCACAGGAAAACCAAAAGCATTAGTGAGTCCTCGTCAAGAACAATAGAAGAGAATGTTTAATCAGGGGTGCTAAACTGTGGGACTTCCTGTTTGGATCTGTGGATTTACCTAAGAAGACGTTGCACGCTTGTGGTCATGTCACTTCCAGAGGAGGATCTTACATGTCCCATTTGCTGCGACATCTTCAGAGACCCCGTCCTGCTGCCATGTAGCCACAGCTTCTGCAGGGGCTGTCTGAAGTGCTGCTGGGACGCAGGGATGCGAGAATGCCCCGTCTGCAGGAAAAAGGGACCCAAGTCCAGTCCTCCGTCCAATCTGGCTCTGAAAAATGTCTGTGAGGCTGTTCAGCAGGTGAAGAGGCAAAATTCAGAGGACAAGACAAATTGCAACCTGCACGGGGAGAAATTAAAGCTCTTCTGTCTGGTTGACAAACAGCCCATCTGTGTGGTGTGTCACTCATCCAAACTGCATAAAAACCACGAGTGTTTGCCGAAAGATGAGGCTTTGCAGGACTGCAAGGTAAGAGAAAACAAATCTATGTTTCTGAAGTCTCACATGTCAATTGTTGGCTAAACAAGTAAACGTGCTAATGACTCATGTCTGCAAATGCTTAGGATGAACTAGAAGTTTTCCTCAAAAACCTGCAAGAAAAACTGAAAAACCTCGAAGAAATCCACAGAACATCAGGGAAACTGTTAAAGCACATTAAGGTAACATATTTATATATATAATAAAGTTGTTTAAGGACACAGGAAATCATTCGTAATGTTGTCTGTTCAGAGTCAGATGCTGGAAACACAGGCGGCGATCAGGAGCCAGTTTGAGCAACTACATCAAGTCCTCTACGATGAAGAGTCGTCCAGATTAGCAGCTCTGAAGAGAGAGGAAGAAGAGAAGATCACAGCAATGAAAGAGAAGATTGAAAAAACCTCAGTAGAGGTGCTTTATGCTACCGAGACCATGGCTGCTATCCAGAAGCAGCTGAAGGAAAATGACATGGATTTATTGAAGGTTTGTGCTTTTTAGAGCAACAATTGCATTTGAGACGCAAACAGGACCTGACTGTTTTTATTTGAATTCTTTCAGAATTTTAAAGCTACACAGGACAGGTAGGCTAATGCACCCATCTGCTTTGCAGCTGATTTAATGCATTCCTTCAGTGGAAGACAACTGTTCTTTCTGTGTTTTTCTTCTAATTCTATAGTTTTTTTCGAGAGTAGCAAAGTTTTGGATATTTACCTTGTTTGCTGACAGTTTCGGCGTCGGTAAATATCCAAAAATTTGCTACTCTGTGTACAAGATAAGAACAAAAAAAAACTATGGAAGACAACTGTTGTTGTTGCAGAAGTAAAGGCGTGATGTCTGGTTCACACAACATGTCTGGGCTGCTGATCGATGTGACGAAACACCTCTCCAACCTGAAATACAGAGTCTGGGAGAAATTATTGGACACCGTTGACTATAGTGAGTACACCCAGTTGTTATTGTGAAGAACCCAACCCAGACGTTGATTTAAATGTCATTGTTGCTGATTTCCTGTCTTTTAGCTCCTGTAACTTTAGACCCTAACACCGCACACCCCTGCCTCGTCCTATCTGATAGCCTCACTTCCCTCCACTACTCTAAACAACCACGCTGTTGCCCGGACAACCCAGAGCGTTTCCACATGAGTGCAGAAGTGGTAGGCACAACCGCGTTCTGTTCAGGAAGTCACCACTGGGTTGTAGAAACAGGAAGTAGTCCTGACTGGCTCTTGGGTGTGGCCTCGTCATCCGTGCAGAGAAACGCTGAAGTCTCTGCTCGGCCTGAAAACGGCTTCTGGACTTTGTGCTTCCGGGATGGAGAGTTCAGAGCAATGACCTCACCTCCCACTCAGCTGGACGTTTCAAATACGCCCAAACAGCTCAAAGTACAACTGGATTACAACAAGGCAACGGTGTCTTTTATGAACCCTGCAGACAACTCACTCATTTATGCATTCAAACAGATGTTTACAGAGCCTTTATTCCCATATTTTTACACACAAAGCAGTCATCCATTGAGAATAAAACCAGAGAAGGTTCTGATCAAAGCAGGGCAGCAGTAAGAGCTGTGTGATTTATCCATTCACTTAACGTTTACTTTACCTATGAGGCTGACTCCATAAGAGCACAGCAAAAGTCAGCAACATGTAGGAGGTTGCTGCTAATAAAAGATCCCACATAAAAAACACACTTACCTGAAAGCTTTTTCCAACCACATCAAAACTATCAAGATTGTGAACATCTACCTAAACATGACTGTTGTTGTTTTATGTGTTTTTTTTAATGTAAAATAATTCAGTAATTTAGTAAATGTGCTGTTTTACTAAATGATGCATTTTTCATTTACTTGTGATTTTTTTTAATATTTAAAACATGTATTTGGGTTGTGTTTACTGTTCTTTTGTTTAGATGAATGTAAATAATTCCTACAAACATGGGGGAATTATGATTAATTGTAAGTTCTTGTAATCTGCAACAGAATTAAATTGAGCAAACATCAAATATGACTTAAATTTTAAACCAACAGACCTTAAAGGGATATTCCACCCCTAAGTGAAATTTGGTCTATTTCCGTATTCCCCACAGTTAGATAAGTGAGATAAAAACATTTTGTAACCAGCGCATTAATTCTCCTGGTCTGGCAGCAGTCTGTTTGCTTTAGCTTAGCATAAACAATGGAAGTGGAAGCAGGTACTAGCATTTTATGTGCAAAAGTGATTACAATTACTCAATAATGATACCAATTTTTCCTGGTGAGCTCAATGATCATGTCGATTGCAAATTAAAAGTAAGATGTAACACGAAGGATTTGCAGGAGCCAATTTAGACTTGTTTACATTTCTGGTTTTCATCATACACCTGGCAAAGGGGGAAATAAAGGGGTTAAATCTCACAAACACACAAATATTTTATTATATTTAGTGACGGCTGAAGCCAAGGATGAAATTCATGTAAAATAATGTGACTTATGAAATATAATATGAGGAAGCATTGCTTCAGCATTTTTTTGTGCACAAAGACTAAAATTGTGACTTTTTTTTTTAGAAAATATGTCATTACACAAAAATTACAAAGTGAGCAAAAAAAAATTTTATGCTCATTTGTGACACTCCAAGGCTGTGACAATTCACCCCCAAAACAAGTCCTCTGGATATAACACACAAAGAATAATTTGATTTTTTATATATATACATTTTTTGACAGTTCTGCTTTTGATCATAAACCTGGCAAAAGGGGTTAAATCTCACAAACACACAAATATTTTATTATATTTAGTGACGGCTGAAGCCAAGGATGAGATTCATGAAAAATAATGGGACTTATGAAATATAATATGAGGAAGCATTGCTTCAGCATTTTTTTGTGCACAAAGACTAAAATTGTGACTTTGTTTTTTTTTAGAAAATATGTCATTACACAAAAATTACAAAGTGAGCAAAAAAAAATTTTATGCTCATTTGTGACACTCCAAGGCTGTGACAATTCACCCCCAAAACAAGTCCTCTGGATATAACACACAAAGAATAATTTGATTTTTTATATATATACATTTTTTGACAGTTCTGCTTTTGATCATAAACCTGGCAAAAGGGGTTAAATCTCACAAACACACAAATATTTTATTATATTTAGTGACGGCTGAAGCCAAGGATGAGATTCATGAAAAATAATGGGACTTATGAAATATAATATGAGGAAGCATTGCTTCAGCATTTTTTTGTGCACAAAGACTAAAATTGTGACTTTGTTTTTTTTTAGAAAATATGTCATTACACAAAAATTACAAAGTGAGCAAAAAAAAATTTTATGCTCATTTGTGACACTCCAAGGCTGTGACAATTCACCCCCAAAACAAGTCCTCTGGATATAACACACAAAGAATAATTTGATTTTTTATATATATACATTTTTTGACAGTTCTGCTTTTGATCATAAACCTGGCAAAAGGGGTTAAATCTCACAAACACACAAATATTTTATTATATTTAGTGACGGCTGAAGCCAAGGATGAGATTCATGAAAAATAATGGGACTTATGAAATATAATATGAGGAAGCATTGCTTCAGCATTTTTTTGTGCACAAAGACTAAAATTGTGACTTTGTTTTTTTTTAGAAAATATGTCATTACACAAAAATTACAAAGTGAGCAAAAAAAAATTTTATGCTCATTTGTGACACTCCAAGGCTGTGACAATTCACCCCCAAAACAAGTCCTCTGGATATAACACACAAAGAATAATTTGATTTTTTATATATATACATTTTTTGACAGTTCTGCTTTTGATCATAAACCTGGCAAAAGGGGTTAAATCTCACAAACACACAAATATTTTATTATATTTTGTGAGGACTGAAGCTAAGGATTAAATTAATGTAAAAAATGGGACTTATGAAATATTCTATATTTCTATAGGAAGTTTTGTTTCAGCATTTTTTTTGTGCACAAGGAGTAGAAACACTAGAAAATTATATGAGGGTTAAACGTATGATACATTTTTCCAACATAAAGTTATTTTCATTGTTAATGAGATGTTTAATGGAAGGTTTTTGGTGTCTGATTTTAATAGTTTGAATTGCTTTTAGACGTGACTATAAAAGGGAGACAGAAGCTTTCCTACACTCATTACTAAACACAATATTTGTGTGAGTGGGAACATTACCAACTTGCACACAGTGGAATAGAACTGGTGTTTATTATTTTGTACACACGATGGCGCCAAATTCAAACAAATGTTTAGGTTCCTTGTAACCAGTGAGCAGAATGAATTTCTATGAACCTTACAGAATATGATTAAACTATTACAAAACTAACATTGATAGTCTTTCTGTCTCTATTAATGTTTTTTTTTAGTTAATGTGTCTTTTTCTGGATTTTTCCACCAGAACAAAAACAGATAAAAACATCTTCCTTTCCTTTTAATGAATATGCAGCTTCTAGAGTGATTAATATGATTTTTTCAGCGTACGTTTATGCTGATGTGTTTTGTGCAGGCACATTTTGGTTGTTTTCTGCAGTGAAACAAGAATTTAACTTCTTAATGCAAGCCTCGGACAGGAAAGGAACCTTCTCCAGACGAGACAAGTAGAGGAGCGGCTGGATGGTGCTGCTGATGTTCAGGAAGGCGAAGCCGGCAGGCTGCACATAGCAGCGGAACACATCAGGGGAGTAATGGTCTTCAAACGGGAACAGTGCCACCAGTGGGAGGTAGTTAAACATGATGATACACAGGATGGAGAGCACCACCTTGAAGGCCTTCTTCTTCATGGGATGCATTTCGTCCTTCCCTAAACTGTGGGACTTCTTCAGGGCCCAAAGGATGCTTGCGTTGCACACCACCATCCAGGCAAACGTTGTCAGGACCTCCCCGGTGAACACTTTCTCAAAGTTAGGGAGACCCCCCACCATCTTAGCTGAAGCGTAGGCGAAGGTGAGGCAGAGCACCAGAATGGTGAGGCTCAACCTGTACTTGAAGTGTTTCAGCTGCCCAAACGTGATCGGAAAGAGCACAGCCACAAAGCGATCGAGGCAGATGCAGGACAGGAACAGAGGAGCCGTGGTGTCTTTCACACCGAAGGAGAACTTAACGGCTGACCACACCTGTTTGCTCTGCCACAGATAAAGGTTAAACAAGTTGAGGGGGGTCATGACACCAAAGTAGGCGTCCATGAAGGCTAAGCAGCCCAGAAATATGTCTGAAGTGGAAGGTTCTTTACGATTGTGGATGAGAACTGCAATGACGAGTACATTTGCAGGGATTCCCACAAATACGTTGATTATCTGAACGGTGAGGTCAAAGAGAATGGCCTCTACGTAGTCCTCACAGCCGTCAAACACGCTGAACGGCTTCACGGTGATGTTAAGGGTGACATTTAGAGGCAGCTCGTCTCTATTCATGCTTCTAACTCGGCAACAAACAGGACTCTGATGGGAGAAGAACAAGAAAATATTATTGATTTGATTAATTTGGTCGTCTTTTTCTCCAGACACAACTACAGGCGGCGTCATATCAAACCAGCAGTTCAGCTGAGCTCTTGCTCATGAGCTCAGAGAAGTGTAGTCTCAGTAGGACGCGAGTGGCTGCAGAGGCAGCTGTCAGACAATAAAAACATGTTCCAAACACTGTTGGGGCCTCTCCTCGGGCTGTTATCTTGTTATTGTGTCTGTGTGGACTCTCCTCTGGGAAACACAGAGATGTCTAACCCACTTAGGAGACTCCTTCTGCTGGCACCGCCCATTCACAGCAGAATAAAAGGCCAGCGAGTCTCAGATTTGAACAGCAAAGGTCACGGTTCGCACACGGGCAGCACTGGTTGAAATGTGGAAACTTTCTGGAGCTTTTTTCAAAGATTGTTTGTGAAACGTAGATGATAAAATAACCCAGAGAATCTGAAAGATGAGCTGAATTTAAACGTTTAAACAGGATTTAGGGATTTGTTTATTGTCTGGTTTTAACTCCTTCAAGAGGACCATAAGCTTGATTTGTGCTGAGCTCCTATGGTGCTGCTGTGCACCGTCTGTTAATACAGGAGTCTTCAAATTCACCTGCCTGCAGTGATGGACTACTGAGACCCTCAGGAGGACTGTTCTGGTTTAATGTGGACCTTTCCGAGCCTCGGTCCCCCGGCAGATGGAGTTTTTAACCTCCCTCTGCTGCCAGCTCCACCTCAGGCTGCACACTCCCCCGTGAGATTAATCACACTGACGGAGGAGGGAAGCACTTTGCCAGAGATGCTTGTCCCTGCAGACTTTAGACTTAATCATTCATGTTTTCCTTCAGGCATTTGTTCTGACAATAAAAAGAACAATGGTAAACAGTATTCTGGAGGATTGATGCTGGACAGTTTATCTGAAGACTTGAAATAGTTGAAAAAAATACTTGAATCTCCTGAAATAAATGGAATAATTTGTAGGTTAAACCTCTAATGTAGACTTTTGTTATGTTGGCATTGAGGTTGAACATGTTTAACAAAATGTGAACATTTAATAATTATAATATTACTTATTGAAAAGGAAATCATGCTTCACTTGCTGTTGTTTTACCAGATTTGTGATATTTGTAATAAAAGAGAATAAATGTATTTGCATCCATAGTAAAAATGTTTAGAATCAAGAGAACATCTAGCCACCTCTGTTTTAATGTTCAAACTCTTTGGATTGTCATGTTCTAGATGAGTGAGAATCCACATTAACATGTTGGAGTCAACGTACAGAAGCATACAATACTGCTGTAATGTTGCATTTAGTCATATCAAACATTTGATCTAATAGAACATTTGTTAAATACATGCAGAGTGATGCCAAGGTCAGTTTCTTTTCTCCATCAACTGTTAAAAATGTAGAGATCCGATCTTCCTACTGACAATAAATTCATCAAACGGATGCTGTTGAAAGTCAGATTAAAGCCTCTTCCTCCTATTTATTATTACACAATACACAAAATTTTTATTAAAATACTAATAAAGTTTTAATTTTTAAAGTTTATACTTACCAGTAAGCGCTGATCTGACCTGCGCAGTGAGTGTGAAGCAGTGTGTGTGTGTGTGTGTATTTATACGTTGTTTGAAGTGTCGTAGATTCGACGCTGACCACGGAGGGAGGATCTGTTAGAAATCATGAGAGACTTGACTTTTTCATTGGAAGCATCTTTGTTTTTCAGCAGTAGCTCAGGAGGTAGAGCGGGTTGTCCACTAATCGAAAGGTTGCAGGTTCGATCCCGGCTCCCGCCAGAGAATGCTGCTGTTGTGTCCTTGGGCAAGACACTTAACTCGCCTTGCCTGCTGGTGGTGGTCGGAGGGACTGGTGGCGCCTGTGTTCAGCAACCTTGCCTCTGTCAGTGCGCCCCAGGGCAGCTGTGGCTACATTGTAGCTCATCCCCACCAGTGTGTGAATGGGTGGATGACGGATTACGTTGTGAAGTACCTTGGGGGGTTGTAGAACCCTAAGAAGGTGCTATAAAAATACAGGTCATTTACCACATGTTGGGAGTCCTAACGGTGTGTTGGAGGTAGGTGTCCTGAATTACAGGCCAGATTTATTGTTTGACAGCTTGAATTGGTTTCATCATCAACAAACATTGGACCAGTTTGACAAATTCAAATTCATTCATCATTCCTGTATCCTTATATGTTCTGTTACCGGAGGTAATCGGCACGAGGAGCCAAAGAGAAATGTTCTGGTTCAGATCATGGTTCCTAGAGAGGAAATGACTCCTAAAAGCCCTCCTGTGAGCCAGGATGGTAGGTGTGTAGAGCCTGTGAGTGACGTATATGTCAGGTAGTGTCAGAAGTGATGGTTTCAGTGAGTGGTTAAGTACGTTTGAGGCTCTGCGTAGGTCAGTAGGACCCAATGTTCTGTAACCTGGAGAAGACACGTCACCCAGCAGAGACCTTTACGGTTAGTTTGCATTAGCTCAGGTTTGTCTGAGGGGGCACTAAAGGACTGCACTTCATACTCCAAACAGCAGGAACTCAAACTTCTGGTGCTTTTACAGACATCATATGATATTAAACTTTATTTTAAACTCACCAGAAAATGTTGAGATTCCATCTGATTTATAGTTTCACTCAAAAGCGCCACAAAACTGTCAAAAGATTTAGTTTTAGTGAAGCTTTTGACCTAGACTTGTATTTCTCTGTAAAACCTTTGTCCTGTGTTTTGTCCTAGGCACACTTTAAAACGATTTTCCCAGCATTCCTCCTGCTCAGTTTGTATCCATCTGCTGCGTTAAAATAAAATATTTACCCAACAGACCTCTGGCATCAGTGCTGCCGCGGCAACGCTAACCCTGAAAACACAACACTCCGATGAGAGATGTTTGCACTTACTGAAACACACGAATCTGCCACAACAAAACAAAAGATATTGTTAAAAGTGATACTTATAGGCTTAAATGAAGATGAATCTAAATGCAGCTGGAAACAAGCTTTGTATCTTATATAAAGTAAAGACATTCTGTTAGGGCATATTTCCCCCTTTGTCTTGTGTTTTTTTTCCACCCCTGCCTCATTTATGTAAATGTTTTCTTTAATGTTGCAGGGGACAGCAGAGATGAAGTGGTATTAATCAGGATTAGACATTTGCATGCATTTTTCTAGAGGCAATTTAGATACCAAAGCCATAAGAGCAGTTGTTGCTGCAGACACCAGACAGCCACACAGTTTATTCAAACTTGGAACAAAAATAAATCATGAACAACATTTATGATGCATTTACAAGTTGTGCCATGATCACACCTCTGGCTAAGCAGGCACATCGGGAGGCGGAAGAGCTCCATCTTCACCACTGGTGAGAAAGTGAATGGATGACGACTGATGACTGAGAAGCAGAAAAAAGATCCTCTTACCCTGCCCATAACTGTTTAACCCCTTACCATCTGGAGGATGATAACGCTCCAGAACCTGCAGCTTCATTTCTCAACGATAAGGCTAGCAGACAAGAGAAATGACATTTTTGCTGTTCTGTATGAAATGAAGGAATAAAACACTTGAGTGAGCATACAGGTCAGTCAGCATCCTGACGATCGTTGGTGGAATAGAGAGTTAACTCTGTGCACACATGGAAAAGCAATGATTTCCCATTTCAGACAGCAGATTTCAGCCTCTGGTCTCGTCAGGGGGAACAACCCGCCCACTTGTGTTCACATTCAGATACGCTCAGAAAGCCCACAGTCCACACAGAGAACAAGGCGCTGCACACACACCTGGCATCAGAAGAACCGGGCATGCAGTTGTCACATAAAATCATTCTTTTGGATTCAGTTGTTCTAATATTGATTGATTTGTCTCCAAGGAAATGTTTTTGGCCACAGATTTCTCTCATGTTCACCAGAGAAGCTAGCCTGGCAAGCCATCCTATATATGTGAATATATAGTCTGGCCACGAACCATTGACGGCTCTCAGTCGTGAGGCGGGATCTACGGTTGTCTTTCAAAATGTCAGCACGCAATTGGATAGCGCTAGGACCAATCAGAGTGACGAACAACATGACTTAATCACGGCGACGGAAAAGCGGGAGGCTTTAATAGCGTCTAGCTTCAATGATTTCTGTCGTTTTTGTATGAAAAACACGCGAATATCAGGTGTACTGGGACATTGCACTACTTTGTTTGATAAAAATAAGAAGCTGCTAAGTATATCAGACAGACTTACGCACGTTGGAGTCTAAATAATCCAATGTTGATGACAAAGCCGTTTCAAACGAACGTGTTTTCCGAGTTGCCGCCATGTTGCTTGGGTTCGCGGCCGCAGCGCTGACGTCATCGGCTACTCCCGCTCTGTGATTGGCCCATGATATAGAGCGCTGTGATTGGCCCAACCAAAACTATAGCGAGTTGTGATTGGATAAACACAGCAGTGGTTTGGGCTGCGAGGTTTCCAATGAAGCGTGCCTAGACCAAACTCTGCAAAGCAAGAATTGGTCTAGTTCACTAGGCTACAGAGAAGCTAATTCTGCTGACAAATGTTTATTGAGATGATGTGTTGGAGAGAGTAAAGAAATCCAGAGACGAATAAACGGAGAGGTGGAAGATAAATCATCTCATATGGTGAGTTATAAACACATTAGGGACTCTTTGTTTTTGTTGTTCTGTTTAAACCCACATGCCTTTGGGAGGAAAACAGCTGCAGTTAGCAAAAAGTGAAAAAAATAGGAAACTTTCCTCCACATGTGGAGAAACTATCATCAGATACAATAAAAAACTAAACAGATGAGAGGAGAAAATAGAAAGAGACAGAGAGAAAATGACATCATTACGCAGTGTTTTATTCATGATATTTGATGACAGTAAAGCTTCGGGGGGAAATGCCATCGTTATGTGTTTGCATCAAATGTTCTCAGTAGCATCACAGGACTTGTTTGTTTTCCTGTTTAGTTGGAGGATCATCAGCTAGAGGAAACTCTGGAGGATGTGCTCCTAACAGGTGATTCCTTTGAAAAGGGTTTTGATATCGGTGTAAACTCAAAGTAAACAAATGTCTTGCTGATCCAATTGGGAAAAATGGGCCAGTGCTCCCTTTTCTTATTCTCTAATTATCCCAATTAGCCGTTTAAAATGCAGAGTAATCACCATAATTATGGCTCACAGTCTCGAGGCGGTTAAGCAAACAACTCAGAGTTTCATTTACAATTCGCTTGTTAATGGACGTATTTATAGAAGGAATCAACAAGATGTGATGAAGCATTTTGCTGTGTTTAATAAATACAAGACAAAAGGCCTTTAAATGTTTGGAAATGGAGTTATATTAGATTTATAAACAGAACATTTTCATAAAAAACAAACACAAGCTGATCTGTTTAAAAGAGATTTGGTAACACTTCACAATAAGAGTCCCTTTATTAACGTTACTTAGTGCATTATTAAGCATTAATAAACAAAGGGTCCCTTTATTAATGTTCCCGATATTAACTATTAAGTGTCCTTAAGGTTAGGATGTGTGTGTGTGTGTGTGTGTTTGTGTCTGCTAAGTAATGCATTACTTACTGTTAACAATTGTTAATACTTTATTTGATACTTTATTTAATAGTTTATTAATGCTTAACAATGCACTAAGTAATGTTAATAAAGGGTCCCTTAGTGTGAAGTGTTACCAGAGATTTTCTTTTAGTTTTGAGCAAACAGAAAATGTCAGATTTCGGTATCTTAAATTTAAGCCAAGTAGGAGTAGCTGGACTAAAAACTGTGATCCAGTTGTTTTATGTTCCTCTCTTTTTTCAGGGTTAAACATTTCTGCGTTAATTTTAACACCAAAACAGCTTCTCATTATTTTCAGAGTGAAACATTATTCAGGTCTGGAGGTGTTCTTCATTTAATCATGATTAAATGAAGATTTTGAGATGTCCGTCTTTTTATGAAAATCTTTTATTCTTTGCTTTATGATGGTTTTGTAACCTGATGTTTGCAATGTCTGGATCTATAAGTTATATGTGAACATTTTAGGAGGAAATGCCTTTTAAAAACTACTGTTATGAGTTATTTGATGACTCTGGGACTCCATTTCCCATGATGCCTGGCGATACCAGCTCACAGGTGTTTTGCATCAATTAAGTCTTAAGATCTGATTGTTTGTGTGAACATGAACTCCTGATGAAGGTCTTCTGACCGAAAGCTTGAGATTAAACTCTTTTACTGCAGATAGAAGTGGGCGGATTTGTTCCTATTTGATAAATGTATTTACACTAAAATGTTCAGTTATGAATTTTATGCAAAGGCTATTAAAGTTGGTGGGGAGTTTAATACAACATACAATTGTTCAGTGTTTTGCTAATTTACCGTGCATTTAAAAACTTTAAGTTTGAATCAGAACCATTCTCATCTTAAAAAGAGTCCTTATGTGAATAATTAAAGCAAATTAGATTTTTCTATTGTTCACAAAACCCCGTTCATTCTGACGAATGAAAGGATTTTTTTCTGTCATGTTTTCACTGTAAGGAGTGCTGAAGGCTCAGACCTCAGCGGTGCTGGAAAGTCAGACTTCAGACTTTTAGAGGTTTGTGTGTTCAAAGCTACAGTATCAAATAAGGATAAATTAAGAAACTTCATGAATTTATTTTTGTTTAATAATTCACAAAGTCAGAATCTGAATCAATTATTTAAAAAAAAAGCTCTAATATTTTACAATATCAATAAACAGTTGGGTTCAAATAATACAGTAGATGTTTCTGAGTTTTTAACAGTCCTCCTGATCCCATTCATATATGTACTTGTGTTTAGAAATGACTCCCATCAGAAAAGGTCTGTAAAAAATATCATTCAGTCTTTTATTTCATTTATTTTTTGTTGTGCAAAATCAGATATAATTTATAATGTACTGTATAGAAACTTGTAAAAGCAGCTTTTAAAGATGAGTCCGAATCAGGCTGGAAGCTAAATAAACACTTTTTAACAGTAAATTTAATTTAATCAGATTTTTATGCAAGACGTTTATTGGAGGATTTTACCAAAATTAAAAATGAGAATGATTCTTCTAGAAGCGGCTCTGGTCTGCTGCTCAAACACATACATTATTACCCACACGGCATCCTCTGACTTCATTGTGAACACCATTTATCTTATTAATGCGGACTTGTTTTAAACTCCTAAACATAAGTTGTCTCGTTAAATGATGCCTCAGATATTCAAGGGGAGAGAGAATAATCTAAACATGGGACGTTTTGTGACACCAAACATTTTTCTTCCATCTCATCAGAAAAATGAATCAGACTTTTAAATCATCAAATAAAATAAAGAAAAGAGGACATGTTGGGTAGGAGGGCCAGAAGGAGCATTCAGCCAGGCTGCCTCAATAACAAACATCTTAATTATGAACGCTGCAGGGTGGCCTGGAGAGTTTGGCATTGCTTCAGGTTTAAGTGGGAGTAAAAATGACTGCCACTAGGTGTGGGAATGAGGAGATAACACCACAGGTCAGACGGCTATTTTTACTTTCAGGGACACAATTCAGCTCTGTGACACGAGCTGCTGGACCCTATTGTGCCTCTGTAGTCCACAGGAATACACACCTGCTGCTGTTCTCACAGTAATTATGTTAGACCTGCTCCACTCTGCGTCTAGGAAAGGAGAAAAAAATATTAAAATATTAACAATGTGCTTTGATTTTAACCTCTAAAGAAGAGTGGCAGCACCTTCAAACAAAAATTTAAATGTGATTTTTGGAGAAGGAGAAGAAGAAAAATCTGGTTAAAATAAAGTCACTGTCCTAAAGAAGACGGTTGTTTACAGATAAATGTTTACTACTGAATGGGATACTGGATATGTTTGAAATTAACAAATCAAAAACAGAAAAAGCAGGCATTGTATTCATTTGCTTTGGAAAAGATAATGTTTGAATTATCTTGCATTAAAATGCACTAAAATCTGTTATCTTAAAGGGACACTAGTCAGTTTTGGCTTGTTTTTAGCACCCCCTAGTGTTCGTTGGCAAAACCGAAAGTAAAACTTATCTCTCCTTGCTGTGCGTTCCTCTTTTTATCTCCTTAGGCCCAATCCCAATACTCGCACTTCCACCCTTGCGCCCTTCAATTGACCTTTCGCCGAGCCCCGCCCCCCTTAGTTACTGTTACTGGAACAAGGAGTTGGGAGTTTGGGAGAAGGTCCGGCGTCCGGGGATGCGTGGGTCCGGGGATGCGTGGATCCGAGGAGCGGTGGCGGCAATGTGGTGTCCCTGTGAGCTGTCAGATGATCTGAGCTGCAGGCAGCTCTAACGGAGAAAAGCTCCCGGCGCTCTGCATCGCTTCAGCTGAGTCTGTTTATAAAATGTAACTTTTTATGCCCGTGTTTACTTTCATTTTCAATAGTTCCCGGCTGGAGCTCGGCATTAATTCGTCACATGATCATGACACCACCCGTTGTTGCGCCAATAGGCTTAATGTGCGTTTATAAGACAAACGGTTGAGGTAATATTACGCTGATTTGCCGGCATGGCGTGTCTAATAAAGGGTCTTGGATAGTCTAGGAGGCGGACCACCACCCAGCCGCGGGCGGGGGGAGCACTCAGGCTGTTGCTGGTTGAGCTCGATGAGGAGGTTCTGAAGGGAAACGAAGGAGACACGACTACTATCGAGGTTAATGCTTAGTAGTAAATTAGGCTTAGCTTCATCATTTTGTTTGGAGCTGTCGGATAGTAATGGTTGCTATGATGTGTGATTGGACAATAGCCGTTCTGGGGGCGGGGTCGGCGAAAGGCTAATTGCGCGTTCCCGGCCAGGGGTGTGAGTGCGTAGGGTGTCCTGATTCTCAAGTGTGGAAGTTGACCAAGCCCAGTTTGCACCCTTAATCCGCACTTCACCCAAGTCTGCATCGATGCGGACTTTGGGCAAGGGTATTACTCACAATCCTTTGCTGCATGGGAATTTTGAGAAGAAGGCGGAGCAACGGCTCAAATTGCCTTTACTGAAAACATGCATTTTCAAGTGAAATAAGTTCATTTTAAGATGATTAATGATATTTTTCATCTTCTGAATGTTTTAGACTAAGATATAAATGTGGACAGCAATTAATTTAAATTTAGTCAAATAATTGTTTGTTTGAAAGCTGTTAATAAAGATTTTTTAAAAAGCACAAACAGCAACATGCATCCCAGCATGCGTTACGGTCGATGACGCAATGCTCACTGTCCCAATTGGCAATTATTTGCACACTTGTGTACTACGTGCTTGAAGCCTTACTGTGCACTTCCTCTAAGTGCACTTCACAGAAGGGTGTAGGGCACAGTGCGAGTATTGGGATTGGGCCTTAATCTAACTGCTGAAATGTCTCCTCAGCCTTCATTAGTGTCTACAGGAGCGGTTCATCACTAAATCAAACAAATCAGCTGTGTTCATGATCTAAAACATGCAGGAAACATGCTGGAAGCATGAGCCAGGTATGTCAAGCTCAAGTCCCAACAGACCGGATCGGCAACTGTGAAGTTGCAAGTGGAATATTCTGTAAAACAGATTCCTCACATGCTTCCGCTGCACAGGCAATTCTTCAAAAGCTTCTTTATTTATTACAAAACTCTTCCAGGTGTCAGAATCTGATATTTTTACCTAACCCCACAGAGGGAGTCCTGACTTGTGATTAGAGCTATCTTCTGATGTGATTCTCTGAAGAGGTCTCTCCAGAGAGCATCAACCTGCCAGCCTGTTGTTAGAGGTGAGAACAGCTGATGGCCTGTCAACATGACCGTTGGTGTATCAGCTCCTCCCTGATCAGCCTGACAGAAGTGCAGCTTTAGCTAAACAACGCCCCGGGCGTCACATGAGAGCACAGACACACGGGCTGCTGGCAACCACATCACTTTGTTTGCACGACTGCAGCAGCTAGATGGTGGTTGATTATGTGTCTGAAGTCAAAGTGATCAGAATTGATTTGGCAGGTTTGGGGTTCATCTAATGTTCCACAGCTTCTGATTAGTTAGAAAATAAAAGAGATGAATTTATACAGAAGAAATGTGATAAACTTCAAAAACTGATCCTGTATCTGCATGAGCACACTCTGATTATGTGAAATCATAATAAAACAACAGATTAGATTCAGTTTTTCTATTTAAATACACTTGACTGTAACACAAAGGCTTCTGACTCGTGCTGTGAGTCGAGGATTAACAGTTTTTCATTGCAGTGTTGTGATCTCATGTTGAAGACAAACCCAACCAAATTGAGGTGAATGTTCTGTCTCTGATGGACGAGCAGACCCAGCTACATCTGACCAACACACACAAAAGGAACCGTCCGTTACCTCTGCCTCCATTTTCTTTCTCTGAGATCTTTTTTCACATCAGGACTGCAAAATGATTCCAACACAGGTGTTGTTGAACCTGTCTGCCCATTCTGACATCAACGAGCTGTTGTCTCTGTTTTTAACCATAGAGAGGGTTGTGGGTGAAAATCCCAGTAGATCAGGTGTTTATGAAATAATCACAACCAACATCTATGACACTTTCAAATTTACTCAAATCCCCTTTTTCTTCATTCTGACGCTTGGTTTGAACTTCAGCAGGTCGTCTTCAGCAGATGCCTCAAAGCAGTGAGTTGCTGCCATGTGATTGGCTCATTAGATACTTTTGGTAAAAAGTCACTGGCTCCCTCTGTTGGATGCTTTGTGACTTTCCTCCTGTCCTTCTTACACCCAGCCAACATCCCAGAGACAAGACTTGTGCTCTTTATAGTCAAATTTTATTTACAGATAAGTCCTAATCGTGCCGTACACTTGACTTTAACGTAAGATTATAAACACAAATAACACACAAGTGATCCTTTTTCTGTCATTCGGTTAAAATGTTATGACAGTTTTTGTTTCCAGTCAGGACTACGCTGCATCATGTAAACATGTTCAGTGTGTTTTCATCTTGTGACCTCATGTCTAGCTTTAAAGAAGGAGAAAATATGAAAGCAGTTTGGTGTGAAAACATCCAACTATTCTAAATAAATTATGATGGAGCATTTAAAAATGGTGACTTGATGAAATAAGCAGCAGGTTTCCTATAAATGATCCAAGCTGTTGTGGTGATGTTATGTATACTTTCCAGGGGTCAGAAGGAAACGTGTGTATATGTGTTTGTGTATGTAGGTGTGTGTGTGTGTGTGTGCGTGTGTGTGTATGTGTTTGTGTGTGCGTGTGTGTGTGGGTGTGTGTGCGCGCGTGCATGCATGTATGTGTGTGTGCATGCGTGTTTGTGTGTAGGTATGTGTGTCTTTCTGTGTGTGTGCTATGTGTGTGTATGTAGGTGTGTGCATGTATGTGTGTGTGTCTGTGCGTGCGTGTGTGTGTATGTAGGTGTGTGCGTGTATGTGTGTTTGTGTGTATATAGGTGTGTGTGTGTATGTAGGTGTGTGTGCGTGTGTGTCTGTGTGTGCATGCATGTGTGTGTGTGTTTCTGTGTGCTTGTATGTGTTTGTGTGTACGTAGGTGTGTGTGTATGTAGGTGTGTGCATTTATGTGTGTGTGTGCACGTGTGTGTGTTTGTGTGTATGTAGGTGTGTGCATTTATGTGTGTGTGTGCACGTGTGTGTGTTTGTGTGTATGTAGGTGTGTGTGAGTATAGGGTGTGTATGTAGTTGTGTTTGTGTGTGTACTTGTCTTTATATGTTGACGTGGATACATTTTGACTTTTAACCTGTAACCTTTGGACATTTCCACATTGTGGGGACATTTTGCTGGTCCACATAATGTAGGGCACCCTAAAACGTGGTTTTACAGGTATAGTGTGAATTAACTTTCAGTTTAGATTAGTTTAGGTTAGGATTAGGAATAGAACAGCACTGGTTATGGTTAGGGTATGGGTATGGGTTAGGCATTGTGAAGTCACTATAATGAATGGAAGTCAATGGAGGGCTACACAAGCATTTAAACACAAGTGTGTGTGTGTGTGTGCATGTGTGTGTGTGAAGGAGGGGCTGCACCTTATTAAAATGCATATCAGCATTTTTAGAGGTAATGATGCCGTTCTATTAGAGAACAGTGTCTGACTACATTTCCAGAAGCAGCCCAGAGCAGTTTTGACATCAGTCACGAGTTATTCTTGTATAACTTTGTTTCACACCAAGAGGACAAAAGTCACAGGAGCTGCTGCTCCCCTGCTCAAAGCTCGGCATCTTCAACAACAGCTGCTGCAGCGTGCCGTTGATAAAAATATGAGAACGTGGAGTTATTTGACCTGCTGACACTGGCCACTTGCAACCTATAGCTCTTTGTTATCAGTATTAGAAGTATACAGGAGATTATTAAATATTTTAAAGGGTAAACTTCTAAATGTAGAATCCCCTTAAGAGAGGAGAATTCAGCTCCAGAATTATATTTTAGAGCGTAGACAGACCACAGCTTCAGCTGCACTGCACTTATTGACACAAGAAAAAGGTTCTTGAACCTTCTTTATGGGCAAAGTTCACATTCAATAGTTTGTTCAATAGTGTGTTTTGCAAGAATGTCCCTTTGCAGCAATAACAAAAGTCTGTTGTTAAGAAGAAATTTATTCAGGAGAGTTCAGTTCAGTTTACTGCTGGATGAATAGATCGATACTTATGACAAATCTCTCACAGCTCGTACACAGAAATGCAAAGATTCCCCGGTGAATTTTAAAGACGTTGACAGCATGCAGTGTGCCCCAGTTCTCTGTGGGAACATTTATCTCCCCTCGCTCCACAGAACTGTCCCCAAACTGATTGAATAATCTTTAGTGTGGGACGAACACCCCAGCGTAAACACGCATTTCAGCAGTGATCACATCACATTTCACCTGTT
>SSNS01000016.1:2728737-2873737 GCA_006937985.1 Aphyosemion australe | reverse complement strand
CCTAAAACCTGTGTTTAATCCAATGAACCAACTCAGAAATAAAGATTTTTAAACTGCAAAATGTTAATTTCATCCCAGTTTACCTTGATTTATAGAGGTTACACTGAATTGGTTAAACTGGGCTTGTTTATTGCAGCAAATTCAGATAAAGATCACATCTCTGTGCAACCTGCTTTACTATATCAGGTTAAAGCAAAATGCATGAACAACTGTGCAAAGACCTAGTTAGGACGTCCTAGACGTGGTCTGGACCGACAGACTCAATATAGACAAGATCTGCACGTCCATGCGACATTGACTGTTAGCAGGGATGCAACTCTGAATGAGAAAGTTTAAATGTAGCTTTAAAAATAAATGTTATCACAAAATCCAACTTATAACACACACACACACACACACACACACACACACACACACACACACACACACACACACACGCACAAGCTGAATGCGGTGCGGAGGCGGTCTGGTTTCTGCTTCCGGACAGACTAGCATTCCCTGACTGAGGTTAGAACTTTGACTCAGTACTTTTATAAATATAAATCCAATGTGAACTGATATCTCTGTCATTAATAATAATAATAATAATAATAAAATAATAACTATTATTATAATAAAACAGCAAAAATAATGCAACACCAGTTTTATTTTGAAATATAGTGTATTCAACTTGCTGGAACACGTCTCACTTCCTGTCTGGCTCATGTAATTTCTTTAACTTCATGATAATCTGCATGCCAGCATCTTGTAAAAAATAAACTCCATGCAGAAACGTTCTGGAGTTCTGCATCCGTATCGCACCACAGCCGGTGTGAATGATCTGATTTTTGATTTATGCTGAAGCCGTACGGAAACCAGACCGCATCTGTTCTGTTGGATGTCAAACTAAGAATAATGAAATTCATTAAAGGTATGCTAAATGCCACTGACCTATGTGCATGCAGGCAGAAAAGAAAGTGGAAAAGGTTTAATAGAATTTAATTGTTAGGGGAGTTAATTGTCCACAAGCGGTTCTGGTTCTAATCAGCCCCCTTTGAAAAGCATCACGCAAGTCACAAAACAACATGTGGGCCCCCTGTCCCTTGTGCATCTTGTAATATGAGGGATGTTTGTGATTAATGTGTCCAATTTTGGGTAAACACTCAAAAACAAACAAATACAAAGTATTAATTAGCACCACATCTGCTGCAGATGCACCATCTTCTCTGAGAGGAACCTGAGCTTTGCTTTCAGGTGCGCTCCATGAATGAGGGATGCTTCACTGTATGTTATCCATAGTGCTGATTTGGAAACATTAGCGTGCAGTTCAGGGTGATTCAATGCATACTGAATGAACATTAACAAAGTTTTAGCAATGCATGAAGAAACCCAGGTTGGGCTTTTTAAAAGCTGTGATTTCCATTATGTAACCTGTTCAAGATGCTGAATGACATTATTAATGTTTTTGACCCTGGTGTGTGTGGAGCATAATGTACAGAAGCAGCTGCAGGACTGTGGTGTGTCTACGAAGGGCAAAAGCTGGAAGCAAGATGTGTGTTTAGTCTGCAAAAAAAGGATTTCCACTGAGAATTTTTCTTTACTGGTTTTATGACTCCATCTGAATTTCACAAATTTTTAGCTGACAAGAAATACTACATCATTTTAACGAAAGGTCAAAGCATCATTATTTTTATTCATGCCAATATGTCTTTTTCCTGAGACCAAAGAGTC
Source organism: Aphyosemion australe (assembly GCA_006937985.1). NCBI lineage: Eukaryota > Metazoa > Chordata > Actinopteri > Cyprinodontiformes > Nothobranchiidae > Aphyosemion > Aphyosemion australe. The sequence goes on along the minus strand of SSNS01000016.1, from coordinate 2,872,027 downwards.
TTCACATTTTTCCAAACAGCACAGTAAAAGATCAAAGGTGATGGCATCTTCTTACAAGGAAGTGATTGATGCTAAACAAATCAGACCTCCCTGCAGGTATGATTGAGAAAATGTGGAGAAAGCATTCAGAAAGAGACAAATCAGAAGAGAAGGGCAGAGAACTAACATGTCTGCGTTCTCAGGTGTGCAGCCTAGAGTTGGGAACATTTTTATTACTTTCATGTTTTTAATCTGATCGTTTTAAACATGCAATATCACATGGAGATGTATAGAATTCTCAATAAGCTAAGTTTATTCTTTCCTTTATTCAAGCATTTTTGAGTTCATATCTTAAAACAAGGTTAATAAACAACCATCCAAGAGTCAAATGACTGCTTGTTTTATTTTGTCTTTCATTTTTCTTGTTTGTCATCATGTTAACAAAAAAAGCTGAAAGAGAAAGAAAAAGAGCAATCAGCTGATTTAAATCTGAAACTCGACAGACAGGAGGGACAGACTGAGGCTGATTTCTAATGCAAATGAGTGTAAAGAGTTGGAGTCAGCCCACACTTACTGGCCGCGGGTGTCATGTGGGGCTCTTTGGGCTCCGCTTCAGTTGGACCCTCACAACCAGCTCTAAGAATAGTTTCCACTACAAAGAGCTGTCACAGCGGTTGTAACAGAAATGATAAGGGTCTGTCTGGATGCTGCTGCCAGGCTCCACTTACTGTAACCCTGTGTCCTTGTTGATAACATGTCCACACACACACACACACACACACACACACACACACACACACACACACACACACACACACACACACACACACACACACACACACACACACAGTGTGTGTATGACTAATTATGAAGTCATACACCCTTACTGTAATTCACAAAGTTCTTAAAAATAAATCAAGGGTCGAGCTAGTGAGGTCAGGAATGAAGAGGTTGGTTGTCTCATTTGAGTTAACATGGATTATTGCCACGTTCCTGGTGCTGAGATGAAACAGAAGTAAACACAACACTGTTGAAAGAGGGTTAAGGGACATGTTGTTTGCTACTGATGTCAATCCAGTAATTGAACTCTAGAAACATGCTGTGAATAAGATGAGGAGCTCCATCATCCAGCAGGAACCTCGGGTAGCGCTGCTGCTGCTCCTCATCAGTGGGAGTCATCGTTCTGGTTGCCTCCCACTCTCTGGGTATTTTTCAGGGAAGTCCCAGTCAGAGGGTAACCGGAGGCAGATCCAGAACTTTTTATATCCTCTGGAAATGTCTCGAGACCTCCCAGGAGAAGCTAGACACAGAGTTGCTGGAAAGAGGACCTGTTATCCTTAATTCCTAGCCTTGGATGAGAGAGGGAAAAGGGATTTGAGGAAGACTTCTGTCGTCTGACTTTTGTATTTCCTAGATCATTTGTAAGCACTCCTCTCACAGAGTCTGACTAGCTTTGATGAAACAGGTTTGATCATTAAATGTCTGCTTCTATCTTTTAAGGGAATTTCAAACTTATGAATTAGGAGAATCTGTGATTTGTGACTTGATGCTGGGCATCGTTCAGCCCAAATGATGCTTGTTGTTCAGGGCTGCATGATGGAGCAGCTGGCAGCACTGTTGCCTTACAGCAAGAAGGTCACAGGTTCACTTCCCACCTGCATGGAGTTAGCATGTTCCCGTGGCACATACGGGTTTTACACCAGCTTCTTCCCAAAGACCTAAAACATTGCATCTTAGATTAATTGGAGCCTCTAAATTGTCCCTAGCTGTGAGTGAGTGAGTGTGTGACTGTGTGTTTCATATTATGTGACCCTGTGATGAACTGGGGACAGGCTCCACCCAACTGAGGAACAACCTGTAAATAAGATGATTCCAGAATTTTAAAGGGCACCTAGAACTACTGTTTTTTTTTTCTGTTGGGATTGACTGTTGACCAGAATGTGAGCTGTGGATCTGTCTGGCATTCATTCAAAGTCTGGATATTCCCAGCACATCTTGGAATGCTCCAACACTCTTCTTCGTTGTTTTCCCCTCGTCCAAAATGATGTTAGCAGTAGCTCAGGCTAGCATTAGCATTAGCTCGTGCTAGTTCTTGTTCTGTGGTTAGCCTTACAGCAACCATCATTTATATATTGCTGACGCTGACGTGGGTTGGGAGATGCTAATGTAAGGGGGTGAGTCTAAGCTTGTGATGTTTTAAACCAGCTTTTCTCAGAATGAACCGTTTCTCAGCGGCCATTACATCATCACTAGTTTACATAAGAAAACAGGTCGGAGACGGCACAGACTTTTGGTATGCTACATAAAACACCTCAAGCTGCTTATATATAACAACTACAAGGTAAATGTGGCTGTAAATACCTTTAAAAGAGTACAGTGTTTATTAGTTTCAAAATGATCAGAGTCCATTTGTTCTATTCTTTTTTTTTAATTGTTATTTTTAAGTAAAATCAAACATACCCTCAATCATAAATGAAAGCATAAATAAAGGGACTGAGACTTACAATTACAAATGATTTTATCCAATCACAGGGTCAACTACCATTTCTACTCATCTACTGTTTTGGCAGAATTCCTCTCTGAGGTCAAAACCTGGCTGTCCTCTACGGTTAAATGATGGCAAGACAGAAGCCATCCTTTTTAACCCCACTAACACAAATGGTGCTACGGATGTACCCGCTCTCCCCTCACTCAGTCTCGTCACCAGCGTTGGTGTGAAACTCGACTCTGACCTCTCAATGACTTCACAAGTCAATGCCACTGTCAGGTCTTGCTTTTTTCAACTTTGCCATCCTCAAAAGCTCGCATCCTGAGTCTGTCATTCACGCGTTCAATACCTCCCGCCTGGATTACGCCAACTCTGTGCTGATTGGGATTAATGCACCCGCCTTGGGCAGACTACAGAAAGTTCAAAATGCTGTGGCTAGGTTCTTAACCAATTCCGACAGATGCATGCACATCACACCCATTCTCGCTAATTTACACTGGCTCCCGGTTTGATTTAAGATTCATTTCAAAGTCTTGCTTTTTGTTTACAAGGCTTTGAATGGTCCGTCTCCATCTTATCTAACCGACCTGTTGACTCCATATTGACCATTTGCACGTGTCGTCACGCCCCCTTTGCCATGATGGTTGGCAAAAGACCGTTCACACACGTTGAAACAGCGGTGAAGCTAGTCAAAACAAGCCAGTTTGTAGCCTTTTGTTGCTTTTATTTAGTTTATTTTACAGTAAAATGATAATAGTTGGCTGCGCGGACAGACAAGGATGTAAACTCAACTCGTTTATTTTAAAATAACTTTGATGGAGACTGAGGACGGAGAGGAACCGCAGCCATCAATACGTAAAATGAACTAGCAGCCCTCAAAGTATTTCTGGGTTTGCAGCGAACATGTTTTACCAGGTAAGATTAACATTTATATATTTCTTGAGGAAGACAGGGACTGGGATAAATGTGATGTGTTTATACTTATTGATCATCCTAATGGATGGATGGATATTTCACCATGTAGAATGTGCGGTACCATCCACTGTAGTGAAATGCAAGATAATTATTTACAATAATATTGTTTCAATGTAGGATTACGTGTTAAAATTGCGGTATTTATTTAGTATGATGAGCGTAATCGTTATGAGATATCTTGTCTCATCCCGTGTGAGAGTAGCATCCGAACCCGGTGACCCCACCAGCGACAAAAAGGTACGGATCCGGACTTTTTTAGTTTTTTTCTTAATCAGCTCGAGTGTGAAGTGAAACGCTGTTTATCACATAATGTTATAAATCCAGCGGGGTGAATTCTGGCACACTCGGCAACTTGTTTACATCAGTGAACAGCAGCAGGGAGAACGTAAGCTAGCGTTCATAAGCTAGCTAACACGTAGCTTTAGTAGCTCTCTATGAGCCCCACCTAGTTGCGTTAAATCTTCCCACAAGTGGACTGGGCTTGAACTAGTTGAAGCCAGGCAAAACATTGCAAAAAACAACGACAACAACAAAAAAACAATTTCAGGCGCTACTTTCCCCTTTATTTAGTACTTGTGTCGCTGACTGTTTACATGCTTTTGCCCACCAATGTGGTGGACCCACGTGATTAGGTGACGTAGGTGCAAATGGTCAATAAAACCACACGTTCCCTTCGATTGGCCGATCACCTGCTACTGGTTGTTCTGAAGTTTCGCTATAAATCACGAGGGAGCACGCCTTTTAGACTGAGACATCCCAGATGTAAAACTGAGCGCTATCGTAGATCCTTCATCCCCTCTGCTGTAAGAGTGTATAACTCCTCAGTTTAAGCTGTACTGGTATTATCCTTCACATTGTTGTGTGTGTCTCTTACAGCATGCTGCATAGTGCTGGTACCAAGTTTGTTTTTATCTTTTATTTGTGTTTTTTTTGTGATCTAAGATTACAATACTAGATTACTGCCTATGTGTATATACATGTACCTTTGTTTTTTTTATCTTTCTTCTAATTACCCTTTGAGTGATGGTGCTGCTGTGACAAGTGAATTTCCCCACTGTGGGATCAATAAAGTCTATTCTATTCTATTCTATTCTATTCTATTCTATTCTATTCTATTCTATTTCTCATGCTGCCCCTAAACTCTAGAACTCTTTACCCCTCCAAGTACGTTTGGCTCCATCCCTCAGTAGGTTCAAATCTGTTCTGAAGACACACTTTTCAGCATCGCCTACCCTTCATGATCTACTTCACTAAAAACTGCACGACTCCCGCATGTTTCGCCTCACTGCACGTCTTAGGGCTGTTTTACTTTTCCGTTTAGTTTAATTATGATTCATTTGCTCTTATAGTGCACCTTGGGATATTTTTGAGCTTTTTCGGTTTTACTGGTGTCGTTATTAAAGGGTTTTATTTGGTTTATCCCTTAATTTCCTGCCATAACGCTTTTACTTGTTCTCGTTGATTGTCCTTTTAACATGTATCTTATACTTTGCCTTTTTATGCTTCTTAACTAATTTCTCAGATTTTTGCTATATGGCTGCTGTGTTTGAGCCTTTGGCTTTTTATGTACAGCACTTTGGTTAGCTGCCATGCTATTTTTAAACTGTGCTTTATAAATAAATTGGTATGGTATGGTACAACTGCTTCCAATTCACTATGAACAGTATCTACAGCTAGCTCAAAGAAAAATGTCTGCATTTTCAAACCTGATTGCTATTTTTTCACTACTTGGGCTCTAAAAATAAATTGGGTCAAAAGTCGGTCCAACACTGAACAAGAACGCGGTAATGGGCAGCAAAAAGGAGCAGCAGGGCAGCCGTAAACTGTCCCTGTCAAAGTAAATGGTGCCTGTTTCAGCAGGCTCAAATTGTTATGTGACTGAAAGTAAAGACATAAATTAGCCACCTGGCACGGCTACATTTCTGACTGTATTGTATCCGGTGCAGTTTGCTGTCTGACCCGGCTACTGCTGTCCTGGTGTTACATATTTATCTGTGTCGTTTGTTTACTGGCTGGAAACGGAGCCTACAAGTATCTGATGATGCAGACACCAGGGACCATTATGAAGAAGACAGGCAGTCATTTCAGTTATCTGGTCAGATGTATTTCTATTGTCCGTGGGGACGAGATAAAGGCATAATCCAATGAAAAACAAGACAACTGGAGCACAACAAGAACTCAGAAATGCTATCTTGAAGAGCTCCAGGAGCTTTAATTGATCAATAAAATTTTGTTTATGATTTTATTTACTCTCCATTTTTTCTGTAAACAGGGATTTTCTGCTGCTGAGTCAACCAGAATAGGAGATGCCTGGGCAGTAGGGAATAATTCCTGACATGAAGTAAAAACTAATTAGTGACTGTGATGAACATTAAGATGGTAATTAAACTCAATTTGGATATAAGTCAAAGAGCAGAACCACTTCTAGTTTCACCGTTGTTAAAAGTGCAAGCTGTGCATCTTGTTCTCTCAAGTTGAAGACTTGAATCATTTTATCTTTTATTGTAACAGCCTGTCCAGTATAAACTCATGCATGTAAACAAACTGGCAAGTTTTCAGTAGAATCTGTTGGCGATTAGATCAGTTGGAGAATATTTTGGTCAAAGATCCTGAGTGAAATCAGCAGAGGGCTGTGCCAGGTGGATCGTTTCTGTGTTTGCCTTCAGTTGGATCACAATCTGAGCCTGCCTCTTTAACCAAAAGCTCGGTTCGTTTCCCTGCAGTTACTGGTTCTGGCTCATTAGTGAGGGGATTCCGTGCACCTAAACATTAAACAATGCTAAAAAAAAATGGGCAAAAGATATAAAAGGGTGTTAAAATCATCCTGGTTGCAATCAAACCAACAAATAAAAGACTTTTTGAAACCATTTGGCCACCAAAATGTACTGACATTAGTAGAATGTTGTAGAAAAACATGATTATTCCAGAACATCAACTTGTTTTTTGTGTTTTACAGCCTGCATGTGCTAATACTTATGAACACATTTGGAGGGAAAACATTAGAACCCGCTGGTAGCAGGAAACACTCGTGTGGTTTATCAAATACACATTGACTCCCTCGTCGCTTAGAGGCACAATCTGGTGGGTGAATTTGCTCTACTACTTTTAAAGCATGTGCTGGGTGAAGCCGATGAGGCTTGATTCGATTTACCAAGTACACCCAATAGTGTTCTAATCGAAGAATCACTCTCTTCAACGCGCTCTTTACCTGAGAAGGAAAATCCAATTAATCTGCCACAGAATACATTTGGTTAAAGCTCCAGCTGATTGCAGCATCTTTGTTTCCGTCTTCAGCACCTAAACAATCATGTTCTTGTTTCTTTGCACACGTGTGCACATACATGCACTTTGGCTGGAAAACATTTGGCGTGTGTCTCCCATGTGAGTCGTATTTTGCTGGTCTCTGGGTAATGTCAGAGGCCATTTCCTCTGGGTCTTTCAGCACCGAGACCAGGATCGGATCTTTAAAGCAGCACATTCCATCACTCGCCGCGGTGTGGGTGACTGCCAACATCTTTACCTTCCTGATTGAGTGAACAATTCAAGAAAATGTTTTCATATTACTGACTCTATGGTGGGAAAATACGGTCAGTTATCTCACCAGCCAAAAAACGCCTCATCGTATAGACTTACACAGTTGTATCTGGAGTTTTTGGCTTAAATGAAATCAGTGTTTGTTGTTTTCAATCAAAAAAGCTAAACAGTGGGTTTAACATTTGTTTAACTTACAGTTAATCCACGTTCTGCTTACTGTGGGCCTCAAGTCAGAAATGATTGCGTCACACAGTTTTCCAAATTCCCACACAGCCAACATAAGAAACGTATTATCATCGTTTTATACTCATCACTCTCGCTTCTCTTTGTGATTTCAGATTCACAGCACGACGTTTCACCACATTCCTTCTTGGATTTGAACCAAACTCAGAAAGACTTAAATCATACCTTCCTGTCTTCACTCAGGAAAAGTCTCACAGCCTCGTGAAGCTCTGGGGCAGGTGTGTAGCGCTGATATTTAACGTAACTCAACCTAAAAAAACACATGAACTCTTGCTGTTGCTGCCATGCAGACAGATCTCCAGCATGTCTCCGTTTTGGACATTTAAACATTGCACTGTTGCATTTTTGTTGGAACTGGTACACAGTGACCATGTTAACATCTCAGCAGAGCTTTCTCATTAGCACAAATTTCCACTGGGTGTTAATATTATTTCAGAACCTGCAGAGTCAGCTGCTGCACAGCGTCAGCCGTCGCTAATGCATGGGTTGCATCGTGACAATGACCAAACTGTTAAAACTCAAAGCGACAGGTTCTCCAATGAAAACAGAAATTTGTAATTCAAATCACAACGTCTCAAATCACAGAAAGCAACTGTTTTGAGCAGAGCTTTAGGGTGTGTTTTTATTCAGACGGGACTTTAAAGGACATTTATTTTACAGCTGAAAAGACTGACTATTACAAAAATGCAAGAGTACTCCCAAACTTTACCCATGATAAACTTAAAATGACCTGAGAATTTCTAAAGTAAAACCTCAGCAGCATGCTCACATGACGTTCCTCTAATGAAAGATTAAAGAAACGCTGAGTGATAAATTGTGCCTTTGCACAAAAGGACGTGACATCATGGCTGAAGTTCCCTGGAGCACATTGATGTCTTTGAATTGAAAAAGGCAGCTGTCAGGATGAAATAAGGCGCTGGCTTCCTCACACTCAACCACATCTCAGACTAAATGTCAAAAAAAATCCTCCATCCGTGCAGATTTCTATTAATGATCAGTTTAATCTACGTAAGAATCTGCTGTGTTGAGGTCATTATTATGCATCATGCTGTCAACAACTTTCATTATAAAAACTGAACAGGAAATCCAGCGTTATTTGAACACAACACATGAGAATATTTCACATCTGTTAATACTTGATCCAACTTCTCAGCATCTCTGGTAAATAGCACACTCTACAAACCCATTAGATCCAATCATAGATGGACACAGATGTGTGTTTTCATGCTACAGAGGTCATGGCTGGAATGAAATCCAAGGACTCACATAAGTCCTGGAGTTGTCAGTGGGTTGTGATGATGGAAACACATCACTTGTGCTGTGTTGTCTGAAGATAAATCACACTATCGGGATCAGCGCGGCTTATACGATTACCCGCTAATGACCTGCCTACACGATCCAGGCTGCAAGGGTCACTACTGGTCCGTTTTAGGAGGTGGAAGCTAAACGAATGTCAAGTTCATGAAACTTTATCTGCAACACTGAGACAATTTCATGCAGAGAGGAGCAGAAATTCACCACAAAGAAGAATCAATATCAGCAGAGGAGCAGGGATTTGAAAAGATCAAAAGAGCACAAAAGGGCCGTAGTTTTCTTTGAATTGCTTGAGAAACCCAGGAGGGGGCAGAACTATTGAGCTATTTTCTGTTTGCTCTGATCTTCATCAGTGAGGTGCTAAAAATACTCCTGTTCCCTCGTAATCTGCGTGGGTCCGAGGTCAAATGTGGTGCCTTTTGCTCCCTAATGCAGCCTATTTTCTCCAGTACAGAGCACATAGTCACTTTATCTCAGGAGGTACTCAGCTGGAAACGGTTCAATCATGTGTTGGCCATGGGCTCAGTGTCACACAACACCTCATGACCATTTTATCCATCTGCAAACAAGATCTTCAGCTTCACAGAATCTGGACTATTCAGTGTTCGCTTTTAGTTCTTATTAGAGGAATTTAGACGTGTAAACGAAGTGAGAAACATTAACAGCTTGTTCAGATTCTCAACATAAACACCATGATCGCTCTGACGTATCTGTTTCAGCTTTTGTTTCTAACAGAGCTGCAGATCCTTCTGAAGCTGATAGTCTTCAGTGTGGCAAGAAATTAGCAAAAGCTGCAGCGGAAGATTCAGCTTTGTTTTTCTTGAGGATGCACTCTGAAGGAGAGATGAGTTTAGACCCTAGAAGCATTTTTACAGCTTTCTTTTGTGTTGAGTTGTTGTCGCGTACAGAACCCTCAAGAGTGGTTCAACACTGTCTCTCACTAAAAAATCAAAAAACCAAAACAATCACCATTAAAATGATGGGATCATGAGGTAAATGGTTATTATTGTTATTAGCATGATGGTGGTTTAGCATCATCAGCTTGATCATTTAATAATATTCTCCATTTCACAAACTGGGTCTTTTATTTTGCAACTGTCAAGAAAATAGCTATGTAATCATCATTTAATCATTAGCAGTAACCTTCCATTTGAGGGAGTATTTCTGTGAGCAACGGGAGGTTTAAAGGTCCCAGAGTTAGTCCTGCAGAGCCGTTGGTTGTTTGTTTGTTTATAAATAAATGGTTTGGAATGAAGTCGAGATGTAAATTGAGGGATCCGAATTGCAGACGTTGTCAGAGAAATGTCTTCCAGCAATGTTTTTGTCTGCGTAACTTTTGGATGAATGAAGTCTTTCTGCTCAGTTTTCAGTGGCAGGGATTGTTAGCAGCAGTAAAAAACAGCATGCCCTCCTGCGTCACCGAAGAGAGTGCTGATGTCAGTGTGTTAGTGACCCGGGGGCTGGACATGGGCCTCCACATGCTGTGTACTCAGCAGGAGACATTGACCCTGTTACACACACACACACGCGCGCGCACGCACACACACACACACACACACACACGCTGCTCTGGATATTTGACTGAAGAGAGGAAGCACTTTTATGTTTTAAAGTTGGTTTAAGTGTCTTTAAGTGCCTGCTGTCACTTTTAATGCATAAAGAAACAAAGCATCATACACACTTACACTTATTGTGAGAGGCAATTACTTTTGTTTATGTTCCATATAATATGAAATATCATGTTTGAGTTGGTGTTTAGTTACATGCTGAGCTCCAGACGTTTCAGGAAGTCTAGAAAAACAACGATTAAAACTACGATAAAATGTGAAGATAACAGAAAATATTCAGATGGGAAACTGAACAAAAATGTTTCCATAACAAAAGAATTCAGCTAAAAAAATAGAAAATCTATTGAAATCAAAATGTTTACATGTTTCCTTTAAAATTGTACATTTTATAATATAATAGATAATAAAATTTGATTTGATGCGATCTGCTAAAATAGTTAATCAGATTGTGTTGAGTTGCATTAGAATGGAATCAGTTTGCTTTTTGTTTAGATTTCAGATTGATTTGGGATTGCATTGGACCTTTTTTCTCTAGTTTTTGAGGAATTCTTTATTCAATAGGAATTGGTTCCAATGTACATGAACTGAATTTTACTGAGTAGTTGTGTTTAAATGGAATAGCTCCTCTTTGCAAGACTCCTTCTAATTAACTTCAGTTTGTCTTAAACACAAGTGCATCCAAGCAATTATTTCCAAAATGTATTTCATGAATAGTTGAATTGAGGACCATTTTATTTTGTATAAAACTAATACTGTCGCTTGACAAGAATGAGTACACAGTAAAATCCCAAGTGTTAAATAAGCAGTGTCAGAGTATGGGAACTCTGTCAGAGTCAATTCAATGAAAGTGAGTGTAAAAAGCCTCCCTTTGTCCTTCAATGTTGGTGTTAATATTCAGAGTTAAAACAGATTTTTTTAAATGACTCTGTATACGGTAACCTGTCAAGTGTTAAAGAAAATTCACTCTTTTGGAGTTACTAGTATTCTATAATGCAGTGTTGATAACAATTCCTACAAAACAGTGTAAAAAGTAATGACCCCGCCCACTTTGGGAGCTGCAGTGGGCGAAGTGCATTGTGGGTAGTCATGTTTTTGGCTAGTTTGTCGTATTTTGGGGTGTTTATGCATGTTTATTTTGGGGGGTTGTGTTTTTCTTAGTTACTACTTCATTTTCTATCGTTCACTGTTGCAAATGTGGTGTTACTTGTGTCATGTTGGCACCATAAGTGAGGAGGTTGTCACAGGAATGGGACCGCTGTTTCATTAACAGCTAGTGTTAGAATAACACTTGAAAAATAGCAGTGTCATTTTTAAATAACACTTTGAGTTTTACTTATCTTATAGAGTCAAAGTATTTTAACAATTGTAAATAATTTAAGGTTTACTCTAGGGATGCAGCGATACCACTTTTTTCCAAACCGATACGATACCGATGCTTGGATCTGAGTACTCGCCGATACCTATTACCAATACCAATACTTCTACCACACACAAAAATGCAATGAATTGGAATACAGGTTTTATTTTCTTCTCTGCTTTCAACAGGAAAGGATGGTGAGTTAGATAAAAAATAAAACATATTAATAGAGATCACAAAACTAAAATATTAGGTGAAAAATAAATATTTTCTGTGAAATCATTGCAGTTTTCTACAAACAAAGTGAACTAATTGGCACTGTCTCCAGCTTTCATGAACATAACATTTATGAACCTATCGCAGTGTCCACATTTAAATTAAAAACTATAGTCAGCATGCAGTAGTGTGGATTCTGAACTAAGCTTTTTTGGGAAACATGAGCAGCAGGTTCTTTTTGATGAAAAGTCATCTCTGCATTTTCAGGTGTGAGCCTGTTTCTACTTTCATTCACAATGTTTGAAACAGCTCCCCCTATTGGTCAATATGGAAAACTACACCAGAAATGACAAGTCACAGTGAAGCTACTTTCAGGCAACTGGTATCGGTACCTGGTATCGGTATCGGTATCGGTGCATCCCTAGTTTACTCCATAAATGAATTTAACTCTAATGAGTGTAAAATTGACTCTGAATATTTTACACTGAGATCAGTGTAACTTTTACATGGTACAGGGCGGGACCATATGTTCTCTGGCTCAGTGTTAAAATGGACTCTTTTAGTGTTGAATTAACACTGCTCATTTTACTGTGTACATTTAGATAATGAACAATTCCATAGATGGGTTTAGTGGCCCAGTTATGCTGACACAGTCCCAAAATAATAACTTGTTGAACATTTGATTAGTAGCTAACAAGTATTTAAGTTAAAACGGTCACAGACCAGATCACTGTCCTCAGTCAGATTCTTGTGTAGGTTGGTTTTGAGATTTTTCTTCATATTTTACTGTTTCCTGAGTTTACTTCCTGTTTTGTTTTAGTTGTACCTGCTACTCATCATCAACCGTTTACGTACATATATGAACACATATAGACTGATATACATCAGTTCATATATAGAATCGTTCTTTGTCACACCTGTTTCCAGTTTGTCCTTATCTCATACCATTGCTGTTTTCTTTGCCCTTTGCCACATCTGTGTCCTCACCTTCAGATCGGGCCTCTCTGATCTTGGACTTATTCCTGTTTTGCGCCACAATAACTTTAAAGGAACGTTGTGTTTTGTATCTGAATTTAAATTTCAACCCGTCTGCCTGCTGCCTCTGGGTTTTGTCTGCAGTTTGGTCCGACATGTCCACTCCCCTTCAATTGTCATTTCATCAGTTACACAGATCTGTATATTTTCAGGAAGACACTGTTGACACAAACTATTAGAGTGAAAAATAAAGCTACTGTTGTCTTTCTAACTTAAATCACTCCATTTCAGCAAGACAGAAAAAAATATTCTCTGAGCTGAATTGATTCATTATTTTCTATACGCTTGCAGAACTGAGCAAAGTAATTTATTTTCAGGACATATTTTTTCCTGACTGTCTCACCTGTCAGCAGAAACCTCCGCTGTGCAGCTCTCTTCTGTCACACCTGATCTTCCTTAAGAAACCACCAAAAACCTTTCTCTGGTTGTCATTGGTTAAAGAGATCAGACTCTTACTCTGCAGCTATAGTCACATTCATGTGTTAAAGGACAAGAAGACTGCATCCATCCACTGTTTCCTAACCCTAACCTCGTCACAAAATGAAAGCAACTTGATTTCATTTAAATTATTTTTGTTGAACGCTCCATTATGTTAGGTCTCATAAATTTGCCTCATTTATCTAAACAAGTACTTTTTAAATCAGATAATCTGCAGCATATTCTCCTCGGTTTTGAGGTTGCACACAACCATGTCTTTATTTAGCTGTGTAGAAATGATTACAATTTTGGGGTCACCTTAGAATTCTTCAATAACACGCACATGAACCTGTTTAACAAAAAATCCTAATTAGTGATAAAACTGGTTGTCAGTAGATTTGATGGGAATGTTTTTGGTGACGTTTACTAATGAGGAGAGAATCAAAAGAGTCTGTGAGAGAAGGTCCTGACTAGTTTACTGATTATATTATTGATATGAGGCTAAATGAAATGTTTGGGTTAGAGTGTTGGAGTGAGCATGTTTAAGCTTCAGCATCAGAAGAAAAGTCAAGCATGGGACTGCTGGGATCGGTGGGGTTTATACTGGAAGTGTTTTGGCCTGAAGGCAGCAGGTTTAGATTGTGAAAACAGATGAAAAGACTTGAGGTTTATTTGTGGCACTGACCCACATCACCTGAACAGTCACCAAGCTGCTAACCTCTCACTCTGAACCTGCTGCTTGCTGTATGTGACACTTTGATATCTTGTTTACGTTGCATCACATTTTCTCATGACTTACTGAATCAATGCTGCTGCACAGAGCCGGTGTGTCCTCACTGATGAGAGGCAGGATGTGTCTATTTATAGCCTTTAAACTATTATCTCTGATACCAACTGGGGACAAGTAAGAATCACTCACAACAAACTGGAAATTATCCAAACTAACAGCATTTTCTCCAAAATAATACATTAGATATGTTTTCATTTTACTTCATTCTGCCTTTAAAACGACAGATGACCTGCAGTTCACCAGTTTGTACTTTAAATGAGTTTCATGTTCAAATGAACTGATTATGTTCTTTAAAATGGGTTTCTGTGGAAAGGTTATGAATAATTAATATTGTACCTGTTTAAGGTAGCTCCTGGAATGACTTCAGTTTGGAGAACAGTGCCTTAGTGTTCAAATCACAATAGCTTCATATCTATATATATATATGACCATTTACATTGGTAGATTCTCATTGAAGGCATCAAAACTATGAATGAACACATGTGGAGTTATGTGCTTAACAAAAAAGGTGAAATAACTGAAAACATCTTTTATATTCTATTTTCTTCTAAATAGCCACCCTTTGCTCTGATTACTGCTTTGCACACTCTTGGCATTCTCTCCATGAGCTTCAAGAGGTAGTCACCTGAAATGGTTTTCCAACAGTCTTGAAGGAGTTCCCAGAGGTGTTTAGCACTTGTTGGCCCCTTTGCCTTCACTCTGCGGGCCAGCTCACCCCAAACCATCTCCACTGAGTTCAGGTCCGGTGACTGTGGAGGCCATCTGCCGCAGCACTCCATCACTCTCCTTCTTGGTCAAATAGCCCTTATGCCTTCAGTGAGAATCTACCAATAAATGGTCATGAAAATAAAGAACACACATTGATTGAGAAGGTGTGTCCAACATTTTGGCCTGTACTATATATATATATATATATATATATATATATATATATATATATATATATATATATATATATATATCTTCATAGCAATTTGTGCAAATTTATGCAAATTTAGTTTTAAACCATTTACAAGGTTCAAGACTCTTTTATAGTCAATACAGAATGTTTGGTTCAGACTCAGGAATTAAATAATATTCTAAAATGTTGGTTATGTAGCCATTTAAAACCATGAAAGTAAACAAGACAAATTATACAATGGCTTAAAAGTGAATAAAAGTACATAAAGCTCATATGCACCGATAAACAAGGAGCATCATTCATTTTGAGAGAATAGCTGTGTCCAGACTTTTGACTGGTTCTGTGTAGTATGATTTCACATTTGGTTATTTTGGCAGAATTTTCATGGAATTCCAACCAGATGTGCTACAGAAAACTAGATTTCTGCAGCAAATAACCTTTAAGCTTGGTGTAAACAAACGTGAAATTGATGGTTTATCAAATAAAATTGAGACCATTTAAAGAAATATCTACAAGATAATAACCAATAACAATATCCTAAGTTGTACAAAAGACTTCTACAAACTAAGGGAAAACCGTTATAATCTTAGAGGTGCTTATTTTTGAACGTGCTAAAGCAGGGGTGTCAAACTCAAATTCACACCAAAATGAAAACTAGGATGATGTCAGGCAAAACTCAGAAAGATTGACTGCAACTGTCCACATTTTCCGTTATCTCCATTTGTAACGATGACCGTTTTTCTACTGTCTTCCTGTCTAACCCGTCTGAGAGGACCCCCAATGAAACACACTTTGGTTTCGTATAAACAGTGACTCTGGAATAACTAAAGTTTAAACACATGCGCAATTCAATTAGGACTAAAACACACATCATGTACTTCTTTAACAACATTGAAAACATATTTTGGGCATCAAATACTTCATGAATATGAAAAGTGTGTGTAAAACATTAATGAATGATTTTGCTTGGAAAACAGTTGGGACTGAACATAGCAAAGGAAGATCCTATAAGCTGGTTGTTATTGGTGGAGAATAGGATAGGCTAAATGTAATTCATGATGTTATTGTTGTTTAAACCATCCTTTCTTCTGTTAATGTGACAACTAAAATAAAGAAAAGAATGAATCAAAATGAGGAGAGATATTAATTGTTCTTGAGCTTTTCATCGAGACATGCTGCAGGACATTTGAATTTCCTTTTTAAAGTCAAAATGCCACATTTCTCTGTACGTTTCAAACTCAGGATACACAACATTAATTTATTTGCACAAAAATATATTTTACATTTCATTGTCAAATAAATAGATATTGACCTCTTTAGAAAGTTGTCTCTGTATGAGTTTATGCTATTTCTGTTCTGATAGAAACATTTTCCACTGGATCAAGGAACTAACAAGTATAAAAAGCAAAAGACGGTAATCTCACAGGGCACTTGCATATTTTTTAGATCAAATCTTAGATAATGTGTGATTTTAAAGATTTCTTTGTCACACAGGTTATATTTACTTTGACCCTCCGCGCCGGTTTCTGAAGAGCTGAATTGAAGCCCAGTGGGCGGTCCCCACCACCGCCATCTTGACTGTGTGACGCGTCTCATCACTCCTGGAAAATACAGAAATGGAGCTCAGCGCTGGGCTGTGAGGGTGGGGGCAGAAGATTGACACCCATCAAACTTGAGCTGCTTTACTTACGAGCTAACTGAGCTAGCAGAAGCTAACAGAGGTTGGCAGGTGCTTGGTTGAGTGACTCCGCTACCCTCTGCCTTCTCGGCTGTAAAACTTTTAACATGAGGCCGAGGCTGAGGCCTTCCCTGGAGCAAGCAGGGGGTGAATTTTGGAAACGTTGGATGTCCAAGGAAGGTCCTGCTTTCTCGTCTATGATTGGCTAGAAGGGCTCTCCTAGGATTGA
Source organism: Aphyosemion australe (assembly GCA_006937985.1). Classification (NCBI taxonomy): domain Eukaryota; kingdom Metazoa; phylum Chordata; class Actinopteri; order Cyprinodontiformes; family Nothobranchiidae; genus Aphyosemion; species Aphyosemion australe. Next base: position 2,855,303 of record SSNS01000016.1, on the reverse strand, counting down.
CTATTTCATTTAGCAGCAAATTGTCTTCCCTGGCTAAGTGCAATCCAATCCAATCCCATTTTATTTCTATAGCACTTTCTACACAACAATGTCGACCAAAGTGCTGTACAATAAAAAATATAACAAACATCAATAAAACATTAAAAACACATCACAGTAAAATATATCTTAAAAAAAAAAAATTAAAAAAAAATTAAAAACAAGAGCAGATGTACAACAATCAGGTCATGTTAAACGCGAGTGCATAGAAGTGCGTCTTAAGAAGAGTTTTAAAAACTTCAAGCGAGGAGGCTTGCCTAATATTACAGCTGATTCCAAAGGCACGGAGCCGCCACAGCAAAAGACCTATCACCTCTCCGCCTCAACCTTGTCTTCGAAACCACCAACTTCTGCTGGTCAGCCGACCTCAGCAGACGTGGTGGCTCATATGGCAGGAGAATGTCGGAGAGGTATGCAGGTGCCAACCCATTCATAGATTTATAAGTCAGCACAAGAATCTTAAACTTAATTCTAAAAACAACTGGAATCCAGTGAAGAGAAGCTAGCACAGGGGTGATATGATCACACCTATGGGTGCCAGTTAGAAAACGCGCCGCAGCATTCTGCACCAACTGCAGTCTTGAGAGACAACCTTGACTCACCCCAATGTATAGACCATTACAGTAATCTATTCTTGAGGTGATAAAAGCATGAATGAGTCTTTCCATGTCCCTCTTCATCAAGACAGACTTAACTTTAGCCAGCTTCCTTAACTGGAAAAAGCAGGATTTTACCACCCCATTTATTTGCTTATCAAATTTCAGCCCACTAGGTTTAAAAAAGATCATTTCAGTCTTGCCCTCATTTATGCTCAAAAAATTAGAGGCCATCCACACTTTCACCTCCTCCAGACACTGTAGGATGCCCGCCACCCCTCTAACCGGAGCACAAAATTCACCAACACTGACAGACACGGACCTATCTGACAAATATGATTTGAACCAGCTCAGGGCAACGCCTCTTAATCCAACATAATCTTCCAAACGTGACATCAAAATGGAGTGGTAAACCGTATCAAAAGCTGCAGTTAGGTAGCCTGGCAAGCCATCCTATATATGTGTATATATAGTCTGGCCACGACTCATTGACGGCCCTCAGTCGTGAGGCGGGATCTACGGTTGTCTTTCAAAATGTTAGCACGCAATTGGATAGCGCTAGGACCAATCAGAGTAACGAACAACGTGACGTAATCACAGCGACGGAAAAGCAGGAGGCAGCAATGGCGTCTAACATTTGCTAACATCAATGATTTCTGTCGTTTTTGTATGAAAAACACGCGAATATCAGGTGTACTGGGACATTCCACTACTTTGTTTGATAAAAATAAGAAGCCACTAAGTATAGCCGACAGACTTACGCACGTTGGAGTCTAAATAATCCAATGTTGATGACAAAGCCGTTTCAAAAGAACGTGGCTCCGGCGTTGCCGCCATCTTGCTTGGGTTCGCGGCCGCAGCGCTGACGTCATCGGCTACTCCCGCTCTGTGATTGGCCCAAAATATAGAGCGCTGTGATTGGCCCAACCAAAACTATAGCGAGCTGTGATTGGACAGCCACAGGCTGCGAGGATTCCAACGAAGCGTGCCTAGACCAAACTCTGCAAAGCAAGAATTGGTCTAGTTCACTAGGCTAGCAGTTAGGTCCAACAGCAGTAATAATACGGTTTCACCAGAATCTGTAGCCAGAAAGATGTCATTAACAACCTTTACCAGTGCAGTCTCAGTACTGTGGCAGGATTTAAAACCTGATTGGAAAACCTCAATATCTCGTTCCCATCAAGGAAAGAAGTCAGTTGCATAAAAACAACCTTTTCCAATACCTTGGAGAGGAAAGGAAGCATAGAAATTGGCCTAAAATTAGATAAAACTGTTGTGTCCATACCAGGTTTTTTCACCAGCGGTTTAAAAAACATTGGAACATCACCAGAAGACAGGCTGGAGTTAACAATATTCCAGACCTCATCGGCAATAGCAGGCCAAACTGCCTTCACAAGACAGGAAGGTATGGCATCCAGAGCAGAGCCTGATGGCTTAAGTTGCCCCACAATGTCAGCCAACATCTCAAGGGATACAGCCTCAAATTGCCAGAGTAATGTGGAGCAGCACCGACTGTCCACGGCCAAGCAACATGACTGAGGCAGGATTTGCGATCTTATAACGTCCACCTTGCTAATGAAGTAATCCAAAAATTCCTCACAGAGAGCCGGCGAAGCCTCCAAACCAACTCAGTGCAGACTGTCCTCCTGCCACCAGAACAGCTGTTTTGGGGAGTTTGGTAAAGAAAATGCAAACTTAACGCCATTCTGTCCTGTTTTACTAAATCGTTTTTTTTTTGTTTCTTTCTTTTATGAAAAAATGAAAAACATAAAATGTGAACTTATAATAAATCTTGTTGCATTTATCACACTGTTGGACTTTATTTTTATTTGTTGGCTCTCAAGCATTGAGGTTATCTTATTAAAGCAGAGTACATAGGCTAAACATATGTGTGCCTTACCTGGTTATGAAATATAATAAAATTGCCCTATTTTGCCCAGCTGTGTGCAGCAGATTTGTTTCTCTTCTAGAATAATGAAAACTGGTGAAAAATAGGTCTAAACCATATCAGCATTGAATTATTTCGATTAAATGACACACATTTAAACACATGATGAGAGATGTGTCCTAACTTGCAAACAGCCTTAAAGCCCCATTCCTGAACTTTGCAGACATATGCTCTTTGTCGCCCTTTCAAGACTTGCTGCGTAACGTCACTGTTGAAAAATCAAATCTCTCTCTCGGGCATAAGAGGCATGTTTACATTCCTAATAGCAGGCAAAACAACGAAAAAACAAACTTTTCCACCTCCACACATTGAATAAATAGTTTTATCAGGACTGTATAACAACTTTATGCCCGACCAAACACAATAACCCTGGTGAAATCATTTATTACTTACCTAGCCATTAGCAGCACGGCTAGGTCAGAGTCCGTAGTTCATGCCTTTCTTTCTAAAAGAGCTCTTCAGCGAGGAAAAGACAGCCCAATAATAACTCTGGTCTTTGCTTTTGCTCGATCGCGTTCTTCTTTTCTTTTCCTAGATTCCTCTGATAAGGGATTTCTAGCTTTCTTTGGTGAATCTGCTGCTGCTACAGCGAGTCTACGTTATACAATTATGGCAAGCCAAAGGGATAAAAAAAATTGTGCGTTCTAAACTCGATTTATGTCCGCCAAAACACTCGTTCAAGATGCGCGTTTTGGCGCACATAACGTGTGTTTAGAACGCATGCTTTTTTTATCCCTTTGGCTTGACATATACTGCCATAAAGCGACACCCAGTCAGTACTTCCGGTAGCGACCCAAGCTCAAAAACTGTATAGTGTGGTAAACAGACATGGGACCCCCCAACACTATCACAGGTACAAAAAATGAACATAATAGATGATAGTATGACGCCAAAACTTTACAAAAAAAGCATCATTTTAAGATGTAAAAGTTGCGGAATGTTGCTTTAATCCATGAAAGTGAAGACTTTAGCCTAATAAGTAAGTAATAAGATAACCTCAATGCTTGAGCACCAACAGATATAAAGTCAATCCAACACTGTGATAAATGTAACAAGATTTATTACAAGTTCACATTTGACGTTTTTCAGGTTCTTTTATAAAAGAAACTGAAGCTGGTATGTTGTAAAACTAGACAGAATGGTTATTATAGAGCTAAGTTCACATTTTCTTCACAAAACGCCTCAAGATCTGGCTGCTACATGAAATAGCCAATTGTAGGAGAGCCCTTCAAGCCAATCAGAGGCAAGAAAGGCGGGACCTTCATTGGACATTCTACATTTCCAAAATTCGCAAGCAAGGGGGCAAGGTGCTTGCACTAGCACTGATGGCTCATCTGACACCTGTCAATCAAAATGACACGCCCCTAATATTCATAATTCCAAGCTTTAATTACATCTAATCTGATGAGTTACAAAAATAATTCACCCCCTTCAGAGTTGTCATGATGGTAAACTTGACCTATTAAGTTAAAAATATTTTTGAACCAGGCTGTAAACGTGTATTTCTGCTGTGAAGTTGGCATTTTTAACATGGGAGTCAATGGGAACTTGTTTCTTCCTGGAGACAGCCCCTAGTGGATGAGGCAGGAATGACAATTTTTGTCACTTCTGTGTTGGCTTCAGTTTTGGCAGGCGGAGCTTGCCCCTTGACGCAGACACAACTATTCTCATTTGCATGTTGTGTTTTTAACATATTTATGGACTGAAAAGAAAAGAATGTGACTAAATGGTCTTATGGAGCCATATGAGGTTAGTTTGATGTTGATGACAGCTCTGCTGATGTTAAAGTCAGGGTGGCTGTACGATTAGGGGATGACTTGAGCAGATGAAGGTAATGTTGTTGCCATCAATGTTATGACAAAAGAGCAATTAGATTAAGAATTGTATTACTAAATAATCAAAATAATCAATCCTATTGAGAGTCAGCTAAGTGAAGCCACGGCTCCTCTATTAGGGGACTGGATGATACCCATCAAGGTGCTTCTGCAGCTCAGATGAGAAAACAACAGCTGCCTAACGTGCTACCACATGTTCTTCACAGATGATGAAGAAACATCCTTCAAAAGATCCATCAGATGAAGCAGAATCTCCTGGTAACATCACAGAGAGCTCTAGGTTTACATAACACTGGGTTCAGTTATTTAATGTAAGCCTGTCGTTCTGCTGCAAGTGTGTTTATGTGGGTGTGTAACGTGTGTGTGTGCTGAAGAGGTGAGAGATTGGCAGAGCTTAATGTATGTTTGTCTGAGAAGATGGAGCTGCAGATAAGCTGTTTTACTTCCCCCGCCAAGTGGTAGGGAGGAATTCAGTCCATTAAGATTACGAACGATATGCTTGGGGGGGGGGGATGAAGTGAGATAACACAGAGAAGACATAAAGACGAGCAGAAGCTGTGGGAGCAGAGAAAAGCTCAAACAAATCACTTAAGTTTGCTCCAACAACAGATTTTGCTTTGTGGCTCACGGTTCTGCATGCTTCTCCAGTTTTCCTTTGGCTGAAAATGAACTCAGACTGAATCTGTTTTGGAAAACAATAACAAGTTTTCTCTTTTTAGCTTATTTTTCTGTTACCTGCGAGAATGGTCCTCTGTCAGGTTTAGAGAAATGAAGACGTGCTCCTATACAGTTCATCTGTACGTTCTGTGCTCACCAAATGAATCATCATAATGTTCTGAAGGTTTGAAAGAAACCAGATGGGAAAACGTTAGTGAGCAAAGCAGTAGGTCACAGCTGCTTCCTGGAAATTAACAGCAAAGAAAGATCCTTTTATAACCATCACTTATAACCTCAGTGGAATGAGAATAAAAAATGATTACTACTTATTAAGTATCTCATTGTTAAAAGGTCAGTGGTAGGCATGCTCTTACGCCAGCGGCCATATTTGTCATATTACTATTACAAACAAGTGCATAATAATGATATCTGTATGCAGCAATGCAATATTTTAATATTAAAGTGATTGCATGTTTTTGGTCTGTGGGAGGAACTAGAGTAGCTGGAGAAAACCCACACATGCATGAGGGGAACATGCGGCCACAGCTGGGGTTCAAATCTGAGGCAACACTTGCTACCAACTGTGCCTCCTTGTAGCCAAAACATCAGCTAGTGATGCTAAAAGGTTTTGGGACCACAGTTGTGTTTTGTAGTTGGAATGAGAAGGCAGTTTACTTTAATCTGAACTTTATTACAGCAGAGAGAGGACAGTCCAGCATCCATCTTGTTCATTCTTCCTCTCCCGTCCGCAACAGGAGCCGTCAAGGTGGAAGCAGAAATTGACTGGTCTGGTCTGTGGCTACTCCTAATTGTGTTGCCAGAGTAACGGCTTTATCGAGTGTTAAGTCAGCTTCCAGCAACAGTTGCTCATGTATGACATATGACTTGTACATGTTCAACGAGTTAGTTCCAGATAATTTCATCCTGCCTATAGTCACATGCAGCAGTCAAACCTCTTAAACGGCCACATACAGCAGAATAATTTCAGTCTGTGTTTGGGCGCGTTTTCTACGCAGCACGCACCAACAAGTAATTCCAGAACATTCACTGCCATGTGTGAAGTGGTATGTAGTTCACGAACAAGTCAAATCTTTTGAACGGCTCTTCAAAGTGAACGATGAGAGCCGAGTCCCTGTATAGGTTGTTTCATCTTGTCTTCCAGTAACGCCCCCCTCGGACACGGTGGAACGCTACCCCACCCCACCCCCTGCTCCCACGGAGATCGCTCCGATTCGTTCAAAAGAGCCAGTCTTTTGAACGGCTCTTTGAGGCTTTTGAATGTACGGCTCCCTTCAAAGAGTCATAAGTCTCATCACTAGTGGTATGCTTGGCTCATCGGCAGAAACAGAGGCGGGTATGGCGTAGCATCAAAAGCCATGTCGTCGTCAAGTAAAACCTCGTTGATGTAGAACTTCATCGTTGCCAATTTGTTCTGTTCTGTAGTTGGACTGAGCAGGTAGTTTACTTTATAAACTGAACTTTATTACAGCAGAGAAGGACAGTCCAGCATCCATTGTGTTCATTCTTCTTCTCTCGTCCGTCTTCATGAGAGCTTATACCCGCTAGTGGTTACAAAACACAACAACTGCATTCCAAAAACCTGTGAAAACAAACCTTTTACTAGAGAATTCCACAGAAGGCTGCAAACAATAACTTTGATTGAAATGACTGAAAATTTCCAATTTTCAACACATGTTGTACATTAGGCTCATTTCCACTATCGTAACCTCCAGGTAACTTTTGCGGCATGCTTGTGTCTGCATTTCACCGGGCCGACCCAAAAGGATAATTTTCGGGCCATTTCATGAACCAAAGGAGAACCTGAGCAGAGGTATGTACTTGGAGAGGCCCTTTAGAGCTGCTGAGGGAGTGAATTATGGTTAACTCATGTTAACTGGTTGTAGCTCAGTAGGAAATGGTATCATCGTAGCTCTGACACCCACAAACGTCTCCAAACCTCATCAAAAATGACTAACTAGTTAGCTAGCTAACAATAACAAACGTACTTTACATGTTGCTTTATGTCTAAAACATTTTTGCTCTTTCACAACTTGAATCAAACACAGTACACTCTAAAACAATACCAACATAAAACATGAACTACGTTAACACCTCCTGGTCTGTCAACATGTCCATAACATTTGCACATTTTGCTGACTGCAGATCCTCTAACAGCCACATGGTGCACTCTCTGCAGCACTCTCATCAAAGTCTGCAGAGCAGCTTTAAAGTAAACAAAATGATCACAGATATGTGAAAATAAATTAATCCCAGTTTCATGGAAGACCAATTTCTTTTCCCAACTTATTAGCAGGTAAAATGTTTGAAAAACAAAGTTGTTTGTCATTTCAAATACACGACCAACAGGCATTTTCTCAACCAAAACCCGCTAAATAAAGCACTCCATCACCACAGATTGTTCAGGCAAGTTCTGCTGAGGTTTGTCTATAAAACACTTCCAACTGTCGAACCTCAATCATGAAGGATTCCTGCATTCTATAGAAGTGTCTGAAATGCAAAAACACATGAATATCCCTGATGTAGTGAAGATTGCAAACACAAAAATTAATGAGGTGTAAAGAATGGCTGTGATAATTAATATGTATACCTTAGTTCTTATTGCAACTTGTGATTTTAGATAAAAAATAAGAAAACTGAAGGACACAGCAGAAGTAAGGCCGAATGGTTGGATTAATCTAACATATCTGTCAGTGTGCTTGGACAGATGCTGGCAGACAAAGGTGGGCCAGATTAAACAATTCACTCTTTTCATCATTAAAAAAAAACATTTTGTGTCAGATAATGTCATCACATACAATCTTGAACAATTAGCTTCTAATTAATGCTGAACTGAAGCCTGAATTTGTAAGGGGATGTACAAACAAACCCTTAAAGAGGTCCTAGAATGCAGTTAATCAACAATCTAAAACAGCTTTGAGCCTCTAAAAAGCATAAGTAATGTTCTTGTGGCTTTCATCTGTCCCAGGAGCCCTGATACAGGCCATTCTAAAACCCCTAAACCAGCCTTGCTGTGAAAAGAGCTGTTTGCCCCTCCCACTCGGCCAGGACATGAATATGATAATGAGCTGCTTGCTGATTGGTTGGTTTCCCCAAAAGGACTCAGACACTGTAGACATGCAGGTTTGAGGAGGCGTGGCTCCCCCTCATGACGTGTTAAGGAAGGCTTTCTCAGAACAGGAGGTTTTTCTCTCACCTTTTTCAACTTTCTAATTTACATAAAAAGTAGGTCACACATGGCTTTGACTTTTTTGCATGCTGCTGTTGACCAACCAAGCTGTCTTTATTCAACACGGAAAATGTTGGTTTACATTCTAGGTCCTCTTTTAAATCCATGCTGGAGTAACTGTCTCTGAATAAAAAGATTGATAAAGTTTTTTTTCAACTAAAAATCTTAAGTTTTGACAGGCAGCACTTGTTTAAATTCATGTTGCTTCTGTCTTTTGAGAGTTTTTGCAGCATAAACAAAACCAGCCTTGTCTTCTTTATTACTGCAGTGATTCAGTTAAAGTTTGTAAGAGACTGTTCAAAGCTTCTTTGGGACTCTGTAATGTCCCTGGAGTATAATTTTGCTGCACAGGAGGAGCTGTTTAGTGTGTTTATGGATGCAAAACCCACAACTAGATGGAGATAATAAAAAAAAACACAAAAGTGAGAGAAATATGTGTGTCATGTTTTCTCAGTCACGAACGTTAAACTTGATTAAAACCCCACTCTTCACACATCACAGCTCTGCTCTGCAGAATAAACCAAAAGTCCATTTTCCGTCATCAGTGATGGATGCTTTCCCTCTTTAAGCTGAATCATGGCTAAATAAGGCTGAAGACATGCAGTGGTTCTGTGTTTGGGTTCCAAAATGCTGCGCTGCTCTACCACCTTATATGACGTACCTCCTCTAGACTCCCCTATGTGTGATAAAGTCCAGGCTGTGGAGCGACAGAGCTGCTTGGCGGAGCTCTGGGGATTACTGGGCGTAAACACTGCCTGCCTGCGTCCATGAGAGCTCAGCAGACAACGTGGCTTCGTGGGAACAAAGTAGAGCGTGTTTTCAGCTGGACGCTTTCATAATTCAGCAGGTTCTCCCATAAACATTTTAACAGAACAAGATGGGTATGCTTATTCTTTTTCACGTTGCATAAAATTGTAGGTGTGAACTTTGTCAAAATAGATTTTTTTGGCTCTGAGAATGAGTCCACATCTTTAGTCTATTTTTATTTAGCTTCAGCACCATAAGCACAAAAACGGATTTATCCTCAGTTTTTGTGCTTGTTTATGTCCCTTAAGGAAGTTTTGTTCTCATGGGCTTAATTAGGGAGTTTTATCGTGTGGATTTGGTGCAGATGATATCGTTTCCTAAAACTGAAGGCCTCACTAACACAGAGTGAAGTTGTGTATTACATCTCTAAGTGTCACAAGATGGCTCCTGACAAAACTGACAGAAAATGTTCTTGTCTCTTGTAATAATACACACATTTGTGTCAGACCTAGAGCAGCATCAGGGAGTCGCTCTGCTGCAGGAGCACAGAAACACTGTTTAGGACTTTATCAGCCTGTCAAATAAAATGCTTTTAACAACTAATAGATTTTTTCTCCGTTTGGCAAATTTAAATATTTTAGTAAATGTCAGAGTAGAGAACTGTTTTATATTTGCAGCCTCACAGAGAGAGAGGGAGAGTTTGGCTCGTCACAGTGACTTCCTGCTGATGACAGGTGACGTTGCAGTTCTCACACTGCTCACTCAATCGTTTTAAACCAAATCTAAATTCAATGTCAAAGAATGAATCATTACTGCCATGAGTTCCATTTATTCTCATGAGATAAACGCTTGGCTAGTTTTGTGCAACATATGCTGCTGTTGTAGATGCTGACAACGCTCACTGGTCGGCATTTTCTGCCCAGATGAATTCCACATATTCATTCAGCAACTTTATGACTGGATCTTTCAGGTGTGGGAAACTGGGTTTGCTGCAGAAACACAAATCAGTCAGAATAAGTAATGCAACAAATAAACAGGACAGGCCAACATGGTCAGTTAAACGTTTGGACTTTAGTGGGATGGATGAATGTTTTCTATAAACTTTGTTTTCAGAAGCCTAAAAGCTAGGGTAATCTCATGGTTTGGAGTTTCCTGGAGCATCTCCAGAAATGTGCTGGCTGCTCCGTTACAGTCAGGTTTCTCACAGCTGATTTATAAAATATTGCTGACATTTGTCCAAGGTGTGTCATTATCCTGAAAGTGGTCCAGTCAAGTGCTGTCCTCTCAGGGTTCCTTCAACTCTAAACAAATCTCTTCTTTAAGCTCCTGCACAACACCTCCAGACCATCATGCTGTGCAACACAATTGCAAAAAGATTTATTTGTAATCAGTTAGCCTTTTAAAATGGTTATCTTGGATTAGATCGATGCAAAGCACGACTAGTTGCTGATACCTCAACACAACATGTGAATCTGATTAATCTTAATTTGAAAATGGACAAAATATGTTTCTTGTTGGAAAACAAAAGTGATCCCAATAATTGGAATGGTGGGAGTACTGTGTCTCAGAATGTATACACAGGTCTGGGGTCAGTTGAGATCTGAGCTTTTGCTGCTTCTGTTGCAAAACGTCTGTCAGCTGTTGACTCTGTTCCCAACTATGCTAGCTTACAACAGAGCTACCAAAGACTCCAGTATCCACTGTGTTCAGAGGTTTTCTGGCCTATTTTTAGATGTAAAACTGTGACACAGTTTATTCTTATTTCAAAACGACTAGAATTGATTTTCTCTCATGAATAGGAAAGGCAGAACCACAAGAGAAAAGTCCAAAAATAGAAAATCTGTGTTTCTGCTCATTTCTAAAGCTGATTTTTGTGCAGAAACCTTACACTCATAACCTTATTTGTTTTTTGTTTTCTTTTTGTGGTTTAGTGTAACTTAAGTGAGAACTCTTTAGAACAGTTTCATAACATTATATAGTTGTTATAAGTTAAGCTTGACTCTTAATCTGTAATTTTTATATCTTTCTAAGCATGGTTCAAATAAAAGAGTTACTGATGCCCCTAAAAGCTCACCTGTATGAAATGAATGCAACTGTGACCTTATAGCTGACATGTCACCATCCACACTGTTAACCCAGATAAGTAGAGTTTACTTAAAAAAACTCAGGTATCCCGTTGCCTTACATTTTTTAAGTAATGAAGCATTAGTTGAGTGAGTGCAGTGGACTACATTCAATACACTTGAACTATTAATCGAGTGAAATGGAAATTTTGAGTTGAATGTGTGAATCGAATCTTTTGAACGGGTTTTCAAAGTGAACGATGAGAGCCGAGTCCTTGTAGTGAACCGTTCATCTTGTCCTCCAGTCGCTCTCAGTTGACGCTCTCACCCCACGCTCTCACTGACCTCGGTGGGAATACTTAAACCCCTCCCCCCATGCTGTCACGGACATCGGTGGAACGCTACCCCCCTAATACCGTGGATATCTACGTCCTGTATAATAGTCTTTTAGGCCATTAAAATAAATTGTATTGGAAAAAATTTTAAAAGGTGCTTTTCTGACCCTTTTTTTGTAAAAGACATATTTTCTCGCGAGATCACACGCGATATTTCGGCTGTGCCAGATGGTCATTATAATAATGCATGTTTCTCACTTCAGCTATCGTGGTGTTTTCGGCAGTTATGTACATGGAGCCCAACGTCCCAGCATTCAGTAGAGTTCCCTGGTAGCTTGGTCCGATTTTGGTAGAACAAAATCATTTATGTGTTGAGCATCGCACATGTGAAACTCGCTTCTTCATTTTGCCGGCTAGCAATGCCGGCGCTCGGCTGAATTTGATGGGGAGAGGGGCAGTGCGGCCTGTAGCAAGCGTTGCTCTGTGCTGTCCATATATGGTATATCCTGCCTTTGAGAGGACATGTAGGCGAGAACTCAAGATCTCGTTTTGGAGTGCGTGTGCTCGTGGGGTGCACGTGGGCTGGTTGAAGAAGGCAAGATTAAACAAACGCTTCAATGATAAATATTGGCTTCCTGGCCAGTGAAAAATCATTAGGAAGCCATTATAGACATTTTTTCAAGTGGAAAAGTGAAAATTTCAGGTGATGACACCTTTAAAAAATTCACGTGTTTAGTAATCTGAACTCAGTTTGTTTAAGTCAGGGGTCGGAAACCCAAAATGTTCAAAGAGCCATATTGGACCAAAAAAACAAAAAACAAATCTGTCTGGAGCCGCAAAAAATGAAAAGCCTTATATGAAGGCAACACAGGTTGTAAGTGTATATTAGCTATATTAGCCTATTATCAACATGACTAAGTAGGCTACAAATACATAATGAGCATTCATGATTAAATGTTTATTTTCCTGCAGCATCCTGGAGAGAACGACACACCACGTGACTCTGCTGTAGATATTTGGTGCTTTAAGTTTAACTTCCATTACAATATTAATCAGTGGTAATAATTTGATCATTTCTTCTTGAGCCCATCACAGCTCACATACCTGCATAACAGCGCTGTCTGTCTGATATCGATCACATCACACGACTCATCACAGGTAGTTGAGGACGCTGGAGCTGAATTAATGTCTTTGATTTGTTGATTGGTGACGTCTCCTGTCGTTTTAATGGTCCTTGTCTTTGTGGAGAGAGGAATGTCTTTAATTTTCTGGATTATCTCGGTTTTGTTTTTGAAGTCTGAAATAGGTGCTCTGATATTTTGATGAATGAATCCTTCATGTAATCACCATCCGTGAACAGTTTTCCCCGCTTTTATCTCTCAGGTTGCGACAAAACCTGCAGCATTAGTGGAGTTGGGGATGTAATCCACTTCTTAAATCTACTTTTATAACCTGACACACGGGAGGCGACATGCGGCAGTGGCAAAAGCCAGCGGCGCCTCTGTTCCAGCAGGGTGAATAGCGAGTCTTCCCTTGTTTTGATTGGCCGTGAGATTGGAGGGAATTTTGGGCTATTAAAGCAGTTCAGAGTTGAAACAGCGGTAGATGTGAAGGCTCACAATGTTTTGCTGGAGTTAAGGGAAGTCTTGTAAAGCTCTGGGACATCAGACACAGCAAGTATTAACTTTTCCTCCATGTTTACCCGGAGATGTACTGAGAAGCATCCTGTCCCCTCATTGGTCAGTCAGTGAAACCTCCGCTGATTGGTCCTTGTCTGAGCGACAGCGATGAAAAGTTGAAGTTTTTCCAGGTAATCCTTCCGCGTCGACAATGAAAGCAAATAATTGGGTCCATTCTTCCTTGAATCCTCTGTTCTCATCAGCTATCTTTCTCTTTTTCCCCTTGGGATCCACGGCCCTGACACACCCGCTGGTTTGTTTACCTCCATCCTGGCACGGTGCCGCCATATATCTATGGGCGCCGCGCTGAAACGTGTGTCGCAGGCTATGACGCAAATTTTCGTTGACAGAAATGTTAAAATTTGATATTTTTTATGCACATTTTTACAGCATTGGAAAACGTTAAGAATGTTTGTCCTCCTACAGAAACCATATTAAAACAAAAAATATATCCCCCATCCATTTTCATACATTTGTGAAGAAGCTCCAGGGAGCCACTAGGGGTCGCTAAAAGAGCCGCATGCGGCTCCAGAGCCGCTTGTTCCCGACCCCTGGTTTAAGTACTGATTGGACTTGAAAACACAATTACAATAAGAAAGAACATGAAACAGCTCAGCTAACTCAGGATTAACAAGTAATGCTAACAGTTTAGAAACACTTAAGTAATGTGAACAAGATCATTTGAGTTGAATCAAAATCTGGGTTTGACCCATATAAATTGAAATTTTGTTAACACACCTCAAACTAGCTGCAACTAGGTTGAGGTGTGTTAACAAAATTTGAATTTATATGGGTCAAAGCTGTGGTGTGGAAACCTTTGGCTTGTTTGATCTCATTTCCTGTATAAGATAAAACAGTTCAGTTCTTGTTGTGATTCTTTTGGTGCAAAAAAGCATAAATTCTATACTTTCTATGGATTTAGAAAACAGTCTCACTGCCTATCAGTGCATTTGTAGAAATAACAGCACAAAGAGAGGTCAGGCTGTTGTATTAATAATAATAATAATAATAATAATAATAATAATAATAATAATAATAATAATAATAATAATAATAATAATAATAATAATAATAATATTATTTAATAAGCATGTTGTATCTGTTAGTTACAAGGTTTACTAAGTATTTTAATCCATGCAAACTAATGTGATCTGTGCAAATTGTGGACAAAACACTGAAGCAGAGTTCAGTGTTCTGGGCTCAGCCTCTGCTGGGATCATCTGCCAACAACAAGGCGTCCATCTGAGCAGAAACAATGTAGGATGACGAATGTTTGAAGCTTCGCTGTGGGGTTGTTGTTGTTCCCCAGCAGCCGGAGTTTGAAGCTCCAGTCCACCTGACAAAAAAAGCCTATGAAGCAGCATCCTCTTCCCACACAAAACCACACATGAAGGCGTCACACTCTCACTCACACACAATACAGGCACATCTCAAGTGTAACGCATTGTTTCACGCCTACAGCCGTTTCAGGTGACCTTTGAATAGGAAACGTTTGTCAGAATATGCAAATAATCAGCACACAAAAGAGTCCTTGGGTGTATTCAGCCGCTGGGTTACAGCTGCTGCGTTCGCATCCTCGCTCCAGAGCAGGGTCACGTTCTGAACTGCTCTCTCGCATCGTAACAGGGTCAGCGACAAACCACAGGAGCAATTCAGAGGTTAATTTGAGCTGTTTGAATCAGAACTGTGTGGATTTATTTGTTTGTCAGCTGAAATGTACTGCTCCAGTCATCTACGCAAGACAGCACAAAGACTAACGTGAAAACTTTATTGAGATGGAAGAGCATCACTTGTTGCAACATTCTGGATTGTGAAATAAAAAGTTTGAAACTTAAAAGTCAAAAGTTTGTAATATTTCAAGGTGAATTTTTTGAAGTTGTTTTCTGGTTGATATCCTTGACTTTTGTTTACAGAAGACACATTTATGTAAAAATCTTTCTTCTTCACAGTGGAAAGGAAAATGTAAAATGGGAAGTTTGTGTAAGTGAACAGATGAAGGTTGGGACCAATCTAGATTGTGCAGGAGAAGTCGGAGAATAAGTAGTTTTATATCATCTTACAGATCCATCAGATCTGAGAGCAGCCTTGCAGTGTCTTTACATTATCACCATGGTTACTTGTTTTGAGTAAATAGCATTTAGACAACATTCATATGACTCCTTGTGGCATCAGTTACTGCGTTCTGCATGTAGAGGCTTTATGAGCAATAAAATGTGAAATCTTTCGTATTCGTATTGTTCTTCTCTTATTGCTACAGAAAAAAGATTTTAGGGAAGTATTTATTATTTATTTAGTGTCTTTTTCTCTGATTTTAATTTATTTTCTCTTTTTAACGCTTTATTTACATTTCATTTGAATTATTATTGGTATGCCTGCCACCAAGGACAAAAGATGTGCAATTAATCAGTTTTCTTTTTATTATTTTAATTTGAAAAATGTATTTGAGCTACGTTACAGATTTGAAATGAAAATATCAGAAATGAATTACCACACCATTCTATTTCTAAAGCACATTTCAACACAGCATGGCAGCTGACCAAAGCGCCGCACAAGGCAACGGCAAAACCAAAGACTGTATATAGAGGGCAAAACTGACCGATACAATACATTGGTGTTGGTTTGGGTTTGTCAGGATGATTTAATCACTCAAACAGAAATTTAACAGTCCTTGTTATATCTTCAGATCCTTGGTTGGAACTTGTAAAGGTCAGTCATGGGTCATTCTGAGAAAAAAGGAGACGGGAAAAATAATTTACTTGAATAGCAAAAAAACATTTGAGTGTTTCTGTAAAATAATCAGTAATTCTCCAAAGCAGGTTGTGTTTAATGGAAGCAATAGCTGTTTTCAATCTTTGTGCATCCATATTGAGTAATTATTAGATATTGCAAACACATAAAAAATGTCAAAATATAAATGATCTTTGTAATTTTTGGTGTTTGCACATACAGTAGATGTGGGCTTCTTTCTTTTTGTTTCACTGAGACTGTTTACTCTATGAACGCTGTGTGTGAGCCCAACTGGAGCATTTGAGTTCAAAGCCATGTTTGTAAATGAAATAAAAAAGAGCCAGCCTTTATTTTATTAAACATTTATAGATAACGTTGTTCAGTAAAGTGGGGCAGGAAGCTGACGTCAGGATGGATTTGTTGACTCACAGTGATCCTAACTGTAACTTTGTCATGAATGACCTTCTGCAGATGTTGAGTCCAGCGTACCTCTCAGAAGGAGTTTGACACCATCTGGCTCGTTTTTTGTCTTGTCTGCATGCTCAGTGAGAAGTAGGAAAAAAATAACTTGCAGCTTTGCTAAAAAAGGAAGCCAGAAAGAATCCAGATTGTTGCACAGACAGGTTCTATGTGCTTCGTTCTGCAGAGGGCTGCGTGGGCTGGAGTGGCACTAAAAGCCAGTTTATTAAAGGATTATCTATAGCTGCTGGCCCAACAAACCTGCTCAGTGTTTATTGTTCTCTGCTGCAGCTCAGACAATTGAATCATTTTTTTAGATGATTTGATCCCCAGTTTCCCCAGTTCAAATAGCTTAATGTTTATGGTGCCATTAAACTCCAGATCAATTCAACAGAAGAGCGAGACCATGTCCCGCATGTTGCTGCACAATCCTTCACCTTTGCTGAACTCCTCCTCACCCTCCTATCAGATATATGGGGGCTCTCGCTCTGTGCTGCCATGCTCAGTTGAACATCTCCAGCCCTGAGGTATGAGCATGCTTTGCCTCGGCTAATTTAGTCAAAGCATGGGAACTGAGAATAATATGTGGCGTGTAACTTGACGTGAGTTCTGCTGCATGTTTGAGCTGAAGATCATCAATTCTATTCTTGTCTTGGTTTTATTTTACGTGAGTAAATATGTATTTAAAGTATTTGTCAAAAAAACGCTGTTCAAGATGGATGATGCAGGACAGCTTTGCCTTAAGTGTTGTTTGGTAAACTGAATGATAGATTGCTGCCCAGAGTCATTTTACGGGCTCAACAGCTGTCGTGTTTTTCAAGAGGTTTGTTTTTAGTCCTTGCCTCTCCCATCTGCACCACATTCACCCATGCATTCTGTCTGTTTGTAACATTATTTTATAACAGTGTAATCATATTAAATTGAAGTGCCCTCCACACAAATAACAGTAATTGTCTGAAGCCATTGTATTAAGCCATTCAACACGCACTCCAGGGGAGAATGTTTTGTGTTGTTTGGGACATTTGCGTCACACACGTGTGTGTGTGAGTTTTGACACAAATATAAAGAAATATTCATCCAGACATGACTGGAATGAGCAGCTAGCTGTTCTTTCAGTTTGGGGGAGAAAAGCAAAGATAAAATAATAAAAATGTTGCTTTACTTCTTGAGATGAAGTGACCTAAAAAGAACCCACATCCAAACAACCCGAGAGGTCAGGTCAGGTCAGCCGTGCCTCTGCCTGCTTGACCCTCATCTGTCATTAAACCTGAAATCAGATGTGCAACAGCAGCAGAAAAAGCTCCAGGATATTTCCTGGAACTGAACTAGTCAGGCTGCGCAGCATATGTTCTGATGGACCTTGGATTCTCTGAAACCACAACAGACTGAGGATGCAAAGTGACAGCAGTGGAACTCTGGTTGGTCATCATAACAGCAGAATATATGGAACCCTAACTAACCTCACTGCCTATTAAATGACTCGTGTCAAACTATAGTAAACTATTGGAGGCGTGTTTTCTAAGAAAATCCATCCATCCATCCATCCATCCATCCATCCATCCATCCATCCATCCATCCATCCATCCATCCATCCATCCATCCATCCATCCATCCATCCATCCATCCATCCATCCATCCATCCATCTTCCTGCTCTTATCTGGGGTCGGGTCATGGGGGCAGCAGCCTAAGCAGAGAGATCCAGACTTCCCTCTCCTCAGCCACTTGAGCCAGCTTCTTTGGGGGAATCCCAAGGTGTTCCCGGGCCAGCCAGGAAACTAATGCCTCAGATTCATCTGCAGGGTTTGGGACGGGGCAGGGCGCATCATCGTGGACCGGTCTGGGTCTGCAATTTCAGGAGAGTGTTTCTATCACAGTTTGGGCTCTAATGTCGGCAGACAGGGTTAAGAGAACCGTCATGCGTGATTTTATAAATAAATAGTGCAACTATTTAGTATTTTTGTGCTGCAATAAATGGTCTGCAGAGCTAAAGACAAAAAAGAAATGCTTACCAACAGGCTCCACATGTGACTCCAGAGTGCAGTTGCAGAGTCCAGGCCTGCCTCGTTGCCTCAGTTTGCCGGTCTGTGGCTATAAATAGCATCCAGTGCGTTGTAGCACCTCCGTGTATTTCTCCTATTTCCACTCCGACTGTTTCTGTTCTTAATTTTTCTATATTGGGTTTTAATTTCTTCAGCTTGGCCCGACACCGTTCCGACGTCCGCTTGAATCCTTCGGCTGCCATCCGCTGAGAAACTTCTTTAAAAATTTGCATTCCTTACCGACCCGTCTTGCTCCTCCTGAGTGTAGACTCACGATGATGGTGAGGTAAATATGGAGCTCTGAAGCTGACCAAAACTTGCTGCTACTTGCTGGCATTTTTTCACATTCATGTTCAACTAATAAAAATACAAACAACAGAACTCCGAGGTTTGTTTTGCTTGTTGCGAGTAGTGACGTATTTCTGTCCCCCAGTCAGTGGACTGTGTTGTCCCTCCGCCCTAGCCGTACCGCTCCACAAATCTTTGGACCTACAACAAAAGGCAAAGGGGGGCAAAAAAGTCCTGTGACTGGCGTGGTCCAGGTCGGTTGTCTGGACTGGTTTTACAATCGGGACAGAAAAATTAGCAAGCCGATCCTTCCCATTCCGTGCCAGTTTGGGCGGTGGAAATGAGGCTATAGTCTGTCCATCAAGTCCTGGGTCTACCTTTAGGTCTCCTCCTGGTTGGATGTGCCTGAAAACATCTGGCATGACCGATGACCGAGCTTCTCACCCTATCTCAAAGGGAGAGCCCAGACACCCTCCCGAGAAAACTCATTTCAGCCGCTTGCATCTGCAATCTCGTTCTTTTGGTCACTACCCAAAACTGAGGTGAGGGTTGGAACGTAGATCGACCAGTAAATTGAGAGCTTTGCCTTCCGGCTCAGCTCTCTTTTCACCATGACAGACCGGTACAACACCTGCATCACTGCAGATGCAGCACCAATCCGCATATCGATCTCACGCTCCACCCTTCCCTCACTCGTGAACAAGACCCCAAGATACTTAAACTCCTCCACTTGGGGCAGGACCTCGTCCCTGACCTGGAGAAGGCATTCTACCCTTTTCTGACTCAAGACCATGGAGCTAATTCTCATCCCAGCAACTTCACACTCGGCTGTGAACCGCTCCAGTGAATGTTGGAAATTACGGTCTGATGAAGCTAACAGGACTATATCATCAGCAAAAAGCAGAGACCTGATCCTTAGGCCACCAAAATGGATCCCCTCAACAACTTGGCTGCACCTAGAAATCCTGTCCATGATAGTTATGAACAGAACCGGTGACAGAGGGCAGCTTTGATGAAGTCCAACTCTCACCGGGAACGAGCCCGACTTACTGAAGTAATCCGTCCGATCGCCTCCTCAGCTCCATTATGGTGCCATAAGAGCGAGGGATGGGGGAGTGGAGGTGTGATGGTACACATATGCTCAAAAGAACCACCATTATGCTGTGACGCTATACTGTATAAATAATGTAATTTAAGTTGAAACTGGATCATTTAAGGGCAAACCCCTGTGGGGCCATCATGGAAACTGCAGACAAACCCTGTTGGGACCCATAGGGCTTGCCCACATTGATCCCACATGGGGGCCCACTTATGTGTGCTGGCTGGGACTGAGTTCTGTCTTTCAAGTAGAACCATGAGATCGCAAGTTCAGACAATCCCAAACAAAGACGCCTATGTTTTAAAACAGCATGGTCTACAGTGTCAAAGGCTTTTGTCAGATCAATAAAAAAATGAAGCACAGTACTGCTTTACATTGAGAGCAGCAAGTATGTCACTGATCACTTTTGTAGCTGCAGTGATGGTGCTGTGCTTTTTTCTGATTTCAGACTTGAGAGAAGATCATTTGAATATAAAAACTCAGCTGAGGAGAAAGACAGAAGTCATTTTCTCATGTGCACACACAAAACTGAATCCATTGCTTTGTTTTAATATCTAATGTGAATAATGTGGTTTTTTTTAACTCTGTGAGAAACAAAATATTTGCAGCTTTTAAATGACCCAGAACATAAAGTGATGGGTTTTTGTGAATGGAAACAAACACATGATTTGTTGTTAAGCTCTAATCTTGCTTCAAAACCAGAGTCTAATGATGGTTGAAATATGTTTATGACCGAAGGTCTGACGGTGTTAAACACACACGAGTCAGCCCTGCTGCCTCATCTGGACTGTTCTTGACCCGACCAGACAAGAGTCGCTCAGTGCCCTCAGGCAATCACAGCAATCAGTCTGTCTGCTAATGCTAAGTGCAGCTAATGGTTGTTGCACTGAACAGGTCATTTAGAAACTTGGGCTCTTGGTTCAGATGTAATCAAGTTCTGCTTCTAGTAGAGCTTTGTGATTTATAAGGCAGGTATTCTAGTCTTGTTGGCTGCAAAGCAACAAAGCAGCACACACTGTCCATCTCATCTTCTGAACAAACACCTGCCCACTGCTAACCAAAAACACGTCAACATGACCCAACCTCCCACCCCCACAAGACTGGAACAGAATGGAATTTGAAACGTTTTAGCCAAAAATGTTTCCATGGTCAAGGTGTTTTTTGCAGAAACGTTTCAGATTTCGTTCCGTTCTCCGGCTTCAGAGAAATCTGTTGGGAGTTTGCAGCGCTTGATATGCAGGTGAGTGACCTCTGGCACACATGGACACACACGAACCGAACTCTGATTGGTTTTTATGTGTGAGCGAAGCCAACTGTGAGTCACGGTGCTGCTGAGCGAAGAAACACATCCTGTAGGTTTTTGGTTTTGTCCATGATGTTTTTAGGGTCGTGCTGCTGCTACACCTTTTAAAACTGAAAATAGGAGCAGGACTGGTTGGTCTTACAGTGGGAACCTTAACTTTTTGAATAGTTACTTTGTTTGGATGCAAATAAAACAAGCACTCAACTACTCTCTTTATTTTACTTCCTCCACCCGCCTTCTAAATTTGGGATAATTGCACGGCGATAGATGCGACCCAGCCTTTTCCTGTTTTGGTCATCTTGTTATGTATGGCCAAGCTGAGCTAAGTTAATGGGTTTCCAATGAGCTTTGATGGATTGTGTGTCTCTGTGTCATTCAGACTGTGTGGCGAGTGTAGATAAGCCCCCTTATGAGGTGAAAAACCCTCCCCATCCTGCAGTCTCCCCCCTCCAGCACCACCAGCAGGAATAAGGGATGTCAGGACTGTTCCTCTTTTTGGCAGTGCTCATTGTCTCCTGCAACATCCAGGTGGGTCCAAAGAGCTCACACTAAAACACACGTACATACAGATGCATGCACATGTAGATAAAAGTGCACAAAGTAAAAAAATTACAAACAAACTTCTGAGTAAATGTCCTTGAACTGTGTTTAGTCAGTGGCCTTATTTACCCACCACAAAGAGAAACAAATAAAAGCCAGTGAATTCTGAAAATTCCAACTAAACCTGTCGCTGCTGTTAGACAACTCCAAAACATCTAGAGATAACAGGCCTCCAGGACGGCACTGAACACTTTTATTTGAATTCCCATCAGGTGTCTCTGGCTGCTTCGTTGGATAAGTTGAAGGATGACTGGGAACGGTACATGGAAGAATGTAAACAGAACAACACTCAGAACCGCCCCAGCACTGGTGAGCTACGATCTTAGGGACGTTTTTGTTTTCTTGTTAAGTTTAAAGCCACACTCCTGAACTTTGCTAATAATATTTGCTCTCTGTCGCCCTCTTAAGGCTTGCTGACGTAAAATCAAATCTCTCTCTCAGGCATAAGAGACATGTTTACATTCCTAATGTCAGGCAAAACAACGGAAACAAACTTTTCCACCTCCACACATTGAATAAATAGTTTTATCAGGACTGTATAACAACTTTATGCCCGACCAAACACAAAAACCCTGGTGAAATCATTTATTACTTACCTAGCCATTAGCAGCACGGCTAGGTCAGAGTCCGTAGTTCATGCCTTTATTTCTAAAAGAGCTCTCCAGTGAGGAAAAGACGGCCCAATAATAACTCTGGTCTTTGCTCTTGTTCTATCGCGTTCTCTCTTTCTTTTCCTAGATTCCTCTGATAAGTTGTTTCTGTTACAACACAAACTCAGTGAACTTTGCACACCAACACTAGTTGTAGTTGAGACTCATGACCTTTACAGCAAAGGAGAAGAACAATAATTGAACATGTTATGTGCTGCTGGCAGGGAAAGAAAGCTGTAATCAAGAGCTTCTGTAACCCTCTGAGTTCAGTCCTGGTACCTGAGGACTGCTATCTCACATGTTTTAGATCAAGGCTATTTATTCTGGGTCCTCGAGAGTCACTACCTGTGTGTTCTACCTGCTCTTACACACCTGGTTTAAACCAGAGGGTTATTAATAGAGAATGTTCTTTTGGTTCTTTGAAGGGAGCCGTTCTAAAGACTGGTTCCTCTGAACGCCCCTTACTTCTGCACCAAACTTGCCATCACTTCCTGTCTCATATTTGCAGCACCACATCACCTTTCTGCTTATTTGCTAAAAAAACAAAATGAAGCTTCATTAACAAATTGACAATCTTATAAATGCTGCCCTTCAGCTGCATTACAGACTGCATGTTCATCACTTTTGACATGAAACAAAAGAGCAGTGCTGCTCCATCTTCTGAAAAACACTACTTCGCGCACTTTGTGCAAAATTGCACCTCTCAGTACTCCAAGTCTTCAGCTCTCTGGTCCATTAGTGTGAAAGCCCACTGGCAGCTGCAGAAGACACGAGATCCATCTACAGGTCCACACACTAACAATCAGCACTGATGAAATGTGGAAAGGTTTCGATAAAGATGAAAGGCTGTAACTGTACAGAAACTATAATGACTTCCAGCCACCATCACTTCAAAGAGGCTCTTATTGTGAAACTCAGAAAAAGTTTTTACGGCCAATAATAAACATTTTTTACCCTCAGGTCTCGTGTGCAACAGGACATTTGGCAATTATGCCTGCTGGCCCGATGGACTCCCGAACACCACCGTCAGTGTGGCGTGTCCGTGGTATTTGCCATGGCACCATAAAGGTTAGAGACGTGTGAGTGAGAGTCACATTGCTGCAGAGTAACTCACAAACAAAGCCGTCACCTGTGATGAGCCATTAAACGTTTGTGTTTGTGTGCACGTGCAGTTCGACACGGCAAAGTGTATCGGGAGTGTGACGCCAGCGGCCAGTGGCTGATGGTGCAAAACACCAGTGAGTGTGATTTTCATGATGCAAGTCCGGTAAGAAAGGCCTTTTAATCCAATCATTATAAGATGAACAAACACAGACGTTGTCAGCATTTAGTCACATATTTATCCCCAAAATGTTGTAATTGCAGCACTACTACAGACATATTTGGATCATGTACACAGTGGGCTATTCCTTATCCCTGGTGGCGCTGGTTCTGGCTCTTGGCATCCTCATATTCTTCAGGTAATAATACAAACGCCTGTTCATTATGAAACAAGAATGTTTCAGCATTCAAATAAATGCTGTAATATTTGTTATTGTAGCAATCACTGATTTAGAGAGACTCAAAAAACAGAATACCTTTAAGAACCTGCCTGCATCGGAATTTCCAGGAAATTACACTGCATGAGGAACAACATCCACATGAATCTGTTTGCCTCATTCATCCTGCGAGCGCTGGCGATCCTGATCAAAGATGCTCTGCTGGATGCCAACAACACATCTCAGCATCTGAGCAGAGAGCAGGACCAGGGATTCCCCAGTGCTTCAGTACCCCCAGTGGAGCTGATGGTCAACAACGCGGTCAGTATTGAGCCGACAGCAGAGGAGTGTTTTACAGTGAATTGCCCATCTCACCACATCTCATCTCTTTTTTACCGCACCTGCACACCAGAAAACTGTTTGCCATATCATTTTGCCATTTAAATTACCAACTATTTGTCTGTTTTAACTATTGATGCATTTAACATTTGTGTGAAACGTGCTTTGCCTCTCTCCTGCAGACATCAATAAGCTGTCGCATCGCCGTGGTGATGATGCAGTACAGCATCATGGCTAACAGTTACTGGCTGCTGGTGGAAGGCATCTACCTCCACAACCTCCTGGTTATTACCGTGTTTACAGAGAGGAACTACTTCAAAATCTACCTGTGTGTTGGCTGGGGTGAGCTGGCCTGTATTACCTATTGTACTACAAAAAAGAAATGCCAAAAACATAATTAGTAACAAAGTTTTCTTTGTTTTTCAGGTACACCGTTAATTTTCCTTATACCCTGGGTTGTTGCTAAATACTTTTATGAAAACCAAGAGTAAGTTTTCTTCTTTATTTACCTTTTAATGTAAAAATGTATATTTTTATATTAATAAAATATGTGTGTACTTATATTATATACTCTAAATTATATATATGTGTATACAAATCCCATCAAATCCCCTCCTATTACTGACCATTCAAACAAACAAGCAGAATAATTAAAAACAATTCATGATAAAAACAACAACGATGGCACCAAGTACTGAAAATAATCTGGCCATTTAAAGCTAGATTACAGTTTAGTCCTAATTTTTTATTTCATGCTTAAAAACACAGATTTTGTACCGGTGAGTAGGTGTGACCCCCTTCCCCAAGTGTTTTGATTCTGGTACCCAAAAATCAACATATGAGAAGTTTTGGCTTCATTTCTGAAAACAGGCATAAGAGATGATGCATCAATCTGTATTTATGTCAGTTAACCAACAGACGATGTTCGATGTTATCGGCCTACCTTTAATAGCTGCATTCAAATTTAATATCGGTTTTCAGTCTTTTAATGACACAACTACATACCATACACATATTATACATCAAACTCTTCAGCTACTTCTCCTCTCTCTCAAAATGTTAACACATGGCACAACTTGTGAAGTAGAAATTTGCCCTGTAGTGACAAACAACTAAAACTAAAACCAGAATCTCCTCCTAAGGCTTGCTTTTCTTATCTGAAGATCTCAATAAATGCTCTATCACCATAACTACAGAAGAAATGCATTAGTAACTAATACATCTTAGCATCACGCTTAGGGAGACTGAGATTCAGCTGCTGTTGGAGACAAAATAAATATGGCACTTTTCCTATTACTCACTCAAATTGTAGTAAATATTTAAAATGTAATGATAGAAGATATGTGATGTTAGTAACCTAAAATGTTTTTGTTTTTCTCTGTTTATGAGGGAAGACCCTGAATATATCAGTACTAGTTTATAATGGTATCGGAAATTAAGAGTCAGAGAATATTGGTATATCGTATATCGGTAAAAAAAAAAAAACAATACAGAGCATCCCTAACTTAATGTGTGAATAATATTAGAAAATTTGGATAAGTCTTAGTGAACTTGGGATAAACGGTAAATGGCCTGTAATTATGTAGCGCCTTACAAAGTCTTATGACCCCCCCAAGGTGCTTTACAACACATCAGTCAACCCCCAACCCCCCCTCCCACACACACACTAATGATAATGTGGTAATGAGCTACACTGTAGCCACAGCTGCCCGGAAGCTGATGGAAGCGAGGCTGCAGTACACAGGCACCACCGATCCCTCCGACCACCAGTAGGGAAGAAGTGTGGAGTGTCTTGCTCATGGACACAAAGAATGAGACAGACTGAGCGGGGTCCGAATCTGCAACCCTCCAGTCCTCTGCTGGTGTTGTGCCAAAAGAATATCTGCTTTCAAAGGCTTCCCTGTTGAATCAGAAGATCCTTCTTAGGTGCAAAAGCCACAATAGAATAGAATAGACTTTAAATTCACTTGTTACAGCAGCACCAGCACTCATGAGGATAATTAGAAGAAAAATAAAAACAAGGGTACATGTATAAACACATAGGCAGTAATCTAGTATTGTAACCTTCGATCAACAAAAACCACAATGATGCATTTCATAAAAATAAATAAAAAGATATACTTTGCTACCCATGTTGATGTTGATTTTTTTTAAACTGGCAAAGATCGTCTTACAACCAGATAGCTGGATGAACTCAAGTCACACTTTTGGTAAAACTATAAATTGTTGCACCTTTTTCTTAATCTCCAGATTTAGTCTTGCTCTGAGTTTAAATTACGTCTTATTATTATTTTATTGTGGTTGCAAAAATGGTCAGCGTTTGTAAAAAAAAAAAAGAAGTCTAAATGATTTATGTCAACATTCAACCCCTCTTGCACATTTCTCAGCATAAGAATGCCAGAGATGTGTCTAAATGCCATGTTTTCCAGTGTTGTTAGGTAAAACTTTGTGCATCCACCTCATCAGTTTAAAAACACAAGATCAGTCTTATGTAAGAGACAGTTTACTGGTGGTCTGATATTTACTTGCATGTTTTTCCTTTTTAGGTGCTGGGAGCAAAACATAAACATGAATTACTGGTGGATAATCCGTGCACCCATACTTTTTGCTGTTGTGGTAATGTCTTCTAAATCTTTGTTCTTGTTTTCTGTTGTTTTTTTCTAACTTTGGCACTAAAATTTGCATTACCTCCAAATCTTACATTTTCACCTCTGCAGCGTGTTTTCACAAAATAATGCACTTTAAACACACCTCATTTATTCATAACATGTAAAAGGTTGGTTGTGCTTCAGATAGCAGCATGTGTGGACTCATACGAGTCTGGGTCAAGTAAATAAAACGAGCTAATTCTGCGCTCACAGTTCACATGTGCTCTACGTGGATCAGCTCTGCACGTGTATGAAGCTGGATTTGTTGTTGCTACTATGAGAAGTCAGACATCCTGGCTTTTTCCACGCATTCATCGTCCTGTTAAGTGGCCTGTATCCTGCAGGAATTCCTGTGTTGGACTTGTTTTGTAGGAATGGGAGGGCTGGACCCCATGTTAGTGCTCCCCTTGTTCTCCTGACTCCTCCATTTTTAAGATCAATATCAGAGTAAAAATAGAAACAGATAAACAACGTGTGAATATGAGGACTCCTCCAAATGAGGTGAAATCTGCTACTAGTTTGCAGTGCAATCATAAATTTTATTAACATGCATGAAATAAAAGTGGACGATCACTTAAAGAGACTTACACACATCCAGAACAAACATGTGCTTTTGTGTATGTCCCCCTCATAAAGGGGCATTACGCTTGAACAGACACGTGAAATCCCCAGAAAATATTTGCACGTCCAAATTAGTTCTGGCACATTTTCTTAATTCAAGCTCTGAAAAATTAAAACCTTAAAGGTTACATCATATGAGGTTTTCATCAGGACGCCTGCTGCTTTCTGAAAATGCCAGCTGGTGTGAAAAGGCAGCCTGAAAATAATCCGCTCATTTTTTCATCTACTGTAATGCATTTAATAAATGCTAGACGTGGGATTATTTTGACATCGAGTTGACTTTTTGTTTCTTAAGCTGCTCACTAAACACTGATTGTATTTTTGTGCATTTGTAGGTTTTTCCTCCTTCACACAGTAATTTATAGCTTGATGTGATTTGGATTCATTAGTTTGTCCTAACCGCCTCACTTTATGTTTTGGTCATTCTCTGTCTGCTCTACGAAGCAGCATCCAGTCAGTTTTGCATCAAACTGCATTTTTCAAGCATCTGCTTCTGTTTTCTGTCACATCATCAATAAACTCAAGTGACCCAGAGCTTCTGGAAGCCGTGCATGTTGCTGCCATTACTCTGCCTCCATCGGTTTTAATGATTGTGTGCTTCAGGTCATGGGCCATTAATAACATTCTTAGGATACTTTTTTTTTTTTTGCTTTCCCATCATTTTGGAAAAAATCTGATGTAGTTGAATCATTCGAGGGAATGCTGCATTTTGGGATGTTTAATCTAAAGTCTAGTGGGTTTAGGTTAGACTTTTGTTTATTCTGCTCTTCATTTAAAATAATCATTGTGAATGATATTTACTAATATTAATGTTCTCCCCTTGGTTGGATAGTGAAGTTGGGATTTTTGTCAATATAAGTATTTTTATTTATCTTCCATAAACATCTTTTTTAATCCCAGAATTCAAGAGTTAAGAGATTTGCACAGCAGATGATAATATGACTTCAAGCATGGCAGAAAGCCAAACAAATAATGGACATTTTTTTTAAAAAAGTCATTATAACTATAAAGTCAGATAAGTTCAGCAATAGCCAGTGTTTTCAATGGGAATTGCATCACTAGACGTTTTTGGGTGAAATACTTCTGGTTTGCTCAAATCCAGATTAGATGTAATTTCTCTCTTTTCATTTTGCATCTGACAGAAAGTAAACAGCAGCAAGAAATATAGCAAGAAACAGCAAACAAATGTTTGTTTTTCACCTTTTTTCCTTTTTCCCATTCAGCCTGGTTGCAAATAATCATAATAATCATGCTTCAGTTTAATAAAATCTGGAATAAACAGAAATGAAATATAAATATCCAGTTTTGCTCAAGTTCTCTGAAAATGAGTCACAAGCATTAAAAATCTTTCAAACTCATGTTAATTTGAGCACTACAGTAGTTTCATACATCTTAACTTTAGCAGAAATACCTGAAAGTATTTAACTTTTATACTTTTAGCAGCACAATAATCCATTTTCTTTTTGTTTTCCACAGATCAACTTCCTGATCTTCATCCACATTATCAAAATTCTTGTTTCCAAACTCCGCGCACACCAAATGAGATACACAGATTATAAATTCAGGTGAGTTTAAACATCAAACAACTTTTCCTGCAGACTTTTGGGTTTTGCTTGTTCTTGGAGCTTAGTTTGTGTTTTCTTTTGTTCCTCAGGTTGGCAAAGTCAACTCTGACCCTGATCCCACTTCTGGGGATCCATCAGGTGGTCTTTATCTTTGTGACGGACGAGTCCACCAAAGGAACCATCAGTTTACGTCTCACAAAACTCTTCCTTGACCTCTTCTTCTCCTCATTCCAGGTTGGAAAACAAACCAACTTCAAAGTTAAACCCAAAGCCATTTCTGCACTCACTCTTCATTTTCAGGAATCCACTGATTCCTAATTTGGAGGCGTTGTTTTCAGCCGGTGTCAGAACGGATTACTTTAATACACTGTAAATATCCATACAGACCGTTAACCACTGTGTTACGCCGACACGATGACAAAGACCTTAAATCTTAGGGGACAGAGAAGATGGATGAGTCACAGAAACAGAACAAGAGACAGGATGGTGTAGAGATGATCCCTGAAGATAAAAGAGAGGGAGACACATGTGCATCTGTGCGTTCTTCAAAACACAGACCTTAATCAAATGCATGTGGTTGTTCATCACATTCAGTAAAAACCCAGTTTGATTTTAACATTAGTGTTTTCGTCAGCTGTGAGTATATTTGCTATATTTACTGTGTATTAGTAATCCTGCATTCATGAAGCATAGTGTTCATTCATCTCGGTAGCATCGTCTTCATAAAGACACACAGCTGCACAGCGAGTTGTTTTCTTTGTAGCACACAGAAAATGTGTCAGATATTCTGGAGCAGAGCAGCTTTGCAGCTGTTGTTGAAAAAAATATTAAAAACAGATTTGATTTAGCTGAAGGGACTAAAGTGCAGCAGGCAGAAAAAAATCCTCATATAAATTTGTATGAAAGAATTACAAAAAGTAACTTCTTTTGTCTTAAACTAAGTTTAGGGGTTATTTGGGGCCAATCTGAAGTAAGATGATGTGCAAAAGTTAGAAAAAGGTAGAATCTTGTCTGTATGTTGCAGAGAGCAGTTGAAGCCAGCTCTAGTCTCTAAAGCTTCACAGCAGTTCATGCAGCATTATTTTATAAACCATTACTGGAGGTTATTTACATGCATGAATATCACCAGCAGCACATTGTGTTACTGCAGGTGTGTCAACAGGATTTTCCTAATAGTTTTTCCAAAATGACAACAAAACAGATGATGGTGGGTTCTAAGTAGAAATGGTTTCAGGGTTAATGCCATTTTCAGATTTTTTTTTCAATTCTGATTCTGCTGAATATTATTCCTCATGGAAGATCAGCATTCACTAGCCTGGAATAGCACTTATTGGTGGAGGGTTCATGGACTGGAAAAACGTTGGAATCACCTCACAGAATCTTAGCTGATTGTAATCACCAGATGACAAATACTTCTCTGTTTATAAAATTGTGTTCATATGAAATTTAGGAGATGAGATACGATGGTCTTGGATTCATTATGAGCGGAAAAAAAACAACCAAAAACTCTAAAGCAGATTGCTCCTGCTCTTTAAATTTTATAGCAGAACATGCATACATTATTTTCTAAACTTTTACATGTTCCACTTAATAAAAAATATGCAGTATAAGGTTATTTCTGCAGAAACATTGAGACGTTTCATGCCAGCCGTTGCCCCCTTGATGCACTAGAAGTCTAGTCCTTTGTTAACTGCAGAAATTGACGCATCCCAGAAGCCAAACCTATCTCTAGAAGCTCTCCCAGAAGCGGTACACTGCACCGTGCTGCTTCTGGGACGCACCTGAAACTTTCCACGTTGCGGCTGATTTGAATCACCCCCACAGACAATAATGGATTATATTTGAAGCAGCGACGTTCTGCTGCCGTTCTGCACCACTGATGCTTCCAGTGTGAAGTAGGGGTAATTCTCCCTGCTGGAAGTGCCAAAACAGATCAGTTTCTTTTATTTGAAGGATTTTAATTTATTAAACAATTTTCTTCTACTCTATTTCTGTCTTTAAATAATATGAATGGTATTGGTTGTCTTCTCAGGGTCTTCTGGTGGCCATCTTGTACTGTTTTGTCAACAAAGAAGTGCGTATCCTCAGCTGCATGACGTTTTGTCATCCACAGATGTTTCTGTTACACCTGCTGATATTTTATTTGGTTTTGCTTTCTCTAAAGGTGCAGTCTGAGATCCTGAAGAAGTGGAAGCGCTGGAAACTAGGGAGGAACATTGAGGAGGAATACCGCCACACCTACAGCAATACCCCCAACACCAAGACGGGCAGCCTGCTGAACCACATCTCCCAGCTCTCTCACCTGCCAGACATCACCAAGTCCTCTGTTCCGGTCTGCAGCCCAGAAGAGACACACATGCTTGTGGCTGGCTGCAACAACGGACTGGTCCACAGGAAAGGAGGAAGTGACTGCTCCTCCCAGCAAAACGAAGGAACCAGCAACTGCACACTGGTGGAAGATATCGGCATCACCGATAAGCTGCAGTGTTACGAGGTGCAGATCGGTAATGTGGAGAGCCATCTTTGAATGACATGGAAATGTAACTTAAGGAGAAAGTTGGAAGTTTAGGCTCTTGTCAGGCTCTGAGTGACGGTCGTTAGATGTTAAGAGATGAGCTAATTGGGTCTCTGGTAGAAGCGGCCCTTAGTGGAGAGGACAGAGTGGTCAGCTCTGGACAGCTCTACGGCAACAGTCTGAGACACTCAGGGAGCTGAATCTTGTGAATGGACTTCTCTAGAAGTTTGACAACAAACCATGTGAAGCTGCTGCCCACTGAACAATTCTCCAACAGCATCTTGAAGCAGAAAAGACATTAAAAAGAAAAAAAAGACATAAAACTACAAAAGAAACATGACAAGAAAACAGGGTTCCATCTAAAAGCCTCTGCTTCAATGTTTGCTGTCTGACAAACACACACACACACACACACACACACACACACACACACACACACACACACACACACACACACACACACACACACACACACACAATAAGACCAAACAAATCACACAAAAAGAAGTCCAATGGTGTGTTTTTTTTACGGTGTATGCTTTGCTCTGGTATGTTATCTTGTCTTTACTGATCTTAAACAGCCTTCTGTTCTCAGAACATCATGCAGTAAGGTGACCACAGTGTTAATGTCCATGGGAACCAGGCAGCTGCTCACCCCAGGTCCTCCCTGGCTTACATTGGCTTTAAAATGAAGTCAAGGTTGGCTAAGAAGCAAAATAGGAGTGCTACAGCTTTAATTGTTAATTTCAACCATGGTAAAAAAAAATGAATGAAAAGGATGAAAATACACAAAGGAGGTGTCCTGTAAAGCTGCTCATGCATAAAACCTGAATCTGGGTTTGTTGCTCAAAGTGACAGCGCCTCTGAAAAAAGTTTTTCTTTTCTGTTAAAGTGTTGATGTGCAGATTTACTGAGCTGTGGTGCACCATCCTCTCAACATGCATGCCATAAAGTGCCACCAAATCAAGTCAGACAAGTATGAGTGCATGCACCAAATCTCTCTATGGACCGTGTTGAAAATGCAGCCAAATGATGTGAAGACAACAGCCTAAAAGTAGAACAAAACGACTCTAACAAGCATTCAGAAGAGGAGCGTAGAGGTACATTAGCATGTGGAATAATAAAATGCAGCCACATGCAAACCATTAATCAGTCTGAGTTCCTATAAACCATCAGAACTAACTGAACTTGACTTTGTATGTATAACTATTTGCACAATGTTAATTTATAACTGGTAAATATTGTGTATATACGTGTGTATTCATGTTGATGATTTTATTTGAGTGCATTCAAATTCCTTTATGCCTTCTAGAGAGAAAGAGAGATAGCGTATGTGTGTGCATAAAAATATTTTTGAGGTGTGAATGGAAGGAATTTCATTATGTGTGAGTGTTTTGCAACAAAATGAATTACTATCAGCAGCTAAAAGGCTTTTAAACCAGTGGAGCACAGAGTTCAAAGGTCAAAACAAATCAGGACGTTCCCAGAGGTTCTGCTTATTTGGGGCAAGGAGAAACAGCTCTGTCTTTTATTATGAAGCCAGGCTCCTGATGTAGCGTAGAGCAAATTAGAGCACAACAGCAACATTTTTGTCATGTCAGATAATTGCTGTGCTTCAGCCAGTTGGTGGAAAAAATACAAGAAAATGCAGGCGGAAGCTATTTTCCATCAACATCTGCTGAGAGTTGTACTAAAGCATGCAGACGTCCAATAATTGTGCTGGGAGCAGGAAGCACACACGTGTGCTGCAGCGGCGACGCTGCACACTCACATGGTGATAAAGGATTGTTTGTATACATGGAAGATAAAAAGTATTTAGTAAATAAACTTGATAACTTGTGGCCGTATACGTGTGAATTTGGGTCACTCCCCTTCCCTGGACCAAAGTGGTTCTGTCTGAATGTATTCTTTGAAAGTTTCTGTTTCTCTCCTCCTACAGGTGGGTATGTACAGTGTTAAAGTGTGGACACCAGATCAGATCAGTGGACCAACGCTGACTGAATCCAGGTGTAAACTGGTCATCATATATTGTATTCTCTCTGTGCAAATGGTGAAAGAATAAATTTAGTGTATGTGAAAGACGGTTTAATGTGAAGCGTACTTTTTTATTGTTGCACCAAACTGATCTTTCTTTTCTATTATGTCTGCTGGCATTGCATGTTGGAAGCAAAACATTTAAAACATTTTTGATTTATACTGGACAAGTTGTGAGACCATCTTTTGTATCTCACTCTGGACTGCAGGGTGTTCACAGTGAAAACGTCCTGGGAATATCTGGAGAGACGAGGTCTGGAAAATGTTCTCGGGAGAAATAACAATAAAGTTCTCCTTTAGCAGGATAGTGTAGCTGCAGGGAGAGTAAATCCTGTAGTTTTGATTTAGTGTTCTGAGTTCATTAGGTGAGAAGAAACCAGCAGGCGAAAGACTGAAAATGTTTTGCTCTGAAGAGATAAATTTCACTCATCTCTGTCAGTGACGGATTAGTGAGACGTTCTGTGGGATTTTCCGACCCACGCTCTCAGAAAAGGAGGCATTGTGGCTGCTTCTTCAGCAGTTTGGGATGAATGTAAGAAAGGCAGACGGTTTCACGTTTTGTCGTCATATTTCTGACTGTGGTAAATGAATCAAGTCGTTTCTCTCAACAGTTATGTGGCTGTTTTAGAGCAAGACAACACAGGCCATTAGTAGAGAAAATAACAGTGTTCAGCAGAAAAGAGGAAAGTGTTCTCTCCTCCCTGCATGATGCTCATGAGGTAAACGTATTGGGGGGAAAGGTCAGGGTGTGTGTTTTCCCCCTGAGGCCTGGGAACTGAGCTCGTGTCCTGATGTGGACAAACTGATTATGTGTGAATGAGCCATAAAGCCGGTAAGTTATTTTCCAACCTCCAGCTCGCTGACAGGCATTTGTGGCTCTTGTGCTGTCATTGGTTCCCTGGATCTTCTGTGTGGCACAGCTGGAGATGAATCACGTGTTTGTAGCACATGAATATTAAACATATGTCTGTGGCACAAAAATACAATATGTGAGACTGTATTTGTGGCAGGTGTGCTGGACCAGAGCCAAACAGATGTTAATATATGAAGCTGTTATGATGTTTTTTTTCAGGTATAAAGAATGATAATTGCATAATGCAATTGAAAATCTGATAAAGGCATTGTGTCATTTCAGGACGTGAGTGAAAATGCAGATCTGAAATGGGAAATCATTTCAAAACAAGTCTTTAGTTTGACACTGCCCAGTAATGAAATATCAGAAACAGTCAAAAATCAGTGTCAGGATTTTTAAATTGTCAGATGATTTTAACCCTTAAATGGCCTTAGTGCATTTTGTTTGTGCTCTAACACCAGAAACGTTAGAAAATTAAAGGGTTATATGAGGGTTAAACATCAGCATTGCAAAGCAAATTGAGCCAATGGTAGAATTAGCCAATCAGGGGTGAGAGGTGCCAGGAAAGACTCCAAATCCTGCCGTGTTCTGCTCACCTCTCCTCTGGTTCACTTCTAGTTCCTGAAACAGGAACACTGCAGATGTGTTGAATAAATGAGTGAACTTGATCTGTGAGATAATCCTATCAGATAATCCTATCTTTTGTGGTGTGTTACGAGCGCTGTGGTCTGATTGGAAGCACGCTGGGATCGCTCCAATCATAAATCCTGGTTTTCAAACAAGTTTAATTGTCTTGGTCTGATTTTTGGGGATGAATGAATATGCTGCCTCTAGATTGTGACTTGTGGCCAATCAGAAAGTGAGGTGATGGAAGCACGCATCACGCTCCTCCTTCTCACATTTGATCTCACTAGATGTTCTGCCTGCTGAGGGAATGTCTGTGTGTGAAATCGGTTCATGTGTTGTGTGTGTAGTTTTTGTTGTGATGCGTAGAACTCTAGACCAACCATAGCAGTAGCAACAGAGTTGGCTTTCATGCTTCTGATTGGTCCTAGCACTGTCCAATTGCATGCTGAGACAGTTTGAAGGACAACTGTAGATTCCGGCCCACATCTGGGTTGTTTCAATGGGCGGTGGCCAGACTATATATTTACACACATATATATATATATATATCGTTGCTTGCCAAGCTAGCACACCACACACTGTAGGACTAAAACTGATACATCTGTGATTTTCATCACCACGTGCGGTCTCTCATTCTTGGAAAATCACACAACTATTTAAAATTCTGCTGTATGAACGGGGTTTAAAGAAAAGACACATTGAACCTAACAGGTTTGTTTAATCAACATAATTTGGAAACATTAGAAAAAATACTTTTCTTGATTTTAACTAATTCACTTTAAAATGATCAATTATGAGCCTCGTTTCTTGTCCTTTTAATCTTCTTTTCAGACAGCTTTGATTCATTACACCCGTCCTCCTACGCTGAGTGACATTTCTAAGCACTGGCAAACCAAAATATGCAAACCTGAATGAACTCGATAATCGTTCAGAGGATACAAAGGAAAACCAAACCCCTCTCTGTTAAGTCTGAAAACAGCCCGAGGCTTAAAGATGTATTACAATACGGTCAGTCTGACCACTTGTGGAGTATATTTATTTTACTTTGGCTGTATTTAGGAAAGCATTTTGTTACAAGAAAATAAATCTTTGACAGATTATTTAGAAATGACTGGGATTCATTTTTCTGATTTGTAAAATTAAAGATCCAAAGTCAGGTTCCAGCCTACTTGGAGGCACTTATCATCTTTTATACTTTTATACTGATGGTTCGTTCATTCCCCAATTACTCTAAACCATTCATGGTTACAAAATGTATAATTTTGAATTTAAATGACGATTACATTTGCAAACCTACAAGCAAAATTTCAACACAATAACAACTTAAAACTGCAAAGATTTTCTGTCAATAAAATTGTAGCCAGAACAGCATAAATGATCCATGCAAAAATAAATAAATAATAAAATATCATGTTTCTAAACTGGCATGCTGTCACACAAAATGAGTATAATTTATCCTCCTTCATAGAAGATAAGAGCGAGGAGCAGATAGAGAGGTTTGGTTAATGTCCGAGCATTAGAGCTCATTAGCTTTATTTGAGAGGTCCTCTTGTTGTGTCACTGTAAGCAGAACAGAGTCCCATGAGTCCACACAATCTGGGCCAAAAGACAATTGACTAACGTCCCCATGTAACACGAAGAAGACTCTCTCAGCTTACATAGACGCATCTGAGAGCTCCTCACCGCAGCCAGTGTGTCAACACCCCGACGCCGTCTGGTCAGAGGCACAACAAATTAAATCAACTAAATGTGCAATCAGGTTGCTGCAGTGGAAGACAGGATAAGCTGAACAAATCCAATAGCTCAGATAGCGTGGTGTTTTATAGCAGAAACACACCGAGGAAGAGCAAATGACGTGGCTCTGGGTAAGTTCACCGGCCTGGCCGAGAGTCCGATTACCCCAGAAAACACACACACACACGCACACACACACAGTTCCATGTAACATTCTGTTTTCTTTGAACATGAAAATAATCAGAGGAATAAAATAAAACTATTCTATGCAGGAGATTTAAAAGATGAGCTGATTTGCTTCAGGGAGAAATGAGATGACTGACAAAATGCATTACCTCTGAGTTCCTGGATTAGTGGAAACTTACTGGTTTTATACACAAGCAGAGACTAGAAAAACAAATCAGAGAAAAGTCACATTTACCTTTTAGAAATAGTTCACATTATTTGAAAGAAATCTGGGAAATAAAAAATAAATAAAACCATTTTTATTTGAAGATTTAAGCCTAAAGTGACTTAACTTGTCTTTTTTCCAGAAATAGAGAATTTTTATAACAATAGAAGACAAATAAAAAGCTCAGAAGGAAAGTTTACAGATATTAAAACATTTAAAATCAGATATTCAAATAAATTCAAAAAGGCATAAGTTACAAAGTCCGCTGAAAATGGCTCACACTCAAGATCATTAACGCCATTATGGCGTTTTCCTGTTTTCTGCCTGTGTCCTTTGACCAAACAAGAAAGTGAATTAATTTTCCAAAATACCAAATTTCAAAATTTCAGCAAAGCTGGATCCAATCAGCAGTTATCAAAACAATCACATATTTGATCCCATGGTGAGAAACACTTTGTTCCAGAACTTGGCCTGGTTGCCTTTTTCAGAGAGAATAAAATAAGAAAGGACATCCAGACCCTTCACAGATATTAATAAAAGCTAGGGTCTAAACGCTTTTGTGATTACTTCAAAAGCTCCAACAGCAAGGCAATTGTGCACCAAATTTGTTCCCTCAATTGATTTCTTTTTTGTGTAATTTAGGACAGGATTTGACTTATTTTGTTCCTTTAAATTACAAACAATGACACTAATAAATGGCTGTTAAACTCTGCATGCGAATATGCTGCAGTGCTTCTTCCAGCAGATGAAACGAAAGTAATTTGTCTTACTTTAGCCGCTCATTGATTGATTTACTTTGATGCATGAGATGAATGATTAAATATGTGGAGATAATCAGTGGATTAATGTATGCTAATGCTGCAGTCATGATGATATATTTCAGCTGGCGTTTGTGATTTGCCTAACAGTGTTTTGGTAAGCAGGAATTATGTCTGACAGGCTGCACAAGCAGGACGTTTTATTTGCGTCGGCCTGAGAAGCTTTGTGGAGCGTTGTCCTTTGACAGATAGATTTGTGCTGCTGAGTGGAAACACTGGCATTCAGCAAACACCCAGAGCGCTTATTTTGACAGGTTAAAAAAGAACAAAACAGAAAAGGTGTACGGACAGGTAAAAGAAAAAACAGATGGCATTTCAAAGTAATTTTAGGTTGCTGCAGAAAATAGGTTTAAAGTGACAAAAAGGTTTCTGATATTGTAAAAGCAAAACTCACTGAGTTTCATTCAGCAGCACAGTCCCACATGACCTTTCCTTGTTCTTGTCCGTAAACCACTCACTGTGTTGAGTCCAAGCTAAAGCAGCTCTGACAAGCTGTGTCCATTCTGAGTCTCAGCAGAGGCTGCAAGTTAACGTTACAAAACAAGTGTGCAAAGCATCGGGTCCACTGAGGGGTCCAGGATGGGTCGGAGCCTGTTGTCGTGGGCCCAACAACCCACACCGTTCCAGACCATTCCTCTCAATGGAACCCAAGCATGAAGATCTGAAGAGAAACTTTTTTCCAAAGTTGAGTTCTAAAGTTCAAAACATTGCCAAGATGTTGTACCATGATAAAAATATTCATAACATACCTTTCATATTTTTCTTTTTGGCACAGGCATGACTACTAAACAACAAACAGATGAGCAAAGAAGTGCTTTCACAGAGCCTCCTTTCTAAACCTCTGACAAAGGAGGCTAATACTAACATATGTGTTGCCTTAATACAATAATAAATTCAATGGAACCGCTGGTCTCCAGTGACTGGGTCAGGATAATTAATCACGTTCACGTCTGAAAATGAGTTTAAGTAAAAGCAAAGCGAGACTGAACTCACTAAAGTTGGATTTATTTAAAATTAGTTAATGTGCAATAATATTTGGGTGGGACATTAAACAAATTTGACCTCAGCTTTATCAGATTTTAATAAGGAAAGTTATTGGGTCATTGTTATTTGCTTCAGTGTCTAAATATTTCTGCTGTTTGGTAATTGCAGCATGTGGAAAACCTGAAGAGTTTGGAATGCCAGACCCATGTTGGTGTTTTTCAGAGGAATGACAGTAGTCTTAATGGTCTGGGAAACTCACTCTCATATTTTAAGCAGTGCCGGTTCAACTAGCAGAGCGTATGGCCTGTTTCTGAAACAGTTTAATCTTTTGACTTCAGCTTTTCCGACCTAAAACGTTCTTTCTCTCTCTGAGGTAACATTATAAATCTGTCAGTGCACAGACACTAAGTAATAAAGGTGGCAATAAAAATGAAAACACCATCAAGTGTTTTCTTTCAAAATGATCCTCCCACGTTTTCCCATGTAGGAGTACCAGAAGATTGAAGAACTGATTAGGTTCTTTCTGATAATCTACAAAGATGATGATTTAAAGCTGCAATACGGAGGTTTCCCCTTTCAGGAATTATGTATGATTTTTCAGAAATCCATAAAAGTGATTGTCTTATCATGTAGTGTGATAAGCAATACGTTTTTTTCTTTTTGCTAAGCCCACTCCACATCCCGTAGAGCTCCATGCAACATGAACTGAGCGCCGGTCAGCATTAACCAATAGCATTAGACTACCGCTTATGTACAGACGTCAGTCACAGAGCGTGCTCAAGCATTTGAGGACGTACCTCGGCTGATGCAGAGTTGGCGACCTTTCTCACGGACAAGTAAGTCTTTAAAATATAAATATATGAATACACAACAAAACATGAGCATAATAATTATAAAACAATGTGTTGTAGCTCTGTTTGTCGGCTAGAGGAGCGCGTTCATGAATGAGAGTCGTTGGTTTTGGCCGTAAATACGAAAGTGAAAACGTTAAAGTGCGATATATTAGTCAGCCACTAGATGGTGCCGTCGGATAAAAAATACTTCAGACAGTCACTTTAAGTCAGTGATGCACAGATTTGTTAGCCTAGTGAACTAGACCAAATTCTTGCCTTGCAAGTATAATTCACTGTTTTTATCTTTTTATTTCAGAAAAATACTTAAAGCATTTTACAAGTTAGTAAACTTAATGTATGAGTGTGTTCATAAAAAGGTAATTAAAAACTGTTTGGAATTTGTAAAAAGATACAAAGTTCTTTTCAAAATTCTAAATCCTTTAAAAATATTAAAAATGGCAAGTGATTCACAAAATATATGCTAATTAGGCAGATAAAATGGATTTTACTCTAATTTGCAAAAACTCTAACAAGCCAAATCTCATCAATTTACTGTACATGTTTTGAGGATTAAGATCACTTAAAAATGGAAACAAGCTTTTGTTAAAGATGCTATATGTAAGATTTAAGTAAGAATGACATCCTGTGGTCAAATGTGGGTACTGCAGTCCATTTCTCTAGACAGAAAATGACTCTCTGGCTGTGTCCACATCCAGGGATTGCATACTCATGAGTACCCGTCCTCATTGGTCTCAGGAGAACGTGTTCTTCCGTGACCGCTTAGACCAGATGTTAACAGCTGTGAATGTGGACGTTCTAGCCTTAAATAAAAGTCCCGCCCCTACTCCTGTCACCTAGCAACTGCTTAAAGAAAATCTATTACAAAATATGGATCCACGATGCTGGATTATTCACGGTTAATTGTATAATTTATTTTATGATTTACCAATTTTATGAACTGTAATGACGAACAAGAATACAAAAATACATTACAGGCTTAATGAGAACGAGAAATGCCTAAAAACACAACCACTTCAGGCTTTTACTTTTTGTACAGTCAGATTTGAATAAACTAGTCGTACTGCTGCGTCTCCCATTTCTACTGAAATCAATCCTGCAGTGCATCACGGGAGTTATGGAGGTGAGGACTACACCGCACCCGTTCTCAAAATCGGGGAAAAGAAGAACGCATTTCAAGACCGCATTCTGAGAATTCTTGGAATTTGGACGGTCTTCGACGCGGCGCTGTGACGTCACTGGTCTTAAAATCCGACCTCATGAGAACCCCTGGATTTTGGACACAGCCTCTCACTACTGTTTGAGTTTGAGTGAGTTTGATGGCTGTTGCCATTTGTGGCTCAGCACCAAAATATTCTAGATCGCAAACAAATCTCTTTCATTTTCAATGGTTTTTTGTTCCTTTTTAACTGTGTTGGTATACAAGTTTATATATCTGTGGCTTTCCCAGTAGTTTTGTTCACAAAATGTATCAAATACAATAAGTAAAATGTCTAAGATAATATCACATTTACTTTATCTGGTAAAGAATATTTTATGACACAAGATTGGTGTATAAGCACAGTACAGGTCAGTACATTACAGGAGGGAATGATAACATCAGTATAAAAATAAAATTGGCCCTCTCTACCTGTAGATCCTCCAGGGCAGTAGACATGTATAGGACTGGATAAGGCAGGTGTCATAATGAGCAGTAGTTTTTTGACCCACATGCAGAATCAGCCCAGGACTCAGGAGAGGTAGATTAAACAAATGTATCTACAATTTACCAAACAAACAAAAAACGACAAATAGCTGGTGATCTGGTTTCCTGAAAGGGTGGATTCTGGGTTAGAGACTGATCTTAGGGGGGAGACTTTGGCAATCAGGTGAGCTCAGGAGAGTGACTGGGCAGTAGGTTGGCAGGTGTAGTTGGGCAGCTGAAAGTGGGCGGCAGGTGGATTGCTGGCAGCAGGGCGTGAATGCAGATGGAGCTTCCAGAAGTGATGGAGATGTTGGAGATGAGGATAAACCTGGGAGGCACAGGAGAACAAGTTAATAGGCAAAATACTTGAGCAAGATCACAAGAGGTTTTTTGCTGACGCTAGAATCTACCAAACGAGAGTAATCATCCAAAGTCGTCCTGCTGCTACTTTTATCCCAGGAGAATTGATGGTGGAATCAGGTGCAGGTGTACTCAGGGAAACGCCCACCTGCAGAAAAGAAAACACTCAAGGGTTGGTTAGATACCACTCACCCAGATCATATTCAGTCCATACAGATTTGGCTTTTAGTTTGCTCCTAAAACACTAGTTGTTTATCTCACCTGACAGACTGGTGCACCTCCTCCTCCTCCTCTCTGCTCCTCATTTTGCTCCCTATTTCAGTTGCAGTCTTGTGTCCTTTTAGCCACTCTTGACCTGTGATAAGACACTGAACTGAAATAGGTCAAAGGAGGTCCAAAAATATTAAGAAAGAGCAGGTCAGAGATGGTAATAGTGGGTGACAAGCTCGGTTTGTGGTGCAAATCAGACCCATCTGGGGTAATTAATCACTGTAATGTTGACAAATTGGCACAGTCAGTTCTCAGATCATAACAGAATGCACGCACACACACACACACACACACACACACACACACACACACACACACACACAAATACACGTACGCATACACACACATGCGCGCACACACACACTTGTGTGTTAGTTTTTTATTTACTTTTGTGTTTACATTTTTGGGGTTGTGATTTCATTGTGCTAACTTGTCTGCATTTTCATTATTTATATCAACATATATTTTCACAGTTTTTGCTGGTGAAGGAGAGATTAAAATACTGGTTAGACATCAGTTGGAGAACGGCCTTTTATTCTACGCTAAACATCAAAAATAATCTTAGGGAACATTAACAATACCCTTGCTGTGGACTTCTCTTAAGATCTTGAGAATTATTATTATTGTCCAATTAAGCTGTAAATTAATGCTGTCATGAGAAGAATTTTTTTGTAGATTAATTAATTATGACCTGTAATAAATTAATCTAATTAATCTCTTTTTTAATCTCACCTACTAATGGCTGAGAAAAGCCCTCATTTTGATGTATTTTTATTTAAATTCATTACATTATTGTGGCAGACTAAAAGATTAATATATAACAAAAAACTGGCTTTATAAAGTCATTTATTGTTTAACAGACTTCTAAACTTTCCTTTTACATCACCATGGTGGAATAATACTGTGCTCTTTTGTCAGTCTGGAATAATTAGAAATTAAAAATAAAACATCAGGTCCATACAGAATAATCTAAGTTAAGGAACGCTTTAGTGAGCAATGCAAATAGTGATCACAGAACTTGTTACTAAAACATTTATCTAAAATTAAAATAAACCTGTAAATTACAGTGCTGTAAGTTAGCACATCAACACTGACAGTTTATCACAAAACAAAATGCTAAAAAAGCATTAAGCACTCACTCTCTCACTTCTGATATGTGGTATGGCATGATGGTTAAAAATAAATATAATTACATTAAATAAATAAATAAATTTAAAATAAAAAATCCCAACAGGTAGGCTAGAAAAGTCCCAGTAAAGTTATAGATTAAAAATTAGATTAATGCGATTAAAAAAAATAGTGCAATAAATGTGGCTGTAATTAATTAATCTCAATTAATGCAATAATTTCACACCCCTACTGTAAATCTGTTAATTGACTACATGTGAAACTGCTGATTTGGAGTGGAGAAATAAATGATTGTTGAGTCATTTTCATTCGAATGCTTATAATAGGCTGGGAATGGAAATCTTTTGGTTCTTCAACCTCACCAAGAATTTTTTTTCACCAGCCACCACTGCACCTGTGTCCACACTACAGAGGTAAAGAACAGGAAGAACTTTTATTTTATTTTTTTATTTAACCTTTATTTAACCAGATGAGTCGATTGAGAACTCATTCTCATTTACAACGACGATCTGGCCAAGAGGCAGCAGCAACAGACACATAGTTAGCTTTACACAAACAGATAAGATAAAAAACAGATAAAATAAAAAAAAATAAAACCGCAGATAAAGATAAGATAAAACAGCTAGACATAAAAACAAAGGACTGTTCTCATATATAATATGTACAAGCCATCAAAACAGACTTAAAACAATCTTTAAGTACTCAGAAGCAGGCACATTGATCAGAAACTATTGAATGCA
The DNA here is from genome assembly GCA_006937985.1 of Aphyosemion australe. NCBI lineage: Eukaryota > Metazoa > Chordata > Actinopteri > Cyprinodontiformes > Nothobranchiidae > Aphyosemion > Aphyosemion australe. The sequence goes on along the minus strand of SSNS01000016.1, from coordinate 2,811,351 downwards.
TTGAATTATTGAAGGTAGATAATGGAACGTAGGTAGTGAGCTTTAGTGATTTTTGCAGTTCATTCCAGTCATTGGGAGCAGCAAACTGGAATGAGGAGCGGCCAAAGGAGGTGCGAGCTTTGGGAATAACCATAGAGATTAGGTTACTGGAACGTAAAATGCGCTGGTTGTTGGAAGTGATGAGTAATGAGCGAAGATATGACGGTGTTCTACCGATGATTGTTTTGTATATAAATTGATACCAATGTAACAACCTGCGGGAATGGAGTGATGGCCAGTTAACGAGTGAGTACAGATCACAATGATGAGTAGTGAAAGGGGCACCAGTGATGAAACGGATTGCTGAGTGATAAATGACATCAAGTTTATGAAGACGTTTTTTGGAAGCAGTCCTATAAATGATGTCACCGTAATCTAAGATGGGAAGGATTGTCAATTTGACCAAGGTTTGCTTTGCAGAATGAGTAAAGGATGACCTGTTGCGGTACAGAAACCCAATCCTTGACTTGACTTTAGAGAGTAATGAATTAATGTGAATGTCAAATGAAAGTTTGCTGTCAAGCCAGATACCCAGATACTTATAGGAACTGACAAGTTGTAGTTCTGTACCATCCAGGGAAACAATACTAGTGTGGCAAGTTGATTGTGGTAAGTTACGGTTGAAGATCATGAACTTTGTTTTACTTGTGTTTAAATGAAGGTGAAGGCTGGAGGAGGCATGTTGAAGACAATTAAAGCTGTGCTGCAAGGAGGACAAAGCTGCATTCAAAGAAGAACTGCATGCATATAAAATGGTGTCGTCCGCATATAAATGTATATGAGAACTGTCAACAGCATGAACAATGTTATTGATATAGATTTTGAATAAGGTTGGGCCCAGTATTGACCCTTGAGGAATGCCCATAGTTAGCGGTAGAGGAGCAGATTGGTAACCCTCTGTTCTCACTGTTTGCATACGGTCTAAGATATAACTTCTAAACCATGCCATGGATGCCTGAGAAAGTCCTATATGTTTGAGCTTGCTGAGTAAGATGTTATGGTCTACAGAGTCAAAGGGTTTAGCCAAGTCAGCAAACACAGCTACACAATATTCCTTATTGTCAATGGCACATATGATGTCATTTAGCACTTTAAGTGTTGCAGAGACACATCCATGGCCAGTTCTGAAGCCGGACTGCATGGGGGTAATAATACTGCTGGATTCCAGATAGTGAGTTAGCTGTTTGTTGACTAACTTTTCAATGACTTTAGAGAGGCAAGGCAAGATAGAGATAGGCCTATAACAGCTTAGGTCTGAATGATCTCCCCCTTTAAAAAGTGAAGTAACAGATGCAAATTTCCAGTCCTGAGGAAATGCACCAGTTTGTATGGACAGATTAAATAGATGGGTAATAGGTGCAGCAATAACATGTGCTGCAATTTTCAGAAAGAAAGGGTCAAGAGTATCCAGTCCAGCTGATTTATGAGGATCTAACCTGAGTAACTCGTCAAGTACCTCATCTACCTGAAACAATTGAATGGAGAAACAGGAATTGGTTGCGGGGAGGGAATCATTGCATATAGCTGAATGGAGGTCAGAGACCCCAGAGGTGGATGAAGCTGTAGCAAGGGCATGACCAGACTTGATAAAGTTATTATTGAAGGAATTTACCATTTTAGTTTTATCTGAGACAACAATGCCCTCAGATTTGATTGCATTTGGCAGGTGTGAGGACTTACTGGTATTTTCCATAGTCTTGACAGTCTGCCAGAACTTTTTGGGGTCAGAACTACTCATCAGAAACTGGTTCTTATAATATTCAGATTTTGCTTTTCTGATTGACTGGGTACATTTGTTCCTTATAGATCTGAAGGATTGCCAGTCCCTGATATTCTTGGTTGTCTTTGCTCTTTGCCAGGATTGATGTTTTAGATGAATCAGTTCTGAAAGTTCAGTGTTGATCCAGGGACTGAAACCATTTTTAACACTGACTATTTTTAAAGGAGCATGTCTGTCTAAAATCGAGATAAAAGAGTTTCTGAAATGTGACCAAGCATCCTCGACAGTGGGTATGAGGCTAATTCTATGCCATTGTTCTTTTGCCAAGTCACGTAAAAAGGCCTGCTCATTGAAGTTTTTTAGCATTCGCTTTTTGATAATTAGGGGAGGTTGTTTAATGTTAGTACCATTGCGGACACAAGAAGTAATACAATGGTCACTAAGGCTTTGGCAAAAAACTGCAGATGAGTATTTTGTTGGACTGTTGGTGAGAATTATATCAATTAATGTTCCATTGTTGAAGGACTTGTTGGTAAATCTAGATGGAGATTGCACAATCTGGGAGAGGTTTAAAGAGTCCAGCTGAAGTTGCAGGGAAGTAGACGGTTTAAGCATGTCCCAGTTCAAATCACCTAATAACAAGAATTCAGAGGAGATGTAAGGGGCAATGAGTTCACTAAGAGCAGACAGGGCACAGGCTGGGGCAGATGGGGGCCTGTAACAGCCAGCAACAACCAAAGAGTTGTTCTTTGAGAGACTAATTTTCAGTAACAGCAGCTCAAACTGTTTGGGCAAGGATTTAGATAATGTGACTGAGCATTGCAAATTGTCCTTACAGTAAATAGCAACCCCCCCACCCTTGGTTGGTCTATCCTGACGAAATACATTATAACCAGTATGTAGGAGTTAATGGGATTTCATCATTAAAAGCTCTGTATAAGATGTAGAAGGACAACTCGTTCTGAGATAAAACCACAAACTGAGCAATAACACACTGGCTGGAATGGATTTTCCTGACCTCTGAAATCAATAAGCCGTTCGACCATGAGCAGATGGCCTGGCATCTGTGTGACCTTCCTAATTGAACTCTCTGACCAAGCAGCAACCTTCTTGGTCCCCACTTTGCCTGAAGGACCAAATTTAACTTCCTGCTTCAAGTCTCCTGACTAAACTGATGGCCTCTTTAGCCTGCCGTGGCCTTGTTGCACTTGCTGAAGTCGTCCGGCAGCACTTTAGTTTCATGCAAATCCACTTCCTGCTGCTTCACACCAAAGAAGAGTCAGGTCCAGTGAACAGAAGCTGCCAGGAGATTAAAACGACATGCTCAGCTCTCTGTGCATTCATTACCTCAACTGCCAGGCAAGAGAGTACAGATGCAGAACACAACACTGAATCTCCTGGGTAGGAGCTTGTAAACAAACAAACTAAATAATTACCATTTGGATTTTCTATCAGTCCACATTCAGGTTGTTTTGAGCAAAAGGCTGAAATTTGCCTGCTATGACTTTATCTCTGCTCATTAATGGTTATCGCATGAACCACATCCTTTGAGAGCACTAAATCCTTTCTGCCAGGGGCTCCACCTGAGCAGGAGAGTGGTGCAGGCAGTGAAAGTCTAAATGTAATGTTTTACAGGTCACTTACTTTCAGGTCAAATGTAATCTACTGCTTCTCTGATCATCAGTCACACGTGACGTTAACCAGAAAGGCTAAAGGAGGGACTGCAGAATATATTGAGCAAACCATGAAGTAAATAAAGTTTAATGTAAAATTGTAACAGACAAAACATTTCCAGGATGCAGTCCAAAATGCCTCGAAACATTCTCAGTTGCCCTGCTGGAGCCACAGGGCCTCTTTCTTATGGGGAGAAAACAGTCTCAATAGATTTGTGTAGGTACTCACACACACATCTAGATACACACACACAAATCTAGATACGCACACACAAATCTAGATACACACACACAAATCTAGATACGCACACACAAATCTAGATACACACACACAAATCTAGATACGCACACACAAATCTAGATACACACACACACAAATCTAGATACACACACACAAATCTAGATACACACACACAAAATTTAGATACACACACACAAATCTAGATACGCACACACAAATCTAGATACACATACACAAATCTAGATACGCACACACAAATCTAGATACACACACAAATCTAGATACGCACACAAAAATCTAGATATGCACACACAAATCTAGATACACACACATAAATCTATTGAGACTTTTTTTCTCCCCATAAATAATGCACTATAAGTAACATTAATAAAGGGACCCTTATTGTGAAGTGTTACCCAGATTTGGCATCTGGAACTTGGAGCTTGCATTATTTTCTGTCAGAAGAAATCTGAGAGAACTTTGCAAGGAGTCAGCAACCAACAATGCAAACATGTCAAAAAAAGAGATTCTCAGGTTCTGAGCTAGACCAAATTCTGTAAAATGAAGACACAATATGAGGAAATAATCACAATTACCATCAAGATGAACACTTACAGTAAGATTAAGTTGCTATAGATAGATAGATAGATAGATAGATAGATAGATAGATAGATAGATAGATAGATAGATAGATAGATAGATAGATAGATAGATAGATAGATAGATTTCAGCAGCAGAACACAAATGTTCCATGGTAGTTTAGATGGCAGCCTGACCCTAACCATAACTCTAACCTTATAGTTTTATTTCATTCATCCATCCCACTTATTCGGAATCAGGTTGCGGCGGCAGCAGCCTAAAGCTTGGTTTATGCTAGACGCATGTACATTCCGCGTGGAAATGAGACGCACGGATGGAACGCGCGTCGGACTTAGCAGCGTTTATAGTTCCTTCCTACCTTCTGCGGCTTGTCTCCGCTGTGAGCCAATATTCTCCCAGAGTGCGGGGTGGCATGTAGGCTCTATGGCATGCATTAAAACACTACACCATAGTAGAAGTAGAAATCACTGATGTTTTACACTTTTTTACTGCTTCCTCGTCTTTTCCGAGTGTGACAGCAATTTTACTCCACAAATTATTAACAATATTTTGATCACGGTGATCTTTATGAGCTGAATCATAGAGATGTTTGTATTTACGAACCTCCGCCACTACGAGCTCTTGCAGTCCACCATGTTTTTCCGCGCTGGACCGTCCGCGTAGTTAGAAAATTTCCTAGGTGCGCGGTGCGGAAACTTTGGGCCGCACGGAGGACACGCGGAGGGGCGTGGTTGCTAAAATGACGTAATTTTGCCGCGCGGAGCCTTGCGGACCTCGCGGACGCGTCAAGCATAAACCAAGCTTAAGCAGTGAGTCCCAGACCTCCCTCTCCCCAGCCACTTGGGCCAGCTCCTCTGGGGGAATCCCAAGGCGTTCCCTGGTCAGCCAAGATGCAGCACCAATCCGCCGATCGATCTCACGCTCCATCTTTCCCTCACTCATGAACAAGACCCTGAGATACTTAAACTCCTCCACCTGGGGCAGGACCTCGTCCCTGACATGGAAAAGGCAGTCTACCCTTTTCTGAAGACCACATTCTCAGATTTAGAGGAGCTGATTCTCATTCCAGCTGCTTCACACTCAGCTGCAAACACCTCCAGTTTTATTCTTTGTTTTGAATTGGTAAAGTGGATAAACATCCAGGTGATAATACTGCTGATCGTGAACAGTTCATCCTCAGAGATTGCACACTTGTATTTTACATTCAACGTGTGATTGCATCACCAGAATGCAGATTTAAACTGAGCCTCAGTTTAAAGCCATACTATGCAACTTTTTCATATTTTTAAATCATTTTCTTGAGCCAGTATGTGCTAAAATGACCCTTCACAGGGTTAGTGAAATGTCACTCAGACCCCCACATTTACCACATTTGCAACTTCACAGGGGCGGGCCGCTCCCTGCTGGCACTGCAGTCTGCTTCCAGCAAGTTTCCTGCATGTTTTAGATCATGAACACAGCTGATTTGTTTGATTTAGTGATGCACCGCTCCTGTAGACACTAATGAAGGCTGAGGAGAGATTTCAGCAGTTAGATTAAGATGTTAAAAAGATGAATGCACAGCGAGGAGATAAGTTTTACTTTTGCTTTAGCAAACGAACACTAGGGGGTGCTAAAAACAAGCCAAAACTTCCAACTGCTCGTTTAAATCTTCTCAGAAAGTTCTAGTTTCCTTGAAATGTCACAAACCACGTTTTATTCAAACATTTTATCTTGCCAGGAATACACAAGATCTTCTTCCATTAAAATGGAAAACAAACTATGGTTAAGACGTTCGTTCTGCTCCATATAATCACTAAGAAGCATAAAGCCACAATCCCTGACCTAAGACTCCTCTCCTCTCTGAGGTTCATGTCTGTCTGAAAGAATCTATAATGAAAAGATTAGAAAATATTAACATTCAGAGCAGAAACACTAAAGATTTTATCCTAAATCCCAGCTGCATTTGGAGCTGTATATGGTAGCTGCAGGGGCGTAGCACCGAATTCTGGGCCCTAGGTACAAGCCATCTAGGTGGGCCCCCACGCTCACTTGTTTAATATCTCTTGTGCACATCTTTTGTCATGCTATAAGACACGTTAATAAACATGATCTTAGTTTAACCTCTATATTGAGCAAATACAAATGCCAGCATAATAAAAGTGAAATCTCAGTGCTATCTGGAGAGAATGAGGGCCCTGCTGCTGCTGCATCTAAAGGGCCATGTGGTTCATGATGTTAAGCTTTGCTAATACTGATATATATTGTTGCAATAATGAAAGGCTAAATACATATGAAATGAAATAAACCAGGTTCTGTCTGTGAATGTAATGTACTCTAAATTTTATAATCCCTGCATTATCAACAAAATCATAAGATTGTCCATTTTCAATATCAAATATAAAGAAATGAAATATGATTCAACTGGAGAGGCAAAAGTGGCACAATTCAATAAATAGATAAAGCCCAAAATATTATGCTTAAATAATTATTTAAATATAAAGTTAATGGATTGTGTGTCAATAAAAATATTTAATTCATTTAAAAAATCATATATAATTGTTTCATGATTTAATTCATTGCTTCATGGTCTGTTCATCAATTTTTTTTTTCTGTCAACCTCACCCATCAAAGTCAGTGGGTGGAGCTAATCCTGATAACAAACATGGCAGCTCCCTTTATGAAAGATTCCAAGTTGGTGAGATATTTTAAACCTAACAGATAAAACAGACGTTGCTGACCCAGAATCTGGTAAAACAGGAATTTCCACGCTGATCAAGATGTTGACAGTAGTGCTTCATACAGGGTGTTATGTAGAAATGTGTAACACCATCAAGACTGTCCCCACTTCTGTAAATCATACTACAGTTACAGCCGTCAGGGTGTTCTCCCTAATAAAGCATAAAAATATCAACGTACAATAATAAAAATCTCTTCCAGTGAACACAGGAGAAACTTTAATAGTGATATTGAGCCATCCAGATGCATTTACCTGCTACAGTGTACTTAAAAACAAGATCTTCTTTTTAGTCATTTTCCTAAAACACTACACCTTCAACTACAGAGAAAATAAAACATATTTTTGTCCACTGGGCAGCACATCTGTACATAACACCCATATTGACCAAGCACATGCAGGAGTACTTCTACAGATATTCTGTAGTCTCTCAGTGAGGAAATTCCTCCTGAAATTCCTCTTGCACTGTTTTACCACTGATTCTGAGTCAGCAACTGTTTTACTTGTTAGGCTTAAAATATCTCTGACCAAGTCAATAAAAACCCTCTAACATATAAGCTGCCATGTCTGTTATCAACCTGAGCCTTGCTCACTGATTTTGATGGGCAAGGTTGACAGATAAAACAAAATCATGATGAACAAACATGAAATAATGAAATAAATGATTAAATATCTATAAATTAATTTTAATGAATTAAATATTTTTATGGTTCATGTAATTAAATATTTAAAATATTTAATGATACATTTATAAAATTAATTAATTAATGCTTTAGCTATTTATTGAATTGTGTCACTTTTGTCTCTCCATACTTTGCAACAAGAGCTCATGTAATAATTAGACTATGCCTTTTTCCAGCTTTCATTATGGGCCATCATTTATGGCCTAAAGTCAGTTACCTCCACTGTGGGCAGCTTTACCTTATAGAGTTAAAGTAGCTCATCTGGGATTAACAAGACAGTTTTTGAGCTCTGGTGCATTCAGGTGTTCGTATAGCATGATGACACTGGCAGCTTCACATTCCTGAGGTTACCAGGAATCCATCATACCAAGTTTGTCCTGATCCATGAGTGGGAGGAGCTGAAATATCCACACAGAGAGAACCTGTTTTTACTGCGAGGTCCGCGAGTTTATTGGCGGCGGCCGCGGTAATAATTCTAATAATACTAATGGATTTATAACTGATCTTGATGGTGAAACTAAAGGCGTTTAACACTGAACATGAATGCAGCTTTCAGTCTGAGAGCTAATATCAGCTCAAACTGGGTTCTGCTGCTGCTGCTGCTCACCTCTCTTCTTGAAAATCCTATACTTGCTTCTGTTCAACTAACTTTTTCTCCTTCTTTTCTTTTCTTTTCTTTTCTGGAAGCCAGGTTTCCCTTTCTTGGGGAAACACATGACTTCCTCCTGCCTCCAGCTCTACTGTCGGCGATATCAAGTCTCATAGCTGTAGATGCGGGGTGCAGCCCCTGGCCGCAGGTGTGGACTAAACCACTTTGCACATTTTTAAGGGGTGATAGATGCCTCAGAGTCAATTCAGTTATTTCTTTAAAGGCAAAATTCTGTTTTTTAACCTCTTTATCCAGGTAAAGGGAAGTTTATTAAGACATTAAGTAAGTCGGGGGGAAAAAAAAACACAATAAAACATTTTTATTCAAGGCTGTCTCAGGGCCCCTCCCTGCAGTGGGCCCTGGGTAAACGGTACCCTTCCGCCCCCCAGTCCGACGCCCCTGGGCAGAGTTAAAGAAACACCCAAATCATCTGTTACTGAGACTCTCGGCACTAAGAGAGGAAGTTTTAGTTTTAAACACACCCACAAACACACGTTTAAACTGTCCTTGGCATCAAATGTCAATACAAAAATAATCCTTTTGATTTAGGGATTAACCGATATCAATATCCTATATTAATATTGCTGTTATGGCCGATAACCAATATTTACTGATTATACCATGAATGCTTGCTGTATATATATGTATATATATATATATATATATATATATATATATATATATGTATATATATATATATATATATATACATATATATATATATATATATGTATATATATACACACACACACAGGAAGCATTCATATATAAATATATATAAATATAAATAACCTAGGCCTCTGTTGCTACTCGTTGCCTAGCAACAGGAGACCTGTTACTTAACACGATCTGTGGGCGTGGCCTATGCCAGTGGACCATATCAGTGGGCGGGGCCAGTATCAATGGGCGGGGCCTATGCCTCTATGACATCACTCACTCTATGGAATAGCTGACAGCTCAGCTCTCAGAAATCGTCAAGCGGTCGACGTGAGAACATCTCATCAAAACCTTCCCTACATCATATTTAAACGAACAACAATGCCAACTTTTATTGGAAAAGCACACAACGCTACATCCAAGGTGAATTTTTCTGCACCGTCAACAGACCCCAGGAAATCAAGAAACCAGGTGTCAGACTCCAATAATACGATGCATAAAATAACGAAGCCTCAAGTATTCGAAACTAGGAACCAGCATCCTAGAAGGAGCGATGCCATAGGTAACGGCTACTCGCCCACTTATGGCCCCAATCGAGGCAGAAATAACGCATATTCTCGAATTGGACCTCAAAGGGAATATGAAAATATTCCAGCAATCCCAGCTGCAACACCTGAACCGCAGGATTACAGTTGGGAAACAGAAACGGACGACACCAACGTTTGGAGACTTGACGAAACGTCCATAAATATTAACCAAAATTGCTCGCGTTATGGGCTCTGGACGCTTGAGGGGGATCAAGGTCAGGAGGATATTCCTGATATTTATCCTCGGGAATATTTGTGGAAATGTCCGGCCACAAAAGCAGCGGACTGTAAACCTGGAGAAAATCTGCTCAATGAAGATTTTCCAACCTTGGGCACAAATGGAGTCACAAAAAAGACTGAAAAACGAACGTGTGATGCCCAAATTTCAGCAAAAAACGTTTCTGCTCAAACCTCAAAGGGATCTGTGAGAGATGAGCAGAAACAGACAGAGAGAAAAAGTGTTCCTGAGGGCAAAGTGGAAGAAATTGGTTTTCTAGTCCCAGTCGGGCAAAATTCTGAAACGTGTCCCGCTGCAGACACGGAGCCCTTTCCACTGTATTTCCCAAAGAGGCTTGAAAGGGTTCGTAAGGGCAGAGTTGCAACATCAACTGAACCCTCTAAAAAAGTCAAACCTGCTCCAGATGCACAGACCCCACTGACTGTAACATCGAGTCAACAGTCTGAACAGCTCCAGTTAAAGAAAGAGGAAGATTCTGCTCTGGAGAGGCAGAATGCCGAGTTGAAAAAGCAGGTGGAGAAATTAACAGCAGAACTCTTGAAAACCAAAGCAGTGCATGCAGATGCCGTCCAGAAAGGCCAAGAGACGGCACAACTCCTGGATTTTGAGATCCAAGAAAAGGCCAGGATTCAGAAGATGCTAGAGCAACACCGGGAGGAAGCGCGCCATGTTAAAGATGCTTTCATTAAACAACAGGACTGTAATGGTAGACACAGCCATTTAATAAGCACTTTAAAAGAAGAAGTGGAGCAACTTAAAACCCAGCTTCGATCTCAGAAAACAGATCAAGAGAAGGAAGCAGGCGAACTGCAGGGTAAGGTGCGTCAGCTGAGCACAGCACAAACATTGGCTGCGACCAACATTGGTCAGCTGGAGGCATCGCTCTCTGCTGAAAGGAAACGGGCCAACGAGGCTGAACGGCACCTTGCTTGTTTAAAAACAGAAAACTCCCAAATGAAAGCTGTTGCAGAACGTGCTGGAGAAAAGTTCAAAGAGCAACAGCGGCTGTGGCAGGAGGAGAAGGTCTGTCTGCAGCGAAAAGAAGAACAATTAGCTGCAAATCTGGAGGCTGCAGTTAAACAAGCAGATGAGACTCTGCAGAAAGAGAGAAAGGACCGGTCTATAGTCAACACCATCCTGCTAAAGACTATCTCTGACCTCAAGAACACCGTTAAACAGGAAACAGAGGAGAGAAAGTTAGTCACAGAGAAAATGTTAGAAAAAATGCAGATTCTAGAGGAGCAGGTGGAAAAAACACAAAAACAAACACCCAAATGGAAATCTTTCTTTAATTTCTTTAGGAGGAAATAAAGTAAAGAAAGTTTTAGTTAGAAGAAGCAGATTTCAGACTGAGACAGGTTGTTACTGGCTGCATCTGTTCAGCTTTGTGTTATTAGATACATTATACAGTTATTAGAATAGAATAGACTTTATTGATCCCACAGTGGGGAGATTCACTTGTCACAGCAGCACCAACACTCAAAAGGTATTTAGAAGAAGATAAAAACAGGGGTACATGTATATACGCATAGGCAGTAATCTAGTATTGTTATTAGATACATAATTATTAGTTTATTAGATATATTAACTCATTCGCTGCCATTGACGACTATAGTCGTCTTTTCACATCCAACCGCTGGCTGCCAATCCCTTTGTTTACGGGGCGGGCGTCGGAGGAACAAACATCGCGTGTCTAAAGCGGATCTTCATCCGTGTATGTCACACGTCACGTGATCAGGAAGCGGAAAATCAATGGATTACGAGTTTGTTTTGGGACGCTGCTGTGAAAAAAACAATGCGCCGAACCGGAAATGCTTCTGCAGCAGCGCTTGGGCACCAGATTGTGAACGAACAGATAACGCTAGAAATACAGCGATTCTTCCTGATGTAAGAAGTGAGTCTACTCTTTCTTTTGATAGTTTTGGCGTTTACATGAGCATAGAGCACAATGTTCTGAGTCTTCAAAAAACAGTAAAAACGCTCAAAAACGCTGGCAGTCAGGGGCTTTCTGACCAGAAAACGGCTGGCAGTGAATGAGTTAATACTCTAACTCTAAGAAGATAGAAGATAGAAAGATATTATTACAGACTCAAGGTCCAGTTTACATTCAAACTAACAAATCCAGTATAAAATGAACCATGTAAAACACATAAAGATATAAGCTACGTGTGTGTTAACAGACAGCTGTACCAGTGTGTCTAAAGCTCAGACTGATGGAGAATGGCACTAAGGTTAATGTTGGACAACAATCAATACATTCTGATGCATTTAATCTGCTGATTCATTTATGTTTACAATTTCTCAAGGCAGCTTGAAGGGCGTTAACTTGTAAATATTTTACAGGAGGAAAAGTATCCAGATATATATCGTATATCGGAATTCACCTAAAATGTATGGAGATATAAGTTTTGGTCCATATCGCCCAGCCCTACGTCAAAGCAACACTTTTGAGACTATTTTGACTTTATAATCTACTGAAAAGTGTATTTTCACTCTAAAATGTGTCATAAGGAGACTTTTGGGTTATAAATGATTAAAAGTTCAGCAAATCTCACCACCTTTATGGATTTCTAGCATTAAATTAAATGTGTGCATCATTCTCTTACTAAATTCAGTTTTTCAAGACATTTTCATGATTTGATTGAAAAACGCTGTAAGAAAATCAAACCACGCTCATGTCATCATTCCAGTTGTAGAGGATGGAGTCCAGGAAGCGGCCCAGGGCTGCTTTACAACTCCAGACTTTTGATTCTAACGGAGGTTAAAAGAGCAAAGAATCAATTTGCAATTCAACCTGAAATCATTCTCTAAATCTGTTTCATTATTCAGGCCATGACATTTCTAAAATAAGAAATCAAAAATCTGGGCATCTGTTTGTAGTTCTTTCCTTGAATTTCTGAAAAAAGGCTTTTGTAACAGATGAACTTCTTTTTGTTGCAAGTGGCTGAATACCACAGCTGCTATCTGCCCAGATGGGAGGAATTAATGAGGAAACTTTTAGTGTTGGAAGGATTATTTTTTTATACAAGAATTGTCTTTCCGTGGATTTTTGGTATTTGTACATTGCATCCTCAACATTTAAAACCAGATTCTACTTTGATTTGCAGGATTTGATATTTTAAGGGTGCAGACTGAGGATTGATGAGGCAACCAGTGCAGCATTATGGGTGAAGTTAAAGTAGTCATGATTCTTCTGCATCACAATTATTCACCACCACATCTTTCACTGAGACAAAAAGAGCATCTCCCTCACCACTTGTCAATGCTGAGGTGCAAAACATGCAGGATCCTTATGTTAAAAAGATACTGCAGCATGGCGGAGAGAGTTAAGCTGTCTGCTGGAAGAAAAATGTGCAATGTCTGCTGAGAGGGTTTAGTGGTTTTCACCCTGTGAGTGAAAGGGAACTTCAAATCTCTGCTTCCATAAGGTTGTACTTTACACCATCCATCCCCAGCAAGATACCTATTTATTTACTTGGCATGGTTCTTACAGTGCCAGTGAGTAGTTGATGCTTTTAGGAGCTGGTCATCCATCGTCAACATGAACACTCAATGAAACAACACTCAGTTTTTCAGCTATCACTTTTTTAATTGCATCCTTGTGCCATAATTGGCCATCATGAATAGGAAACACGGTATTTACTCAGACTGAAACAGTGTTTGTCTCTCAACACGCAAAGCTTTTTAACTTCTTAACTTTTCTGAGAACATTTTGCTTCTTATCTGAGAAGCTTAGGTCACACTGAGTCTAAATCTAATTTAAATCTATCTAATAAAAAAACAAATTACAATAACAGCAAAAAAAAGAAGAACCTTCAAAGGGATTAATGAAATTCTATCTGATATAATCTAATTCATAAAATTGCAGCCTGTCAAGTTTTAAACTGGCTTCTTAATCGATTTGGCAATTCCCTCCAGAGTGTGTATGCTGTTGTTTGGTTTCCCTTGTGTTAAGGCCTGAACGCTGAACTGCACACAACACTCAGCACCACAATATAACAAAACATAACCACAACCTAAAAATAGGGAAGTTCCGATCATATTTTTTGGTCCCGAGTCCGAGTCATTTGATTTTGAGTATTTGCTGATACCGAGTCCCGAACTGATACTTCAGCAATCCCTTCTATGTAGAAGACCACAGGCGAAGGATGATGTTAAAGCAACATTCCGCAAGTTTTACACCTTAAAATTATGCTTTTTTGTAAAGTTTTTGCATCATAGTATTATCTATTACGTTAATTTTCATACCTGTGATAGTGTTGGGGGTCCCACGTCTGTTTACTGCGCTATACAGTTTTGTGCATCGGGTAGCGACGGAAGTACTCACTGGGTGTCGTTTTACGGCAGAATATGGCAAGCCAAAGGGATAAAAAAGCGCGCGTTATGTCCGCCAAAATGCGCTTCTTGAACGCGCGTTTTGACGCCAAAGGGGGCAAAAACTCACGTGTTCTAAAAGCGAGCATTATGTCCGCCAAAAGGCTCGTTCAAGACATAAGGCGCGTTTAGAACGCATGCTTTTTTATCCCTTTGGCTTGCCATATTCTGCCGTAAAACAACACCCAGTGAGTACTTCCGTCGCTACCCAATGCACAAAAACTGTATAGCGCAGTAAACAGACGTGGGACCCCCCAACACTATCAAAGGTATGAAAATGAACATAATAGATAATACTATGATGCAAAAACTTTACAAAAAAGCATAATTTTAAGGTGTAAAACTTGCGGAATGTTGCTTTAAAAGGTTATATGCAATCTTTTCCACCTGATTCAGAATGTTAGGAAATCCTGTGATCAGGCCTGATTTCCGATCACGTCATTGGATCGGATCGGCGCATCCCAACCTAAAAATAGATAGTGACTAAAATTGGAAGAAATTCGAGAGTTGATTTATGATCAAAAAAATTGTTGAATGTAAAACAAAAATGGATCTCTAATGGTGACAGGTGTGTTTTCGTTACTGTACAACATCCCCAACCTTCAAACACACTCCATTACTTTGCTAAAATGTGATTAGTATTTTTCTGACAGTTTTGAAAATGTAAACTTTTTTCACGACTGTATTAATAATATAGTAATATTACTTTACTTCTGCTGAACACATGCACTGAAAAAAAGGCAAATATGCAAATCAACATTTGCTCAAAGGTTGTTGAATTGATCTTTCATGGGTTAAAGATGGATTACTTAATGAACACTTGCTTACTTTTAGACCTTTGTAAAACTTCACCGTCACATTACTGGGTAACGTTAGTGATCTGATAGGATGGTGGTACTTCCAACATATTTCATGTATGGTAACCACCAGTGTTGGGGAAGTTACTAAAAAATAGTAACAGATTACATATTACAAGTTACTTTTCCAAAAAGTAATATATTACACTACTTAGTTACTTACTTCATGAAGTAACTTAATTACACTACTTTCTGATTACTTTTGCACCCAGAAAGTAACCTGCAATATTGTTTTCATTCAATAATAGCACTAAAGATCTCTTTTTGCCATGTTGCTCTTTTCCTGTTTCTCCGTTTGTGATTGTCCACGTAACCTTGCAACATCATCACGTATAAAAAAAGCGAGTTCCTCCGAGTTCTCCTTGGAGGAGAGAGCCAGAGACAAGCCTAGTTGATTGTAATGCAAGAAACTAATGTTGGTTTCTCTTTGTAACAAGTAATATATTACAGAAATTTCATAAGTAATGCATTGCATTACTGCGTTACCAATAAATGTAATGTAATTACTGTAATGCATTACAAAGTAATGAGTTACACCCAACACTGGTAACCACGCTCTGCACTGAAGTGATGTTTTATCCATCCTGTGTAGTTTCAGGTTGGCTGAGCCTTCCACGAGCTTTAAATATGACAACTGCCCTTTTGCAAATACTTTACACGAAAAAGGGTATTAGCTAGTGAAAAATATTAGATTTTAAGTTAATCTCAGTGAAAAAATAAGAAGAAATTGTGCAAAAAACCTTTGTTTGTTCTGCTTAGTAGCTTTGTGAGAACGTCTAAAAACATGTTGTCAGTCCAGCGATGTTGGTTTAAAGAGGGAACTGTGAGTTTTGGGGACATACTTGATAGATGATCTAGCTCAGCTGTGTTCATGCTACAAAAAAAATAATATCTCCTCAAAAACCACTTTAAGACGTATTGCTGTAGAAAACTAATTTTAAGGTCATTATAGTTAGCTTATCAGTGTAATCTGCACCCACTGCTAAAATGGCTAACATTCTCATTTTCTGAAACATGTAATTGTATTTTAATGTGGCAAAAAAGGCTAAAGCATCTTGTGTTCTTCTGCAATAAAGAAAATGATCTAATCCTTAAAGCCAGTGTGCAACTGTGTGTATTTGGGCTGTTGGTGCAAGTTGGCCCTACATTTTTACCATGGCAATAATAACAGACTTGAATCATACTCTAATAAATATTGTCATTTTCTTCACTTTTAATGTTGAAACCTTCTGGAATGAATTGGTGTGGCTTGAAAACTAAAGGAAGTTATTTAAACTAACATCTGTTCCCCTAAATATGACCTTCCACACCAGTTTGCACCGACTGTAAGGTCTGATTTCTGTTTTAATGTTTAACTAGTCCTTTTCCATAAGGCATTACACTTAAACATGAATGGGTTCTTTAGGATGATTAAATGTAAGATCAGACATGATAAAAACATTCTCCAGAGTGGGAGGTTAGAAGATGTCACCCATCGTTTTATTAATCTGATTTTATTCCTCAGTTTTATAACTTTGTGACTCCTGCTGTCCTCTGAGAGTGTTTCCAGTTCCACCATAAGACTCACAATGACAGTTTCTTGTTCTGCTGCTTTTAATGTGCTTTCAAAGGGTTTTTGTTTAAAAATTTAAAACCGCACTTTATGTCTTCGCTAATCAGTAGAACAGCTGAAGATGAGACCTCAAGATTGGTCAGATTTTAGGTCGTTGAGCTGATGATGAAGTGAAGATTTTATTTTTTTATCAGAGCTAGCTCATTTCTGATCAAACCAAAGATTTTTAACACGTGCTTGCTTCCTTCTGTTTTAAATTTAATAAAAGCTGAAGCTTGTTGCTTTAATGAAATGCAAGAAAATGCATTAGTTCCTATTTTTACTCAGGTGTTTGAATATTTTCTCAAAGCTCATTATTTTCTTGGCTTGGTCATCTCCCAAGAATTTGCATCCTGACAAAAAAAACCTTTTTCCTCAGTCCATATTTTACCTTATGCTGACGCCACAGGAGTTTAAAGCCGTGACAGTTTCGTAGGAGTGTGGTGATGAGAGTGAGACAAGAGGAAGTAGAGGAGGAAAAGAAGCAAGCAGTTATCTTTGGGAGACAGGCTGCAATAAGTCAGCCCTCACACAGAGAATTGTGCTGTTCACACCTCGCTGCAGACTGAGGGGAAATGGTCAGGCTGTCCAGGATGTGTGGAGGAGAAAAGGTAGAGCAGGATAATGTCCAGCAGCTGATCAAACATGGAGAGAGAGCAGAGAGGAGGAGGAAATGTAGTTTCTGTTACAGGTGGGTCCTGCCAGTCTAACTCTTCAACATATATGGCTACAGGAACATAAACAAGCGTGTGTGTGTGGGGGGGGGTGGGGGTGGGCTCTGTGTGTGCATGCATGTGTGCGTATATATGCAACTCCGTGCATGTGTGTGTGTGTGGCTTCATGCATGTGTGTGTGTGTGGGGGGGGGGGGCTCCGTGCATGTGTGTGAGTGTATGTGTGTGTGTGTGTGGGGGGGGGGGGCTCCTTGTGTGTGCGCGTGTGTTGTGTGTGTGTCCGTACATATCAGGTTTATTGCACAATCTTGTCACATAAATACTAATCTGTGTTGTGCCGTACTAATCTGTGACTAAGATTTCCAGTAAATCTCTGGAACTCTGAAGATCATCAGATATCTGAGGAACTCATCCATTTACAGTAGAGCCAGATGAAGTTATCAGTGCTTTCATTCTCTCTGCTCTAGACTCTGTGCAGAACATCTTTATTGTCTTAATTAGATATAAACCATTTTTTATTCAGTCAGTACACACACACACACACACACACACACACACACACACACACACACACACACACACACACACACACACACACTTTCACAATACAGAAGGAAGTGTAAAAGGTCTCAGAAGGACATTTGCTACTGCAGAGGAAGTCCTTCTCACCATGTGGAAAATCTAGTTTTGAGAAAACTTTTACTTTCTGTTTTATTCACAATGTAAATGTATTTTAGTAGATTTTACACATGTGTATTTACTACCAATGATGTCAGAGAGGTTAAAGCTGCTCACTGTACATTGATTTGTGGATGAAAACATTTCAATAGAAGTGACTCCACACATCATGTCAGAGTCTATCTGATGAAATTGTTTTAGTCTCTTCTGTCATATTGATTACATTCTCCATTCTGATGTCAGGAAACCAAATCCACCTAACTAAAGATAATAGAACCATTACATTTACTAAATTAAAGGCCCTATGTGGGATATTCATAGAAATCATGGTAAAAAAAATGTGACTCTTTAGCGCCATGCAGTTCAGAATAAGTATTGCAGCTACAGTGGCCCACTCAAAAACGCAACAACCTCCAGCATTCACTCCAGCCATCTGGTCCGTCTTTTTATAAAAAGCATGAGATTGATCTATTTCCAATCTCTCTAGCCTAACCCACACAAAGCATCTAACTACTCGACCAGTTAAAAAAGCATTTTTAATTAATTATGACTGTTCAGTGTTAGTGCCTGAGGTGAGTCAGGAACACTTGGAGGCTGGTGTCTAGCTGTTGCGGGCAGGGATCTCATCATATGCGGCTGCCAAGTGTTGGAAATTAATAAGACCTGACTAATTTGACTTGTCTTTTGATTTCATTGTTTGTTATTCAAACTAACAAAGTACTGTCATGTGGTGGTGGTTGTAGGACCCAAAATGCAGGTGAACAGGGAGCAGACTGGCAGGCAAAAGAACTGTTTAATATGAATAATGGTAGGTGGTGATACAATAGGTAAGACGAGGATCTGACACAGACCAGCACAAACAGAGGGTTTAAATACATGAGGGCAATCAGGAATCAGGTGGGTAGGATAACAAGGGGCAGGCGAGTCCAATAAACACTTAACGAGGGGAGACAGGACAACACATCTGAGGGAGAAGGAGCAGATCCTGACGGTGTAGCTAGTCTCTTCTTCCTCTTAGTTGAATTGGCAGACGCCATGCTTCCAGGGCGCCCTGCTGCCCTCTGCTGTTTTTTTCATTTTACGGTCCTAGTGCAAACGCATAACATGGAGCTCATATGCATAGATATCATATATACTGTATATATCTATGCTCATATGTCCCTAAATAGCTGCTGTATTTCAAGATGGAGGATGACCATGGCGTGTCGACCACAGGTTATGTATTAAAAATGTAAAATTTCAAGCTGAGAGGAACATTTAGAATTGATGTTGGTGAGAAATATTAATGAAAAAGGACAAGTTTGTGCACTGGATGCACAGAATTTGGTAGCAAACAGGTAAAAATATTACACACTGGGGCTTTAACTTTATTTATTCTGCAGCTTTTTGCCACAGCTATGAGCAGTCACATCAGGAAACAAAATACATCATGTGACACTGTGAAATTAAGACAGTTAGTAGTGTGAGAAGGTAATTTTCAGTCACACAGCACAAATAGGAGACCAGTATTTCTAGGTGTGCTCGGACCTGGAACCAGATGGACCATCTTTCTCATCAGCGAGCACAAGAGCAGATGTCGCTTACATTTGGGTCTAGCATGTTAACCTAAGCGGCACGATCGCTTATGATCAGCTCTTAGTCTGTTTAAATTAGATCTAGTTGTAACATAGTGCTGCTGAATTTAGCACCATGAGATCCTCCAGGCTGCAGAGCATCTTATCTACACCAAATGCTTCTAGAGGAACAAAGACAAAGAGGTAATGGATACAAAGTGGGTGATGGCCTAGTTTCAAGTAGAAATTAGGGATGTGAATCTTACAACAACTCACGATTTGATTTGATTCCGATTCTCGGGGTTCCCGACTCGATTCAGAATTGATTCTCAATTTAAATTGATTCACAATCAATATTAACAAAGAGTGTCAGTTCCAGGATTAACTACTTTATTCTGCAGGTTAGAAAATGCTATATGGGAAATTGTTATTTTACTTGCACGGTGCACTCGGCATTAAACAAGTTCATTTAAACAGTATAAAACATAATGAACTTATTTCTTGACCCATAAAACACACAGGATAATAATAAAGGTAAGTCATTGTCATATTTCAGCAGATTGCAGCGTAGGAGCACCCACAGCAGAGCAACGCGGATAGCGCCGAAGCGATGATGCGTTCAGGGACTCTCGGAAATACGGCAGTTTGCATAGAGGCGGCATTAAACACTCGAACTAAATAGGATAACACCATTTAAACATTCTAAGACATAATGTAACTTACTTACGAGCGATTGGAGCGTAGGAGCACACAGAGCGAGCAGCTACAGCTAGCGCTGGTGCTCCAGCGATGATGCGTTCAGGGACGCTCGGAAATACGGCAGTTTACATAAAGGCTGTCAGACAGAATCGATTCTGAACTTTTATGAATCGATTCTGAATCTTTATAAGTAAGAATCATGATTCGAATGTGAATCGATTTTTTTCAGGCACCTCTAATAGCAACCCATTCTTTCATAATCACTTCTTGGAGTTTGTCAGAATTAGTGGGTTTTTGTTTGTCCACCCGCCTCTTGAGGATTGACCACAAGTTCTCAACGGGATTAAGATCTGGGGAGTTTTCCAGGCCATGGACCCAAAATTTCAACGTTTTAGTCCCCGAGCCACTGAGTTATCACTTTTGCCTTATGGCACGGTGCTCCATCGTGCTGGAAAATGCATTGTTCTTCACCAAACTGTTGTTGGTACCAAAACACCCTCCGACAGCAACTTCCTCCAACAATCCAACAACAGTTTGGTGAAGAATGATGCATTTTCCAGCACGATGGAGCACCGTGCCATAAGGCAAAAGTGATAACTCAGTGGCCTATCCTCAAGAGGCGGATGGACAAACAAAAACTGGATTTGGCCCAGAAGTTGATTGACAGCATGTCCAGTCGAATTGCAGAGGTCCTGAAAAAGAAGGGCCAACACTGCAAATACTGCCTCTTTGGATAAATGTCAACTGTTGATAAAAGCCTTTGAAGCATATGAAGTGCTTGTAATTATATTTCAGTCCATCACAGAAACTGAAACAACAATCTAAAAGCAGTTTAGCAGCAAACATTGTGAAAACTAATATTTGTGTCATTCTCAAAACGTTTGGCCACGACTGTACAGTAGAGGCCCAAAATCATGAGATTGGGGGTGACGGTGCGAGCACCTCAAAATCACGACTTTAAAACTGAGATGGTTTATTTGTTCAACTTTAAAAGCCATCTTTTGCTTCTTTTTTCTTTCTCCTTACAAGAAAATCCAGCGTCTATGTAAATAAACTGTGAAAAAACTGTAGAAAATAGTAATCAATGAAATATTTAATCCTTTAACTTTTCGTTCTTTATAAAACACAGATAGGAGATCTTTTTTACCTTATTATGCTGACGTTTCGACCATCGCCCCCTGCTGCCCACGCTGTCCTCCTCGATGACGCAGTCCCATGCGTGGTCCAATGTGTACACCCCGTCGTCCCTGTACACGTTGGACCACGCATGGGACTGCGTCATCGAGGAGGACAGCGCGGGCAGCAGGGGGCGATATCGTCCCCTGCTGCCCGCACATAAACGGAAGCGGAAGTGAAGCTACTTTCAGCAGCTTAGCTCAGAAGAAGGCCACAGTGATGGTCGAAACGTCAGCATAATAAGGTAAAAAAGATCTCCTATCTGTGTTTTATAAAGAACGAAAAGTTAAAGGATTAAATCAGACATACACAGGATGAACGTACCGAAGATAATGAAATATTTGTTTTGTAGGGACAGCAGTAGTGGGAGGTATGGAGGGTTATCCAGTAATCAGAAGGTTGCAGGTTCGATCCCGGCTCTCACCAGAGAATGCTGTTGTTGTGTCCTTGGGCAAGACACTTAACCCGCCTTGCCTGCTGGTGGTGGTCGGAAGGACTGGTGGAGTCAGTGAATGGCAGGCCCTGCGTCTGACAGTGCACCCCAGGGCAGCTGTGGCTACATAGCTCATCATCACCAGCGTGTGAATGTGTGTGTGAATGGGTGAATCACTGATTGTGTGAAGCGCCTTGGGGGTTTTAGAACACTAAGAAGGCGCTATGTGGGCAGCAGTAGCTCAGGAGGTAGAGCGGGTTGTCCAGTAATCGGAAGGTTGCAGGTTCGATCCCGGCTCCGGCCAGAGAATGCTGCTGTGTGTCCTTGGGCAAGACACTTAACCCGCCTTGCCTGCTGGTGGTGGTCGGAGGGACTGGTGGCGCCAGTGCTCGGCAGCCTCGCCTCTGTCAGTGCGCCCCAGGGCAGCTGTAGCTACGTTGTAGCTCATCCCCACCAGCGTGTGAGTGTGTGTGTGAATGGGTGGATGACTGATTGTGTTGTGAAGCGCCTTGGGGGGTTGTAGAACCCTAAGAAGGCGCTATACAAATACAGGCCATTTACCATTTACCATACAAATACAGGCCATTTACCAGAAGGGAATAGACCCTAACCCCAACTCTGAAACCCACCCTACCTACCATCACTACTAGGCTGAGCTGAGCGTTACGCCCACCGGCCCAAAAGGTTGGCCTTCTTAATGAACCAGCTGGCCACTCCGGTTCATGGGTCGCTTACTTTCTCCATGCATCTTTTTTTTAGAGGCACGTTACCAGCGGGAACCACGTGGAGGTAGAAGCATAACTAATGATCTGACACCGGCAAAGGATACCCTATACCGGAGATCCCCAGGTCTCTGGCCGGCGCTCCCTTCACCTTTCAAGGTCATTCTTCCCTTTTCGCTACAACACCCATCTGGGATGGAGTCACGCCAGGAAAGAGTCTATCCAGGAGGAGACGCCACTAAGCCAACACCTAGACCTCTGTCGTCGCCTCGTCCATGGACATGAGGCGGTTCAGGAGGCCAAGGGATCAGCTAGTGGTGGCCCCTAATGAGAGTCATAGTTATTCCCGCCTTTTGCTTTCTACACAGCAAATTTAAAAGTGTTAATTTTTGGGTGTTGGTCCAATTTAACACTAAGAATAGTTAATTTAACACTAAAAACAGTTAATTTAACACTAAAAGAGTTTCATAGTTGATATGTGAGAGTTAAACCCAAGTGTTAAAAAGGAGTGTTTCCTAATCAACTCTGTAGGAATCATTTTGGACAAAATAACTCCTCAAAAGCTAACTCTGAACTCCCACAGTGGCTATAACACCTGCAGAGTTAATTCACAGACTCCACCCCTTTATTCAAAAGTTGGACTGTAGCAACCGATGAGCTGCAGGAGCTGCAGTGGGCAAGGTGCATTGTGGGTAGTCATGCTTTTAGGTAATTTGTTCTATTTTGGGGTGTTTATGCGTGTTTATTTTTAGGGAGTTGTGTTGTTCTTAGTTACTACTTTGTTCACTGTTGCAAATGTGGTGTTACTTGTTGTGTCATGTTGGCACCATAAGTGAGGAGGCTGGTCACAGGAATGGCACTGCTGTGCCGTTCCACTGTCACAATAAAGAAGTGGAGCATGGTTCACACTAAATGCTCAGGACTCTGCTCCTTGTGTTCCTCTCACTGGCTGTCCACAGTCATGAGGGGTACAGAGCATGAGTTAGCTGGTGTTTTTCAGTGTGGCTGTTACACATCAACATGCTCAAATTAACACTGTCAGAGTTGATTTCAACACTTTTAAGTGTCTATATGGGTCCACACCAGTAGGAGTTAATTTAACTCTTTTTGGAGAGTTGGTACTTAAACTCTGATTTAGTGTAAAAAACCAACTCTTCTGGAGTTGAAAATGTAACTCCAGTGTTAAGAGTTACTATATTAACTCCAACACCGGTGTTAAATTGTCCAAATTAAATATGGAAGACTCTTCCTGCCCAAATAGATAATCAGTCAATCAATCTAGAAATCAAAAGTAAATGAATAAATAAATGAGAAAGTTAACATGTAAAGAAATGTGGAAATAAAATTGAAAATAAATAAATAAATAAATTAGGAAATCAGTCTATGAGAAAATAAAATTGAAAATGAAGAAATATCTTTGAAAATAAATAGACTATTAATTTCCTCATTTATTTATTTATTTATTGTCTTTTTCAGCTAGATGAAATGGAGGACTCATTCTGCCAAAATAAATAAATAAATTTGTTATTTATTTTTATGACTTTCCAGATATAAATATATTAATATTATTAACATTTTATGCTGTAGAGACAGATTCTGGATCATGATGCCAAAATCTACAACTTCTCATTCAAATAGCTATTGCGTAGTAGTAGTAGTAGTAGTAGTAGTAGTAGTAGTAGTAGTAGTAGTAGTAGTAGTAATAATAATCCAGTTTGTGGGGTTTTTGCATGCATTCTTTTCTAAACATGTAAACATCATTAAAACATGTTGCCAGTACGTAACTTATAATTGTGTTGATCTAATTTGATTGCGGTATACATAAAATGACTGTGCTGCACCAAACAGCAAACATCAGCCCAGCACAGTGGGATGAACTTTTATTTTCCTGTAAAACCACTCAGCCTTCCTTATCTGCATTTCATTACATGGAGGTCAAATGATGTGCTTTTGCAGTCCTGTCTCACCTCCACTTAAGACCTCTCATAGACCCACGTCTGCTTTAATCGTTCAAAAGAGGCTTCAGCTATAATTTCTCTGGCTCTTTTCTCTTGTGCTTCAGAGCAGGTCGTGCCACGCCATCGACATTATCCCTGACGGTATGATTACCCTGTCAGCTGAAGGCTCTGGCTGATTATGCTTTTTTCACTTTATTTTCATTCAGCACCATATGTTGCTTACAGGCTCTGGGGGAATGTGGAGGTGAGAGAGGCTCTATAATGTAATTAATCTTGTAGCCATTGCCTTTCTGACTGGCTGTGCCCAGAGCCTATTAAAAACAACAGGGGCACGCTAAAGACCTCGATGAAAACAGCAGCCGGCGAGAGCGAAGAATGATTAGTAGTAACAGTTCGGCTTCTTCCTGCTGCTGAAAATGCAAATAATGTAATTAAAGAAAGCTTTTATAAATGTGTTTAATTATTGGCATTAAGTTTCTCCTATAGAGATACATTAACCTACAATTTAAAAGGCAAAGAAGAGTTTACTTGGAAGCATTGCAGACTAATTTCACACTTTCTGTGGATAAAATGTATCACATTAATTAAATCTAATTGCTTACTGGAAGTGATGGCACTGGCCATGGAACGGGTGACTTCAGAGAGGTGGAGGTATTGGTTTTCTGACAGGAAGTTTGATGAGAAATGTGCTGAAAAAAAGCTGCTGTTTGTGGGTCAGCAGGTTAAAAACACTCAGATGTTTGTGTGACTTTTATAAATAGACATTAAATCGTTCTACTGCACCTGCATAAAGTTAATTCTCTTTTTAAATGAAATGTTTTCTACTGTATGTTACCTATTATAATTTTGTTAGAAAAATTTTATGACAATTTGATTTTTTTAATTTCCAGAATTTTATTTGAACTTCCTGAGGACCTGTACCGTCATAAGAGGACATTGGCTTTTAGCACTAATATTTTTCTCTTCAATTAGACCTGTTTTTATTATTTAGAGAGATTTGATTTTAATTTATATATATATATTTTTATTCTTAGTTATGTATTTCATGAAATCTGTCAAAATTGCTGTTTGATTTTGAACTAAAGCATTTTATTTTCATGTTTATTATTTATTTTAACATATACATTTTATTTAGTTATTTTATTAGTTGAAATTATGCTCATGTATGTTCAAATAAAATTACTCATCCATTCATTCATTCATTTATGAAGTCCAACCATCAACATATAAATGCCCATTGATTATTTAATACGAATCTGATGAAAAATGGGAGGTTCCCACCACCGCCATTTTGGCCGTGTCACATCTCGTCACGCCCAGACAATCCAAAAATGGGAAAAGAGGTGTGGCTGAGGGTGGGGCTTTGAGGGTGGGAGCACATGAACCCATAGACTTGTATATAAACACTAGATGGCTCACCCGCGCTGTTCGCCAATGGAGTGCGACGTAGCAACGTGGCGGCCATCTTACTTTGTAACATTGATGTCAATGATGCATGTAGTATTTAAAAAACTCTAACTTGCTCAATTTTCTACCGATTTTCAAACAGTTTGATTTGTTATAAACGCCAGAGATGTGGCTGTGAAATATGATGGATTTGGCCCGTTAATTTAAAAATGTACAAGTATGTCGTCTCAAGCCTATGTGTTATAAGGGTTGTAATAATGCAACCCGCTTGTAAATCCATTCATATTTAATTGAGTTAAGAGTTGTTGTTTAAGCTGTTCACTCACCTTCCATCTGCTACCATTGCTGTCTGAAGTAAGATGGCCGTCGTTTAGCTATGCCCTCAACTCCCGCTTTTGCCATCTAGTGTTTATATACATATCTATGACATGAACCAATGTAGCTACTAGCTGCACTAACCTGAAGCTACTAGCCCGGCTCCGATCACAGCGGTCTGAGGCTCTGCTTGTATTTTTATAGTCCATATTAGAACTCCACAGGCGACCAGTGCTGCTGCAGCCTTGCACGAGAGCCAGGCGGCCGCTTGTCACTATCCCATAGTTCCATCTTAGCTTCGGGGGTTAGCTCAGTTTAGCTAGTAGCTACATTGGTTCGTTAGCGCCCACCCTCACTGCCACACCCTCAGCTCCACCTCTTTTCCCATTTATGGATTGTCTGGGCGTGACACGGCCAAAATGGAGGCATGGGAACCTCCCATTTTGGAGCATTTTGTATATTAATAGCGAAATGGGTGGGCTGTGTCCAGTAATGTACTGTCAATGATTCAACCAAGTAAAGAATATAGAACCTGGAATCACCGTTCCCTGACTGAGAACTTCTGCCAACATAACAAATAAGCTCCTAAAAATCTCTTCCATGTAATAAAACATCAAAAAACTCCATTCTCTTGTGGGTCTTCATAGCTTAACTCTCTAATTCTTCAAAAAGATATAGCTTAATATGTCATGATTTACAAAAAGCACATGAGGTCATAACCTTCTAAATGTCAGTAGGGTTTGCAACATCTGAAAGTCAGTGGGTATTACAGAGAAGTCATTTCAGCTGCGTTCATGCAGTGAAAGGTGAGAACTCCTGCTGGTGCCTTTGCTCACTATAACCACACAAAAGCTGAAAACTTGTGGTGCCTGCTGGGAATGATTATCCAGCGCTGAAAGCTGGAAGAAGGCAGCTAGTAGTTTACATTCCCTTCACACACCCATTGTGGAAAGATTTGTTCTTAAATTGGAAGAATATTAGGAAGCAAAGTCCAATTCTAGAGCAGAGAGGCTTCTGTTTGATTTATTTTTTCTTACCCAACCATGTTAAAATGTTCTTTGTGTGTCTCAACATGGATAATTAATCAATTAGAGAGGTAAGAGGTTTGTTGTCCTCTCCTAGTCAGGACTAATTGGCCTGCTTATTTGATGGTGAGGTGGTGTTTTCACCAGAGGCTCTGAAGCTGCAGGTAAAATCATGCTGAAATGGCATCTGGATGGCAGTGTTTAAATTACCTTGTTAGACTTCCAGTCGGTAGTAATCATGTTCCCCTGGCTGTACCTGATAAGCAGCAGCAGCATTTCCATTCAGTGCCCCTGTGATATCTCACAAGTGTCATTTCTGTGCATCATTTACTCGCTCTGTTCTCTCCCCCGGGACATTTCTGTCCGAGAATCAGCGGCCATGGAGACGAGTAATCCCTCTGACAGCAGAGGCTGATGTTTCAGCAGCAGAAGCAATCACACACATGTCCTCCATTCCAGCCACTCCTGTATCTGAATGACTGTCATCAAGCAGCCATGGTAGGAAACATGCACACAGACCCCACCACATTCCTTCACCTTTTTTGGACACATGTGGTTCCAACACAAAGTGTGATTCGCTTACACACAGGCTGCAGAATTTTAAATCAAATACAACAACAAAAAATATCTGAAAACTTTAATTCATTTAAAACATTTAAGTAATAAAATACATTCAAGTAATACAAGATATTTGTCAGTAATCAAGTTCTAACTAAGTGAAAGCATCAAAGGTTAAAAATAGGGATGCACCGATAGCTCAGCCAACCGATCTATCGGTCTCGATCTCAGGTTTTTCTCAAGATTGGTGATCAGTGATCGGCCAAAAACTGCAATCGGTGCACCCCTAGTTAAAAATAAGAACCACTTAAATTTATTAGCCCAGTTTAGTTAAGTTATTTTGCTGCAAAAAAAGATAGATTTCCACTAAAGCTGTGGCAGATGGCGTTTATCTCAGAGGATGGTGGATGAGAGTTAAAATACAAACTGATTTATCATCACTTCTATAATATGCTGAGTTAATTCTCATTAGCTGTTTCATAATGCCTACTGAGCTAAATCAGTGTCTTTGCTCTTTTTCTGGTCATTAAATTAAAGGCGATTTTCAGATCTGAAGATGAAATAATAAAATACTCTGTGTGTGTCTGGGTGCATGCTTTCACTACAACTATCACTTTAGGTTTTTTTTCTTTTTTCTTGAAGTGACTACATACACTGTTGGCACTTTGGAACATTTAAGACAGGGGCGTCCAAACTTTTCATAACAATGTCCAAAATCTTCAAATCTTTTCATTTTGGTTTTAGTAATTTAGTTTTGTATATTGATTTTAATGTGCATAAATGAAATAAAGTTTATTGAAAAAAAATTGGTCATTGAGGTAAAAAAAAAAAAAGAATTCATGGTGATTTAAAAATAAATAATATTTTTCAAAATACCTCCAGAAAAAATATTAGAAATAATCTGAACATAAAAATTTAGAAAGTATCAATCAAAAATATGCTGGAGAGACAAAATTCAATGTTCAAGAAATGCAATTGTGGGCTGCACAAAATCACTCTGAAGGGCCAGCTGGTCCCTGGGACTTTTATTTTTAAGTTCTGAAGATCTGATTCAATTGGAAAGTTACCTCACTTCTTCACCTCAGAAGTATGAGTCACAACGGTCTTTTTGCTTTGATGTTAACAGCAAATTCCTATCAGTAGTTCTGTAGTTTCCTGACTAAAGAAATCAGATTTCCTATTGAAGTTTTTAATGTTTTTTTGCTCCAATCATAACCAAGATATTCTAAATTTTCTTTGCCATTGAACCTACCTGCAGCCACAAAAACACAGAAAGTTGCTATGACAAAAAAACTGTAAGGTTTGCCTGAACAAACACTTAAATTGTCTTGCATTTGTCTCAGACTAGTGTTAGATTTGATAGAGCTAACAGGTGATGAGGTCATTGATTCCTATCTGATTTTCAGTCATTTCTAGATCATGTCCAGCTCAAGGCATGGTTTCCAACAGGAACTTACCTTTAGTTTTTTATGACTACCTCTGTGGCTGCTTGGAGACACAGTTGGTAGCAATGGGCTCTATGCACGCTCCAACTTCCATATTCCACATAAGACCGCACTCCTATTTCCGGTTGTCATTGTCGTCGGCAAAGCTGAGTGACATGGCTGAGAGTTTGGAGTTCACACCGTGCTTACTGGAGGTAGTTGCTTATGGCTTTTCGGTCGGACGTGTTATTGGTGGAGGATTATTAGAAAAATGCGAGAGAACCACTTTATTAATTTTTTTTATCTAAATAAAGTGACAATTCACCGTACATCATTGATTGTAACTTTTGGTAATTCCAGTAAGCACCTGGTGAACACCAAACTCTCAGCCATGTCACAGCTTCGCCGACGACTATGACAGCTGGAAATAGGAGTGCGGTCCTATGAGGAATGCGGAAGTTGGAACGTGCATAGAGCCCATATTGCCTTGTAGTAAGAAGGTTGCAGGTTTGAATTCTGCCTGCGCTGCCTTTCTGTGTGGAGTTTGCATGTTCTCCCACGTATGGGTTTACTCCAGGCATGCTGGTTTCTTCCATCAGACCAAAAACATGCAGAAAGGGATTTGAACCTGCAACCTCCTTGCTGTGAATCCTGGCTTCATGGCTTCTATTTTGGACTCATTATTTCTTGAGTAATTAAATGATATAAATTTGCTGGCTTCTATGTGCAAAGGACAGGGCAGCAGCTGACTATGCTTTAAATTAAACACTAAAAAGGAAAAAAGCTGGTTGTCAAAGAAATATTTCACTGAAAACGAGTCTGACTCACCAAATGGATGCAGAGTAATTCAGCACCTGAACTGGCTGTTCCATGCTTATTGTACCTCGGTGCCGCGTGTCAGCTAACCCGTAGACCTGTCACATTCTAGGCAGACAATGTTCAGTCAATAACACGCAGCTCTGCTAATGACGAACATCCGTCCATCGTTCTGTCCTTTATCAGAGATCAAGGTGTGAGCAAAACAATATTCTACTAACTCTGCTCTTCCGCTCTTTAATAAGGAAGGAATATTTGGTTTGAAATGATAAACCTAAAGACTCCAGCAGCAAGCTGCTCCAGTGTGCAGCCAATGAAGCGTTTAGCTTTAACGTCAGGTGTTATTTCTATTATCTTAGATATGCATTCATGGATAAATCTCATGTTTCTTTTAAATCAAGTCAATTTGGCCAAAGGGATGGAACACGAAGGGAAAGGAAATGAAAGCAATTCTCTTATAATACAGTCACAAAACAATAATTGTTATTGCTTGGTAATGGGTAAAATAAAACATCTGCAGGGACATTTATGCAAAACACAAAATGTATTTAGGGACACACAGAGACTGGGGAAAGTGGCTTTATAATTCAGAAATCTGTTTGGGCCCAATGTCAAGCAAGTTCGCTGAAAACAACATAAAAAGAAAAAGAAACAACCTCATTTACCTCTTAGTACATCTCACAAAGATGACCCAGGCTTTTCAGAAAAGCAGAAACAAGATACTGGAGAAATAAAGGCAATTTGAATTAAATTAGATTTTATCTTTTAGAAACATTACAGAAATTTGGTGTGCTGGTTATATAAAAACTGGTTTGTTTTTGCAAATAAAATAAAATCCCAGGAATGATCTCACCCACATTACTGTCATTCTGTCATTCCTAATTGCCTGAAACACAACTATGTGTATAAAAAACATTTTTGAAGTGAAAAAACATGAGTAATGAGGAGGATGACTGTCTGCAGAGCAGGAAAAGTACAGTAAATAAACAGATGTCAGCACTACTGCATCAGGACTGTGTTTTTAATGGTCAAAGCCCAACATCAGAAATTGTTAATGACCAACTGGGAGCAGAAGCTTGAAGCAGTATAATAATCATATTAAAACTCTAAGTAAGATATTTATTTTCAGGTTTTACTACTACTTAAGGTTTACCATTACAGCCTTTTTTTCTAACATTACAGTATTATTTATTTCCTTTACTTTTAGATTAGTAATTTCAAAAAAAGGTTTTATATTTATAAGACATGTGCAGTAAGGCAATCCAGTTGTGCTGTTGGATCATAATTTGCATTACAGTAGGCAGTGGTGGAAGAAGTACTTGATTTTTTTTCTTAAGTAAAAGTGCAGACAAAGGGTTTAAAAAATATTAAAGTAAAAGTTAAAATATCAAATACATTTTTGACTTAAGTAAAAGGTTTAAAGTATGAATTTTCAAATGTACTTAAAAGTTAAATAATTGAAATGACATTTAAAGCAGTAGCTCAGGAGGTAGAGCTAGTTGTTCCTGTAATCGGAAGGTTGCAGGTTTGATACCAGCTCCTGGCAGAGAATTCTGCTGTTGTGTCTTTGGGCAAAACACTTAACCCACCTTGCCTACTGGTGGTGGTCGGAGGGACCGGTGGCGCCTGTTCTTGGCAGCCTCGCCTCTGTCAGTGAGCCCCAGGGCAGCTGTGGCTACAATGACTATGTTTACATGCAGCCAGTATTCGGGTTATGAACGGGTTAAGGTCACTATTCGGGTTTCTGAAACATTTGGAATAACCCGTTTGCATGCACAAATAGAGAGAGTTACCCCTGTATACATGGAATGTTTTAACATCCCGATTACATAGCGTGAGGGCCAGGACGTACGGGCTACGTTAAGACGCAATATGTGTGTGAATGGATGAATGATACAATCAGTGTGGTTACATACGCCCTTTCATGTTGTGCATTGTTCCGGTTAGCTTGTAGCAACACAAATAATAAACAAACACTGGCGGGAGTGAGGCAGACGGAACTGAAACAGGATATGCACAATGAAATGGACAAAGGAATTGGACAACAACAAAGCTGCAGCACAGCTTATTTGGTACATACTGCACAGTTTAATGTTGTTTTGCGTGTTACGTTGTGGCGGTGATATTATCAGACGAGTGCTACTGCAGTCGCGTCACTTCTAGAACGCGAGCATCCACTCGGGTCAGTTCGGCTTACCCGTTTACATGCAGAATGAATTCAGATAACTACCGCATTATCTGGGTGCTTCAGCCTGATTAAAAGAAGTTCACCTTCAGCCAGACTAATGCTTTTATATGCATTAAAAAAAACATGAGTCTTTTTAGGGCAATACTTCGGTTTTCTGATGTGCATGTAAACACACTGACTGTTGTGTAAAGCGCTTTGGAGTCCTTTGACCTTGAAAAGACGCTGTACAAGTGCTGGTCATTTATCATTATGAGTTGTGTGTAGATGTGTGCTGTCGGACTGGGGGGAGAGGGCAAAACACAAAGTACTACCTTGAACAACATTCCGATGCGGACAAGGGAGTGTCGGTCTCTGGCGGATTGGCAGTGGGGTGGGGGTCAGACAAAAATTCAAATTAAAGTCTTTTATTTTTGAAACTTTTTAGAAAATGTAGTGGAATAGAAAGTACAGATAATTGCTTTAAAATGTGTTTTCAAATTGGTTCCAGTGGTTCTTGAGCTATAAAATTGAACAATTACCCATTGGACATCACTTTGTAGCCCTCTGGTGACCAGAAACTGCACTTAAAAGTTTTGTGGGTCGGGGAAGAACACTAGTGGGAGCGCTCTACCTGCTTTACAACTGTTTACTGTGCTAGTATAAAGGCTAGCAGTTAACTTCTTCAGTTCACCAACCATCAATAAATAGCACAAGTCAGAATTTAGATTTTTGTTGGCGTCATGGCGGAGCCTGGACGTAAAAGTAAGAGAGTAATGTCTTTGAAGGTGAAGCAAAGAGCTAAAACCAGAGTGAACATCTGTGCAGCCTACACTAGTTTGAGGGATCTAAAGCAGGCTATGAAATCACAGACTGATGGTGACCTGGCTTTGTTGTTACTGGACTTGTAAGTAATAATATAATTTGTGCAACAGTGTGTATCTTTTTAATTTGTGGCTTATTTAGTATCAATTGGCTCATGTTAGCATTAGCTCATTGCTAGCGCTAGCAGCAGCAAACTGGCAGGCCAGTGTTGTTCACGGCAGGTGGCTGCCTGGTTGGCATTCATGCGAGGCTTTAGTTGTGCTGGTCGCCTGTGGAGCTCTGACGGAGACTACAGAAACACAGCAGCTCTTTGAGTTGATGTTGCTTCACTTTAGAGTCGCTCAACCGTGTTTCCCTTGCTAAAAGTGCTCAAAAACCTACGTTAGCTTTAGGTTAGTATGTAGCTAATCTCCCAATGATCTCCGACCATGGCGCATCATGACCTCACGTAAGCAGCCAGGGCGCCCAGCTCCGATCGCAACGTCTGATGCTCTGCTTGTATTTTTAACTGTCCATATTAGAGATCCACCAGCACTACTGCAGCCTCACACGGGTCAGCTGCCCCGGAGCTCCGTGTTAGCTTCAGGGGTTAGCTCCGCTAGTAGCTACATTGGTTCATGTGCTCCCTCCCACCCTCAAAGCCCCACCTCTTTTCCCATTTTTGGATTGTCTGGGCGTGACAAGACATGTGACACGGCCAAGAAGGCGGTGGTGGGAACCATAGATATCATATACATCACTAGATGCCTTAACTGGGAGTCGACAGCGTCCCTACACGGCGGCCATCTTACCTCGGACAGCTTACGTTCCGTTCTCAATGGTAGCAGATGGAAGGTGAGTGAACAACTTAAACAAAAACACTCTTAACTCGACGAAATATTAACAGATTTACAAGCGGGTTGCATTATTACAATCCTCATAACACACAGGCTTGATAGGACATACTTTAACATTTTTAAATTAACGGGCCAAATCCGTCATATTTCACAGCCACATCTCTGGCGTTTAAAACAAACCAAACCGTTTGAAATTCCTTTTAAAAATTGAGCAAGTTAGACTTATTTAAATAGTACATTCACCATTGACACCAATGTTACGAAAAGGGGCAGCTGTCCGAGGTAAGATGGCCGCCGCGTAGGGACGTTCGGGTAAGGCATAGTGATATATATGATATCTATGGTGGGAACCTCCTGTTTTGCATCAGACCCGCCTTAAATAACGAATGGGCATTTATATGTCCACATATATATGTCGATGGAAGAAACGCAGAATTGACATTAGTGAGTAGCCTGCTGTGTGTGTGTGTGTGTGTGTGTGTGTGTGTGTGTGTGTGTGTGTGTGTGTGTGTGTGTGTGTGTGTGTGTGTGTGTGTGTGTGTGTGTGTGTGTGATGTTTAGGGCATACATGGCAACTTCATTGTCTGACTAATTTTACATTCTGCTTTAGTTTTCTTTGCTTTACTTAAAACGAGCAGCTAGATATCAGTGGGTTTTCTTGGTCTGTTGATGTTTTTTTTCTGCATTAAGCAGCAAACTAAGCCCAGTTTTTGTGCTGGAGCAGGGAAACAACTAAAACATGATGGATATGGAATATCAAGGACCAGGGTTAGTAAACATTTTTTTTTAATGGGCGTCATTGGTTTTACTTCAATAGCTGGTGGGCCGGTCTCGGCTCAAAATGCCCAGGCTGTTTTTTGGTCCCAGTCCAGTCCTGGATGTATCCCACCCATGTGCAAGATGGGCACACATCCCTCTTCAGAATAAAGCTGGTGTAGTTAAATGCTGGATGAAAATATTCTGTGATGGAATAGCTGTCAGAATTCTAGTCTGAACAAGGTTATTTTTCATGCTGCACACCAGTGCGAGTGAAATACTTACTGTCAGAAAACGTGGAACCCATCTGTCTAAAAATCCATAGAATTGTTTCCAGAATGGGTTAGAAAATGGCTCGCTTTCTAGTTTCCTTTAAGGAAAAAGAATGTGATTTACAACAGGAGCCTCAGAGTTATTTAAAGATACCAGGATGATAGAAATATCATTAAGCTAAATACAATTCTATTTTTGTTTCTGTGTCAAATAAAAAATGTCATATCAATATATTTTGTTGTGCTTTAATATGGTTTGATCACAAAGATTTGAAGACATTTGTAATGAGAAAGGAGGGGCTCCAACCTTTCATTTCAGTGGTGAAAATGAGTTTCTGGAAGAGCAAACCGCTGCAACCTCACGAGCACCGCAGGAGCAGAGCTGCCAGAGCACACAGAGACCAGGAGCGACGCCTCGGCTGTTTCTGAAGAAGCAGGAACGGCTCTAAAGCCTCAAACTCTCAAGTAAAGAGATAAATGATGATGGGAAAAGCTCCAAATTCAACTGCAATTTATTTTGTAATACTTCCTGTGTTCGTAGTGATCAGGCGATAGGATTAAAAGCCAGTGGTCAAGTTTAGAAAATTTCCTCCAAAGCAGTAAAACATGTCGGTGAAGACAGCATGTCAGAGTCAAACACCTGTGTAAACCAGACAGTAGCACTGTTGGGAGTCACTTTAACACTTGTGATGATGCAGCAGCTGATATTTGTTCCTTCAACAAACTAAAATCATCAAAAACGTGTTTTAAAATCTCCAATTTCTGAATCTCTGTAGCTGTAGTAACGTTTCTCTTATTTTAAAATAATAAATGTCTCAAATGGGTTCCACGTTGTTTAATCAG
Organism: Aphyosemion australe; assembly: GCA_006937985.1. NCBI lineage: Eukaryota > Metazoa > Chordata > Actinopteri > Cyprinodontiformes > Nothobranchiidae > Aphyosemion > Aphyosemion australe. Next base: position 2,775,593 of record SSNS01000016.1, on the reverse strand, counting down.
AGCGGCGCTAAATCAGGCCGAGAAGCAAAATGATTACCTGCCTCCATTAATAGCTTCTGTTCATGCAGCAGCGTTAGGCATCATAATGAGCTCTAACGCCACAGCTGACACGGTTTGGGCTTTTTTTTTTTTTTTTACCAAACTCAACGCAGAATGGGCTGAAATTAAAGTGAAGACTAAATTGTTCTGACAGGAAAAACCAATTTTGAACATTTGGATAAACTCCACTATTACAGCTGTTGTTATTTCAGATGTGGGAGTCTGAGCTGACCTTTCTGAGGAGGCTGGATGACGGAAAGATGGCTGAAGCAAAACAGAGTTAACTTGAAATTTCTGAAAATAAGAACAAATCTAACAAACAAGTCAGATAAATCTAGGGTAATGTGATCTCTTCACAGTGAAATTTCAACGTTTTTCCTACGCGTGTGGATGTGTTCATGAACAGAAGTCTTCATTGGATGGATTAGGGATTTTAGAAGGCCCTAACTGAATATATACAAGCAATAAATCAGTCAGTTTTACAGATATTGAATTAAAGTCTTAAGTGGCTGAGCTTCATCTACAGCATAAAGAAATATAAATAAACGTGGTCTCTCTGCACAGTGTGTGCAGGTAAAAGGACTTTAGCTCAGATTCACATTAGATTAATTAAACTGGATCATAGAATTTAACACTTTTGGTTTGTAGAAGGGTTTTGTTTTTGGAACAGAATAAATAAAAATAAATGCAAAAAGATGTTTGTGTTTTTCTTTTGCACACTACCTTCAGGAGGTGAAACAAAACTGATGTTCTGCTCTGCCAGTCAAGACCCATTATCACCCTTATATAAGATTTTTTTCATGGCATTGTCTCTCTTGGCTTCAGCTCCTGTTTATGTGAGGTTCTGGCTGGCTGCAGAGGGTTGTAGCAGTCCGGAGCAGAGAGGGAAAAGCACGTAGGCTTACATCCACAATCAGATCTCAGGAGAAAAGCCTGGCTCCAACTCTGCATCCCACAAACTTTTCCATAATGTAAAACCATCGCTCATTCTCTCAACCCTGTAATCATTCCAAACCAAGGACATCAACGCCGTTACCACACACTGAAGAGCTGGCAACAAGCTTCTCAGTGAGAAGAGAAACCCTGGGACCAGCAATTTGGGTTATTTTCGCTTTTGGGTGTAATTTTTTAGATTTATGGCTTCCTTGTTGCATGCATTGGTGTCATGAGGCCCATTTAACACACTTTGTAAAAGTGGTTTCACAGCATTTAAACATTTCCCCCCCTGGGTGGTACAGGTGATGAAAAGATGACATGTGGATGCTAGCAGAAGTCCTGCAGAAGACAGGTTCACTAAAAGGAAACCCACACAGTCCAATGAGGATGTCTAGGGAGCTGCAAATTGAACACAATGACTGACAGATGGGTCACTTAAACTTTCTTTCTAAAAGTATTGGGTCCTTGTTATCAGAAGAAGCAAACCTTTCTATGATTGATGCATATTTTGTAAGATGTGGAACAAAAACTTTTTTTTCATGTTTTTGTCATTAGGTTTGGGACTGATAAAGTTTTTACTGAGTGGAGAAAAGATGCAGAAAATTGAATATGTATCTCATGTCATGATGGTAGAGTTCTATAGCAGTCAGATGTACCAGTTAGATCTCAGGTAGTCAAACAAATCCACCACATTTACAAATGTGCTGCTAAATTCTAATAAAGGCAGCAGTCAAACTCCTGGAAGGTTTAGCGTCCCAACGGGTCTAAAACAATACTGTGTGCAAAAATAATACAATTAAATCAATCTTTATTGAATTAAACTGTTAAAAAGTGTAAAGACGTCAGAATTGGATACCTGGAATCAGAGTTGTTGAAAGAAAAAACTTTGCTATGACAAGGTCATCGTTCAACAGAACCTTCACTCCAGAAATATTTTTAATTATTTTCAGTAATTTTCACGATCACAAAGAGTAAATATTCCCACAAGAATCTGTGCTTAAAAATCAGGCAAACATTTGAATCAGAGCCGTCGTTTTGAAGAAATGTCCCATGGGACGCCCAACAGGGTGATCCAAGAAACCCGGTGGTCGTCTTTTGCTTCAATTCTCAAAACAAACAGAAGTTTCTCACTGTGCGTGCTGTTCACAGCTTCAGTGTAGAGCCTCCATCTTTTTCACTGCAGAATTTAGAAACAAAAATAACTGTCATATTAGATTGAGGAAGGATGCGACTTGCCTTGGCTGTTTGTGCATCATTAAAGTCAGTAATTGGACCCATAATAGATGTTTTCAAGATACAAAGAAAGCAGCTAAATTAAAATGTGTGTGTACTAATATCAGACAGACTCAGAGGTTTCATCTCCTGCAGAACATTATCAATCATTACCAAACATGTCGCCATGCTGCAACCTCCAGAACAATCATTAATACCAACTCCTTTATTGGATGAATTTTTTACACGAGTCTGACTAAAAACATGTTGAATCTGCTAAAAAAAACTGATGTAGACTTTTTCTCTTATGCAAAGACTTTATTACTGTGATTACACACAGATTCACTTCATTCATACACAAGATCGCTTGTTGTTGAATCATCAGAATATTAAGAAATCAATCTTTTTTTATTTTATATCAAACACAGGGATGTCACAAGTCATGACTCAAATCCTGACAATAATTTAGGCAGTAAGGAAATCGGGAGACATGGAAAAAATATCACTGTGTTCCTAGAAACTGAGCATGATGGATTGTGCATTCATTTACTAGGGAATACTTGGGAAAATAATACCTGGAACAATATTAAATAACACGAAGCCTCAAACCCACACACACAGCTCCTGGACGGAGCCAAGTCTTCTCACTGAAAAGACTTTTTTAATCCATCTTACTGTTTTTGTGAAAGAACATTCTCCTAGCTCTAGCTGCACCAGTTAAGCCAGTCAGGTGTCCTAACCGTAAACATTCACTGTTGTATTTAGAGTAACACTGTCCCCCAGAGGGCTAAGAAGGGCCTCGCTTCAAATTAGACATGATTTAACATGAATTTAACTTTTTTTTGTGGTCACATTTACTTTTGTTCTGTTCAAACCACAGTAAAAACATGAATAATTAAATTCTTTGTATTTTTAATCAAAGGGATGCAAGAATAATAAATGCATCACATCTTATTTTACCCCAGCAGCTTGTTCAGAATGACTCTGAATATTAATACAAGTCACTTTGAGTTTAGAAAGAAAATGAAGCCCATCTTGGATGTCATTTTCTTTGGGCTTTTCTTGCCTCTGTGTTCATTTCTGAGTAGGAACAGAACAATCTGTCTGTTGTTGTCAAAGTGGGACAACTACAGGAGCCTCGGAGGGTCAAGTTGGTTTCATGTGATGACCTGACTGAAAAGCTGCAAATGGCTGCAGAAACGTGCCGCTGCAAACATATCAAATCATTATTAATGTTGGTGACCGCAGGAAGAGACTGCATGTCATTGTTGCAAACATCGAGGGTGACGTCTACCTTGTATAAAGCCTCTGGGCCGAGCTTTGGTGGCTGTGTTAGACAGTGAAACACACTCTGGATCAAGGACACAATAATACACACGAGACATAGCGAGCTGAATAATTCACCCCACAGTGAATAAATAAAACATACGTGTCAGAGCCATGAGATCACATCTCAATCTCCACTTGGCCCTACTGAGGAGAAACCTAAAATATCTTCAGATTTTTGGAAATCAGGGCAGATTATATGATGGGGCGTTAGGGCCACAGAGTAAAAAAACAGGAAGTCTGCGTGGAATAAAAGTAAAAATGTATCTGGACAGGTCACCAGTCCACAAAGAGACAAACTCACTCACACTCAGGCACAATTTAGAGTCAGCCTCATATGCATGTTTTTGGTCTGTGGGAGGAAACTGGAGCACCCACAGGAGACCAACACTAAATGTGGAGAACATCCACCAGCAGGATTTGAACCAGCAACTTTCTAGCAACTGTGCTACCAGCTACCAACGCTACCAGTTTCTCCACCATGCAGTCACTTAATAATATTTCAAGAATAAATTCAAAAAGTCAGAGAACCATGTTAGAGAAAATGTCAAAAGACCGTATCACCAAAACAGCTGAAGTACTTGTCAGAGTCAGCAGCACAATAGGATTCACTTCCTCAGGCTGTTTTTGATAACCTACTTTCAAAGTTTCATTGAACAGTTTGTTTACTTTCCTAATATTTTGACTTTAATTTTGACTTTTCCCCTTTATTAGTTCTCACTGGCCCTGACATGCTGTCGTTAGCTCATGACCAATTTACAGTAGGCCTCTTTTGTTAAATTGATGTTAAACATCAGTTCCATTTAATGTCAGTTGATCATTCTTTGTTAATTCTGCTGACTGCATTCAGTTTTTCTATTTTATTTAAAGTTTTTTGTAAATGTCTCACTTTGAGCAAATGGGTCTATTTTCATGGCTGGGTATAAAATCTCTAAGTTGTGGTTGCAGCTATTTCAGTTAAATGATCCACTTTGCAGAAGGTCTTTAATATGGGGTTCCGATTGCACCAAAAACATGTTGTTGTTGTTGTTGGTGGTGTTTTTGTTGTTGTTGGTGATGTTGTTGCTGTTGTTGAGTGTGTGACTTTTTTGGCACAATTGGAACCCCATACACCAACAACAATATCAATCAATAAACAAAAAACAAAATCAATAATAGCAGCAGCAACACCACCAACAGCAACAATAAAATCAACAACAGTAACAAAGGCAACAGCAGCAACAACATATTTTTGGCACAATCTGAACCCCATACTTGAAACATTTTTTGAATTATTATTTATTTATTTAAACTGTTTAAAAATAGTTTCATGGAGCTCATTATTGCATTTGCATTCATACCCACTAAGAAGAAAAACAAATGATAGCATGCTCTGTATAAATCACTTACCTTATACTCCAGATTTGAATTCATTAATCCTGTTTTGAGTGTCAAGAGGTTGAATGACTGTGGCACAACCGCCCTGTTCAAAAACAGGTGAAGAATGAGGACAATTTCATTATATTCTCTGAAATCTTCCTAGCATAGATCTCTTACTGCAAAACACACTAGCCAGAAAGTGAGTGAGGACGTTATCTGTAGAGTAGCCTGTAGCCAGAGCCAGCTGTTTGGACTGGTCATAACAGGAGAGCTGCAGGAGCAAAACGCATTCCATTCAAATATGATACCTAAGAGCTCTCATACTGGAGAAATAAGCTGGGGTCCAATTTCTGTGGTTTTAACAGCCTTAAAAGAAATTTCACTCAATACTTCTTGTTACTTCTACTTAATGTGTATAACAGGTTGTTATGTGCAACAGTTTCAGTGAGCATTCAGTAAAGATTAAAACATTTCATGGCAGTGAAAGAAAGCTTTAAAGTGTTTATAATTATTCTGCAGTTTGCCCTTCAGACTTCAAACCTTTTCTCCTGCTTTAACGTCTTTCATCCTGGTTTAAATGAAGCTTCACCGTCCAGCTGAGACCTAAGGCCCTCGTGTGTTTACACATCCCCTCTGCATATAAAGTGCATTTAAGGTTTTAGGAACAAAATATTTGCCAGACTTTATTATAAATGGAATATATTCACCCTGTTCACCTTTTGGATAACTAAAGAGAACATTTCCCATGCATTGGAACAAATGAAAGGACACAGTTTTATATTTAATTGCAAATCATAAAAAGACAGTTTTCACAAATCTCCCCTTCCTTCCACAGCCGTGATAGTCCATCAAGCATGTGAGCGTAGCTGAGAGATAAAGAGCATCCCTTAATATGGTCATTTGCATGAAAAGATGTATAATTGTCAGTAATTATGGAGAAAATGCTGTGTTCCCATTATAACATGGTCTGAGCTCCAACGGCAGCTTTACCTGCATGATGAGAGAATGAAACGTTATAAAACCTTTATCAGCAGGAATCATCATCATCACGATAAAAATGATTCTAAATTTAATTATACTGACAAATGTGTTAAAGCCCTATTATGAAATAAATAAATCTGTCCTATAAACCCTGTTGGAGAAAATGCATTATTTGATTTTAAAAAATTGAATAAATTGACCAGTTAACTATAATGATGCGCTGTAATTCAAATACCTCCAAATGCACCAAGCAGGACTTTCTAGTTGGAAAGGTGAGACTGTTGTTTGTTCTATTCATGCTGTTTCTGGCTGTCTTGAGAACAGCAAACTGTGAGCGAGAAAGGGTCAGCTCTCATCTGTGAATATATCAGAAACATTCCTGTTCCATTCCAGTGTGGCACTGAGACCACTGTTGAAAGCTAGATGACCTCCTCTCACCACCTTCACAGTCCTCCCCATCATCTTCACCCTCACCTCCTGCTGCGTTTCTAAGTGCTCCTGGAAATCAGTCACACCTGAACTGTGACAACCTGACAAAGTACGTAGTAGTTTGGGATAATGTAAGCTTCCACCACTCTGCTGGGGTCGGTCAGTGGTTTGCAGCACATGACAGGATGTTTGTGGAGTATCTTCCTCCCTGCTCTCCATTCCTAAATCCAATTGAGGAGTTATTCTCTTCCTGGTGGAAGGTATATGACCAGCATCCACATACCTAAATGACCCTGCTAGCAGCCAAGGATGCAGCTTGTGATGACATCACAGCAGAGTCCTGCACCTCAGTGCATTGACAGAGCTGACATTCGCTGTGATGTAGATGGAAATATGTGGCCAGACAGACGGGAGCGTCTAGATGTCCATGATTGATCTGCAGCACCGTCTGTTTTACAGTTTTCAGTTTCAAAACTACTACAGTATGGTTTACTGAGCCAAAGGGAGTTTATTTTTGTTGTAAATGTTTTAGTTTTTTCTTCCAGTTGCACAATGCTGTGAAAAGTTGTAAATATACAGTATAAAGTGCATATTTAGTGTCTTGATTTTTATTTAATTCTAGTTTTCTAAATTCCATGCATTGTATAATAATGCAGTCTTGACTTTACATGGTGAAGCACTCAGAGTAATCTGTCACAATGACATGTTCAAACCTTTTGCACGATTGTTCAAAGATGCTGCGGTCATAACTTGTCATTTTGACAACAATGACACTTTCATTGACATAAATACTTGCTTTTGAGGAGCAAATGATCCTTGACTTGCTTTTGAAGCATGAACTACACATTTTGAGCTACTGACTTGCATTTGTGCAATTGACTTTCCATTTGGAGAAAGTGACTTGCTTTTTGCAGTTTGTACTAATTGTTTTGAGAAACGCCTTAGCAGTGGTGCAAACTTTAATACTGTTGTGAGAAGCGACTGAGAAAACTGTAATATGAATAATGGTAGGGTAACAGGGGGCAGGTGAGTCCACTTAACGAGGGGAGACAGGACAACATGATCAGGAGGAGCACATCCTGACTGAGCTAATGGGATGTGTTGTTGTAGTGGCTCCTAGAGCTTGAGTGACATTTTAGACTTTTTTCCTTAAGAATTACGATTTAAAATGAGCTGTACAATAAAAATACATTTTATAAACACCATTCAAAGCATTTACACTCACCCTGTTCTGTGGATTAAATAAAATACTCGGTTTACTAAAGTAAACAATGACTCTGGTTAGTGAGCAAGCAAAGATGACTTTATATTAGCTTTAATTAGTTCTGCACTTTCATCAGAACCGGGCTGAACCTTTAGTTCTTAGTGACCTCCAGTGATCCAGGTTCCTCTTGTGGTGCATGAGGTCATCACCATCACAGCAGGGAATCGGCACATCGTTCTCCACAACAATTTTCTGTAATTCTCACCAGGACCGAGTTTTCTCTCAGATGCATGTCCTACAAAGTTGATGCCCTCTTGTGTCTGATCTCACTTCCCCTTATTTTAAAAATTGTGAAAATTGCCTGATGCTGGAGGCGTCTTTCTGTTCCAGCAGGTAAAGTCAGGCCACACTCACAGGAAAATGGATTCACTTGAAATTTGAATAAAGCTCCAGTATTTTAATGGCTTTCCTGTAGTTGGAAAGCCAGGTTGGTTAATATATTTTACACCAGCTAGTGTTTAACCACACGCCCTCTGGTTCATAAAGCACTTTCCTCCTCGGTTCACACTTATCTTAATATTGACAATTAACAATAAAGCAATTTCTCATGCATCCATCTAAATATTAATACATATCAATTTAGGCATTTTTCAAGAGAAATTATATTTTACAGTCATATATATTTGAGTGAAAGTTGTACAGTGATATTTCTATCTCAAAATGCTTACTGTAATTTTTACATCTTGCGTTTCCTCACCTGTAGCCAAATACATGAGTGCCTCCCGACTTTACTGCATTCTAATACAGCAACAATGAAAGCTTTCTGGCTCTGATTTAACATTTTTAATAATTACTGATACTGATTTTACTTTATGTGATCTGTGATCGACTCCATATGTAACCCCTTTAGTTTCCAACAGCTAATTTCTTAGGATCAACACGGACTTATTTCCAGCCCTCACCTCCTTTACTGTAGACTACACCACCACCTGGTGGCTTTCTGTGATCACCTTCAAAACTCAAATTCAGCACCTATATAACCTACAAGCCTAAATCTCCAGAGTCAAACTGCAGCAACAGCACAAACCTCCTGTTTTTAAACCATATTTCTTATTGTCCAACACAAATAAAGCACACAGCACCATGTAAGAGAGGATGTTTTGGTTTTAATGACATTACCAGTTAAAGTAATACATGGACTGTAACCATGCTCCTACAGCTCAAACCTTTCTTTAGTGAAAAGTTTATCAGCATCACAGAATTACCAGCTGATGCTGTCTGGTTCCCAGGCCAGAACCTCAGTAGCGTGTTTGATAGAAATCAGAAATGTAAACAGTGTGGTGGTCATTAGAAAGTTCAGTCTGGGTTGTACCGCCCACCAAACACTGCTAAAAGATGGACATAATGAAGAAAGGCATTTCTTTGTTTCCTCGGTTTCTGATGATCCTTTTCTCTTCTTTGTTTTTTTTTAAAAAAAGAACAATGACATGAAGGACGAAGTGCATAACCAGCAGAGTACATGTGATTTTACTCCAACACCACGGTGCCTCCTGCTGCCTCCAGGGCTGCTTTCAGTTTCTCTGCTTCTTCCTTGGATACGTTAGCCCGGATTTCCTGGGGAAGAGACTCCACTAGCTTCTTAGCCTGATCAAAGATGAGAAACACAAGATTTTACAAAATTACCAAATTAGTGCAGCAGGGAGGCAGAAAGGGACTGTTTCTAACTGTTCTGAAACTATAAACATGCTGCATAAAGCTTAACAGATAACAGTTTTAGTGTAAATATTCCCGTGCTGGCCTCCTTGAAATGTCCAGGACAGGATTTATGTGAAACTACTGCTCTATGTCTTTAGGTCTCTGTCCTCGATACATTTCTTCACTGGTGACTAAATACTCTCCAGCCAGACCCCTCTGGTCATTTGAGAATGACTTATTGGTGGTTTACAGCAGGGGTTCCCAATTTTTTTTCTTTGGGGACCCCCTTGCCTGTGTCCAAGACAAGTCAGGACCCCCAACCCCTACTCCTACACGCATAAACACGTTAAATGTGATCATTTGCAAACTTTATACAGGCATACAGAGTTATAACTTTTATATGGAATTCTGATTATAATGTAGGGTGTGTTATTGGGATTTTTTAAATGTAATTTTTACAAATAAAATCTTGCTAACCTCACAACCTCAGCAAAGACAAAATTGTGGGGACCCCCTGTAATCTTGTGGGGACCCCATTTGGGGTCCCGACCCCTGATTTGGGAACCCCTGGTTTAGAGAACAAGATGGAAGTTTCAAGGGACTGGGCATTCTCTGTGTTTGCACCTAGACTATGGGACCAACTACCACCCAACATTAGGTGTGTTTCCATTATCTGAACTTCAGGATCATTTCTGCGAGGGCAAAACTGAGCAGGAGATACGATTCCCGGTCCTCTCAGCTGTTGTGTCTCCAATCAAATTCAGCCCTTTCAGGACTTTGCACAGACGTCAGCATATCGCGACTGCTTCTGCAGTGAGTGATGTCACTGATCAGCGCCAAAAAGCGTCCACAGAAATATTAAAAACATTTTTTCTGTCGAAGTTTGTCATAATTTAATCTATTCAGAGGACAAAAGCAGCTGTGTGATGTAAAATATGATGTTCAATGACCAGAAGAAACTCTGACGCTCTGAGAGACAACTAAGCCCCGTGAATTAAGTCGTTTGTGGGGGAATTCCGCCGTGTGTTCCAGTGTCTGGAGTTTAATTTTAAGCATGATCGGTGCTTAGTTTATTTCACTTCCATTCTGCTTCACAAGCAACTCTTCTAATTTTACTACTGCCGGTTGTTTTGGACGTCTGATGTCATTTCCTACTGAGTTACAATCAATCAGTGCGAGTTAACCAAAAGTTCTGCTCAGCAACTCCACCAGGCCATTCTGAGTCCCTACCCCTGATCAGGTACTCAGAAAGTTCCTGAAAACAACCGTTCAGCTGACAGTGGAAACGCACCTAACAGGCAGTCTACTTTAGTGCAGAGTTCTAAATCTAAGTTGGTTCTGCGTTTTCCCTCTTTGTCATCTGGTTAATCGGGTCGTTGTTTCTGTGATTTTTTACCTTTCTTATTTTCTTTGGCTTTTGATAATTTTGATAATTCTCGTCCTTTTGTTTTAATTATTTTACTTTATGTTTTAACCCGTTTCTCTGGTTTGAGTATAGCACGATGGGTCACCTTGACTGGTGCTCTACAAATAAATAAATGATGATGGTGGTATTTACACAGCCATATGAACAGCTGCTACAGCAACATACAATCAAGTATTCTGCACCAATCACTACATTGAAAACTGATTAAAAAAAACAACACACAATTCAACCACTGAGTCCTACCGCACAATACGTTCATGACAAGAGTCAGACTGGTCAGAGGCAAACGTTCTACCACAATCTGAACCCACTAACAGATTTTTCTTACCTACATAAATATATTTTTTTCCCAGGATTTCATTTTATGAAGGAAATATCTGAGTCAGAATATGAAACTAAATTATTAGGTAATGCTAAATATATTCTACAGAGCTTCTTGTAAACAACTTATTTTACATGTGAGTTTTTGTATGACTTTTGTTATTAAAAGATTAAGTAACAGCTACTGCATCATATCTGAGACTGTCATATTGCTAATCTCATTTACATTACAATCTATCAATACAGTGTAGACTTTTGATGCATTCAAAGTCACATTCATATCTTTTTAGAACCAAAACAGTGAGATTACTGCAGGAACTAAAACAAAGAATTGATGAGGATGCTTAATTTAACACGAGGCCAGTTCAGAAGCCATTAGACTGTGACACAGCAGAGATTTAAAAAAAATAGCCACCAGAAACCTAAAAAGGAGAGGATTTCACTTACCTGCACCAGGTTCAAGCCTTGGATGCAGTTCTTTACTTCTTTTATAAGTTTTACTTTTTCAGCTGCTTTTAATTCTGTCAGTTTTACTGTGAAGTGTGTCTTCTCCTTTTTGACAGGAGCCTCCTCCTCCTCTGCAGCCTTGTTTTACAAGAAAAATAAAATCAGTGATGCACATACTGTAGGTTCATGTTAGCTACTTGTAAACAAACTTTTTCAATATATTAACATGAATTGTTGATTTGATGATGTAGATTATGTTATATTGTTCCTGCGACTTTTTCTTTAATCGTAAGAGAAACAGTTTGTACCTGAGCAGCAGGTGCAGCAGATGCAGCCATTGCCCCCATAGGCATCATACCAACATCCTGAATGTTCAGCGTTTTCTGTGGAAGATCAAAATGTGATTATCCAACATAAATCACTTACAGATGAATTACTCAGACTTGTACGTTGTTAAAGGAGGTCTGCTCAAACCTTAAGGAGCTCATTGAGGTCTGACACTTCTAACAGAGTGAGGCTGGCTATGTCGTTGACCAGCTGATGGATTTTTGGAGAATATTGTTTGGGTGCTCCGTCTAGTGGAGGCATGGCGATGGCATCTGACCCAGTGGCTAGACTGGTTTTCAGATATCTGAGAGCACACAAGGCTGGCGTCTGCTGCTGAAGCTGTTGTCTGAAACATGAATGCAAGGTGATTAAATCACTGCATCTGGACTGCATGTAAAGATACAATCCAGGTCAACAAAACGCAGATCCTGGTAAAACCCACGTCTAGACGAAGTTGGTTATTATTTAAGGGGAGGACACTTTTCCCTTTGACTCTTTAGGTCTAGTATTTTCAGATATTTTCAAAAGTGATTCTCAGCTGTTCAATTAAGGTTTTATTGTGAAAATCCTCTGCTTTAGTTTAAAATTATAATCCCTTCTGGCAACAATACCTTAAAAACTAGGATCACTGCTTTATTATTAAAACATGAACCTGGTCTATTATAATCTTTTAGTTGTTTTCATGTGATTTCAGGGGTGCAGCTACTCTGGGTGTCTATCATAAAAATAACTTCCTGTTTCTTGAATGTGACCTCTGCTTTTGAAGGAAAACACTTCTAAAAGAGGGAGAGAGAGAAACAGCACACCTGGAGCAAATATTTAATGACACGTTTAGAAACCTAAGCTACAACTTTATGGATACAATTGTATCTCAAGCTAATAAATTGAATAAAACTTCACACATATAAACCCACTTTTATCTGCAGTCAAAAAAACAAGTTGAGTATTTTCAGTTTAAAATAAAATCTTCTTTAAAGCAAATAAAAGCAGCTACTGCTGTCTGCCCTTGAAGAAAATGAACACACCAAGATGCTCGGTGTCTCTCCGGTGTAAGCTAGCTAGCGTTGTTGCCCGTTACGTACCGGTGTGTGCTCGCGGCGGCCCGCAGCGCGGTCCGTAGGCAGCGTCTGGTGCAGTACATTTCTGCTTTATCAGCAGTGAAAACCCCCTAAAGACCGCTAAATGAAAACCCGGTTCTGTCAGTCAGACCCGCTTCCAGCTTCTCTGGCTCAAAGGCACATGGCGTCCTCTCTGCTACTGACCTACCCACAATGCACTGCACTGTTAGAAAACCTACAGGAGCTCACGAGGGACACACACACCAAGTAGAGTTTCAATATACAATGCGATTTCTTATTAGATATCCTATTTAGTAAGAGATAAACTTTATTATCTTTATCTGAGTTAATCTGTAATTAATTCAACAAATGAACTAGTAGTAGCACGTTTATTAAAGAAAGTAATGAAAGGATGAAAGGAGAACCCTTAATGTAATCACTCGACTGAAGCTTTTGACCTTATTTAAACATAGTGAAATTATAAAAATTTTAATGTTTTAAGGCAGTGGGTTCCAAGGCATTTTGTGTTGTCTAGAAATAAAAAAAAAAAAACGTTTTCCAGAAACAATCAGATTTTGTGTTTCCTTGATAAATATAATACAATTAATTGTAATTTTCTGATGACGCTATATAAAATCCCACTCTGGTTTAACATTATTCTCACCAACATGAGGGAAAACATGCCAACATATTTTAACTACTCATATACTTTGTAGTAGCGTTTTGTTTTCTATGTACGTTTATATCTGTTACTGTACTGGGTTGGAGCATATAGGGTGAATCAATCCTCTTAGCCAGGTAATCTGTGCACCCATCTGCTGTTGCTGTCATCCACCACTTCTACACCAACATGTCACCTTCCTGTTTGTCCCTATAACCCATCATACGAGCAAGTAAGAAGAATCCCTTAAGGTTAATACAGCTATGAAGGATCTTTAAACATATCATGACCTATTTGTCCTTCCATCAGACAATGCTGCTGTCTCCTCAGGCAGAAAGAAACTGGGAGGCTCTATGTTCCGTGCTTGAAGACGTCTTGGAGGACCAGTCTCACAGGCAGCTTTCTGGTTTAGAACTCGGTTCTGGAACTGGACAGCATGTCATACGGTTTGCCCAGAAGATCCCATTTATCACTTGGCAGCCATCGGACATTAAAGAGGAACAATGTGACAGGTTTGTGTCTGTTAAAAACTATGTTACATGATTAAAAATAAACAGAACAGTGATGAAGGCACCCATTGTTTACAGTATCAGGGCGTATATTGCTGCAACCCAGGTGAAAACTGTGCTGCAGCCCGTCCTCCTGGATGCCAGCGACGCCTGGGAGAAATGGGCCGGCCTCTCGCTCAACTCCTGTGATGTTATTGTTGCCATTAACTTACTGCAGTACAGCTCCTTCAAAACAGCACAGGTATGATGGTTTATCTAGTAGAGCAGCTTAAAACAACTTCATCGATTAACAGATTTAGTCATGATTTCTCTTCTGTGATTCCTACAGGGTGTTTTCAGTGGAGCAGGTCAGATCCTCAGACAAAATGGCCTTCTAATAACATATGGAGTGTGTATTGACAGTAGCTTTTTTCTACAGTGCACATGTAAAAATATAGAGGTGTTAGGTTTAAATAAATTAAAGGCCTTTCTAAATATTTTCAAGGCGTTTGCTGTTAACGGCATCATTGCACCAAGTTGTAATGAACATCTGGATGAGGAGATCCGAAAATTGTGAGTGAAACATTGATGTGATGAGGTGTGCGTTCAGTTTGAGAGTAAATGTTTATACTTCAGAGTAATGTGAGAATAAACACCATGCAGAGTAAATGTTTGCAACATTGAGATGCACATAAATCACGCTAGATCAACCTGGGCCTGGTTCCATTGTTCATAACCTGGATTCTGCTGCAGGAACCCAGAATGGGGGCTTCCAGACATCGATGTGCTCAGACAGCTGGCCTACGGGAACGGTCTCCGTTTGGAGAGGATGGTAAGACACACTTTAAAGATGCTCGTGACACCTACAGTATCTTCAAAAAACATGTTTCTAAGGGCCTGTAACTTGTTTTTCTAGATTGAGATGGACAACTACCACAAAAGCCTCATCTTCAGGAAACTTTAAACAACACGACTGTAAAGATTTTCTGACACCAAATGCTGTACGTGATTTTGGTGAAATGTCAATGAAGAGAGATTAAATAAAATCCTGCAAAGTAGAAAAATGTCTCCGACTTAAACAGGACTGGCAAAACTCCCAGATACAGCTCACCTCGTCTGGATCTTTGGCATCAGTTTAACTTTGTTGGATCTCATCTTATGCAGAATTGTCCATGCCAGTCTAATCTTTATACATTGATTCTGTGTGAACCAAACTAAATTTGCAGAAATAAGAATTCATGACTCAAATCTGTATTTACATTAATAAAATGTGTCATTGTGAACATTTCAACCCACCCGTGCAGAATGTTATTTAAATAAAATACAAGTCAGAGCCAAAGGACAATAAGAACCTGATATTTATTAAATATAATTTTAAAATTACTTTAAAGTCTGACAGATCAGTCAGATGGAGTAAAGAAGTTCACAGATGGAAACTGAAGAGTTACAGAATCACTAAAAGTGTGATACATACATGCAGCACATCATATTCACATTGAAAGCATTTCCACTTCTCTAGTCAAGTACACTTGAGAACGAGTGCTTTCTATGCAGCTCTCTTCACGTGACAATTAAATTCAAACAGATGTGAGTTTTGGCCCCTGGAGGCGATGTGAAGTTGATGACAGGCTAAAGGAAACTAAGCTAGCTTTAGTTTTGTATTGAGTCGTTTTGTTTGGCAACACAGTACACTTTAGTAAGGAGATGCATGTTGCCGTTTGGATTTCTAGACAGATTTTAGTATTTATATTTTATAACAACTAGGCGTGAATATCAATTTTTTTCTGTATAAAATGAAATTCAATGAGGATTAGAAAGTGATCTCACAACTGTCCAAACACTCCTAACACATACAACCCCTCCAGCGCTCTTTTTCATCTCAAAACTACATCAAACTCAAAAGTCCAAGCAGCACACAACAAATAAATGCCAAAATAAGGAGACCAAAGTCCATGTTCATGAGAGGGATGACTGAACTGGAATGTTAAGCTGTGAGGCTGATGGAGGTCTGAGTTAAAGCACTTTAAAAACACCCAGAACTGAGTTTGCACTAGTTTAGAAGAAACCCACAACCTCCAATCACTGCCCAGGTCAGAACAGATGCAACAATACATTTCACTTTCATTCTGGAAAATCCTCAGTTCAACATGCGAATTTAGCTTTAGAAAAATATGAAACGAAGAATGGTTGCATTTCCTCTTTTTATCCTTTAAATCATAGCATCCTATTTTCTTGTTTCCTTGCATACCACTGACTATTTTTGCGCTTGTTATTCATTTAATAAAGAAATTCTACATATATATCAGCTGAAAGATGGAAAAAGAGAGGAAAAGGGGTTTAAGTTTTGATGCTCTCCATAGCAGCTTTTACTCCCAGTTCCCATTTTTCAGAGGGGAGAGGCAAGGAGAGCTACAGTTCTGCAACATCATCACAATATTTCACTTTGCCACAACATCACAGCAACGTGGAAGGTGGGTAATCTGTGTATTTTCCCAAAGGGCATCTTTAGATTCCAGAAGAGGAGGAGGATGAAAGGAGGAGGGACGGTGTAGTGTGTGTGAAACTCTGTAGCATGGAAGGCTTTCAGTCAAAGGAGATGAGTTGTGCCTCAGCATTGCCAGGGACCGCTTGAGGCGCCTGCTGTTGTACCTGCTGCTGAGGCTGCTGTTGTTGCTGCTGAGGGCCACCAGGGGGAGCAACCTAGCAGGAAAGGAAATAAGAAAATGAAAAGATGGGAAAGTACCATCATTAAAAAACCTGGAGGCTGAGAATAAGAGCCACCCCCATCCCAGAGCAATGACATCATCAAACTAGCAGAGGGTAGCACGGCAATATGGGGAGAGATTAGTGACGCTCATACTGGCATTTTTACCGATATAGTCTCACTCTTAATTTCCGATATCGATATAAATTGATATCGATATATGCAGGGTCCCCCTCTCATGAAAAAAGAAATACTAAAACATTTTAGGTAACTAACATCACATATCTCCTGTCACGCTTACATTTTAAACATTTTATGTGCAAAATGACAACTACTTTAATTCAAGTCAGTGATAGGAAAAGTGAAGGGCCGGATTAGGATTGCAAGGGCCCCTGGGCACAAAGTGTTTGTTTTTAAAGCACTGAACGGTCTTGCACCATCTTATCTGTCTGACTTGCTCACACCCTATGTGCCGGTGCGCCAACTGAGATCAGCTGACCGCTTGCTTCTCTGCACTCCAAAAATGAACTACAAAGCAAGGGGGGAGCAGGCTTTTGTATATGCTGCCCCTGTCCTCTGGAATGCTCTACCCATTGAAACTCGCCAATCACCATCTGCCGCTGTCTTCAAGTCACGATTGAAGACCCACTTTTATTCTTTGGCTTTTGGACATTGACTTTTTATTTTCTATTTTTATTGTTTTGCCTTTGTTTTAAATTGCTTTTAGGTTGCTTTTATCTATATTTATTGATTGTTTTTAACTGTACCTGTTTTAATATAATTATTTTGTGATTGTTGCCTGTGCAGCGCTTTGGTCAGCTCACATGCTGTGTTTAAATTGCGCTATATAAATAAAACGGTATGGTATGGTATGGTAAACAACACCAAGAGGACAATTTAACTGGCTACTGATTGGACGGGCAGGCTCGGTTCTCTGTCCCAGAGCTGTGCCCTGACCTGCACGCCACCAAAATGACATGCTTCTATTTATAAATGTGCGGCTGCGTCGCCAGCCGATTTGGTCGTTTTAATTTACCGCTTCACTTGTGTGTTTTTGCGGTTTATGTGTAGGGACAAGCTAAACTCTGCATAACCAGGTTACAGGTATGGAAGCCTGAAGAGGCCAAAATTCCTCAAACATATTTTTCCCTACTGGCTGATATGAATTAAAACTAAGATTCCAGCCATGTTTGCTTTCATAACTTTTAATAACTTAATGCTGATGACCCACGTGAACATAATCCTAGTAGATGCAATTACGTGATGAAATTAGCTTACATGATAGATTTTTTTTTTCTTGGCAAAAAATAGTTACGGGTTATATTGTGAATGACATGATATTGCCCACCCTTAGATGGAATTTAAATAATTTTACATGAATTATAAATAAAAGTTCCTGTGTGACATTTGATACATGTAGCTGTAACTCCTAACTGCTGATGGATGGATGGATGGATAGATCGCCTTCAGCCCAGACAAGAGAACAGAAGTGGGCATGTGTAAAAAAAAATATGTGAGCAGAATCATCTTAAATTGAGATAAAAGCAGGAGCTAATCAGTTTTCCAAGTTAAAAAAAGAAAAAAAAATGAACCAGCCTGAGTGGGGTTTGAACCCACGCGTGTGTGTAGAGCCCGACCTTCACCCCCTCTGAATCTCTCTGACACACTCTTAGACCACTGTGCTAAGCTGTCAGGCCTATGGTAGAATAGGGCATTTCATTATATTTGACTATTACAAACTTTTGAGTATTTTATTTCAGTTTCTAGTTTTTAAGTCTCTTGAATGTTTTGATCTTAGCATGGTTTGATTCTTTCACTTTCCTGATTGTTTTATTGTACTGTTTTTGGGAAGAACTTTGGGGCAATGGCTGTTGCCATGGAAACGTGCAATACAAATTCAGTTTGACTTCACTTGACTTGACTTCCTTTGTGATAGTATTTACATTATACTATTTGTTTCATTTTTAAGGTTCCAATGTCTGTGAACATTTGAACAGAATATTCTGAAATTGGTGTAAAGAATACATGATTTAAATAACTGGTCATGGGCTAGTCCCTGCCCCTGCCTCTGACCATGAACTTTAATGTATGACGTCCACTATCACCTGAGAACTATAAACGTAGCACTTTCTGTTGGCCTCCACGGAATGAATGTCCGCTCTCTCCCAAGCAATCGAACTAATAAACTTTTTTTCAAAAGTTTCAGATTATTCAATAAACTGGTTAAAGTCTACTGTTCTCCCAATTAATTTCTCTCTTGTCAATTCATTTAATACACCATTGGAATCTGGGAATATTACATAATGGGCATTAATGTCTCTCCCAGGCTGGCAGATTTATATCCCACTTTTAAAGAAAGTGGATGCCTCCCTAGTGTGACATTTGATACATGTAGCTGCAACTCCTAACTGCTGACAGACAGACAGACAGACAGACAGATAGATAGAACAGCAGTGCTAAAGTATAAAACTTAATGTGAAGAAGTTTTGGAGTTAGATGATTTTCTGGTTTTAACAAAGTTCCTCCTAAAAAAAATCTTCCTCAAGAAAAGAAAACTTGTTTTGGCCAAGGGTCAGTTCCCTCTGTAAAGTCAGAAGAATGAGTTGAAATGAATAAATAAAATGTAGTGGACAAAAAGTCTCATTCAGTACTTTAAAGGATAAGTCTTAGTTACACTTTCTTTATATTAAGCCAAACCTAATATTTGAATACCTTATACTGTTTTTAATTTTCAGTTAATCTCCAATCATTTCATAGATCTTTTTTTAATAATAGTGGTGGTATTATTATTTAAACTTATTTTTTTATTTTTTTTAATTGTGAGGTGCTGTTGAGGCAAAATTAGTTTGTTTTATTAAATTTCAATCATTTTAGTTACATTTTAAATTAAAGAAGCAATTTTGGAAATAAGGAGAGACGCACATATGTTGTATAGTTCTTTTTTTGGGGGGGTGGGGGCACCACAGAGCATTTGTGCTTAGGGCACCCAAATGGCTAGCACTGGCCCTGATCTGCACCGCAAAAAGAGCGAAATCCGTACTGCGAGCCCGCAGTAGTGAGGGGATGTCACAGGGGCACAGTTGAGCTCCGCTGAGGCAGAGCGGGTCAAGCATTATTAAAAGAGAAAGTACCAGTACATAGGAGCGGACATGAACGATCTCGTGTTAATTGTTTTCTTTTGGTGGTGTGACTTTGTGGTCGTGATGCGCGCAGGAAGCAGCTGGAGCGCATGAAAGCTCAGCGGTCTCTGTCCTCTCTGCTCAAAAGAAGTCCTGGTGCGCTAGAGTCCGTAATATAACTGGACCTTTTTTCAGGCTCCCCTATATAGAACCACAAAGAAAATCCACTAATTGATTCCTGGTTAAAAATGCGTTGTAATGCGCATTTCTGACATTTGTACCGAGTAAAATATTGTGAGCTCTGCTGAGGCAGAGCGCGTCAGGGGTGTTAATGATTTTCCTTTGTGACTTTAAGAATGTTACTGGGGCTGTGCGCAGGTCAGTGAGAAGCATCTGGAGCGCATGAACAATCGGTGCTCTCCGTACCTGAGGAGACGCTGGAGCGAGCGCAAGAGAGGCGCACAGACGTGGAAAAAAGGTGGAGTAACTCCACCTGTAAAATAAAGTCTTTTAATTGATTATGTTAGCGGTGTGTGTGTTGTGCCCGGTAGCTGAGTCATTTACAGTATGATAAATGTCTCCCTGGTGTTTTTCTGTTAGACCTCTTTTATTCCCATTCCTTGGGCTGCTCACATGGGCCCCTAGTGGGCGTGGGCCCCTGGGCTAGTGCCCATAATGCCCATTGGATAATCCGGCCTTGGAAAAGTGCCATATATACAGGTGCAGGTTATAAAATTAGATTATCATGGCAAAGTTGATTTATTTCAGTAATTCCATTCAAAAAGTAAAACTTGTATATTAGATTCATTCATTACACACATGATACATTTCAAATGTTTATTTCTATTATTAAAGCAGCTGAAGAGTTTGATGTATAATATGTGTATGGTACATAAAAGTTTCCAATATTAATGTTAGACCGATAATACCAAACATCCCTAGAAGAAATGAGTCATTGTATCCGGTGAAGCTGAGCAACTATTCAACATCAACAAAACCAAGAGGCTCATTACAAAAAAGAAAGAATTGAGATACTAGGGTCCTTTTAAACCAAGCAGGGAAAAGCTCAGATTTCCTGTTTCTGGGTGTGAACACAACAAAGAATCCGATCTGGGTCATTTGCCTCAGACATGGTTGAACAAGTCAGCAACAGCAGCACCACCTGAAGATCACCTGATGCCTCACAGAAGGAGCTTTTACAATTCCCAAGGAAACCCAAGTAATATCTAAAGATTATTCTTGTCCCAAACACTGAACTGATATAATCCAGGTCAAGTTTCATCAAGTTCATATCAGGGTTTCCCATAAGTAGTGGTGGGCCGTGGGGGGGTACATGACGGTAAAACAACAACATGGTTTTAATTATGACAATTTCAAACTGAATGTTATTTGAAAAATACAACTGAAATTGCAACTCTACTGTAAATTAAATGAAAAATAAAACTTGCATTTAATTGTAATGCTTAATTCTCACTTTGATTGTCGTGGTACAGCCACGGCCGGAACTTTGTTATTTCAGTCTACTTTGGTTTCCAGCCAGATTCCCTACTTTTTTCTTCCCTCTCTCCTTCCCTGCTGCTCTCTTCTGTCTCACCATGCTGACCTGCTCAAAGATGCACCTTCCTGCTCTGCCTCTCCACTTTTCTCTCCTTCATTCACCTCCTCCACTACTTCAGCCTGTGTACTTGTCTAATATAATTGGGAAGAGTTAGATTAGTTTCAATCACCAATGTCACGCAAGGAACATTAGGAATATTACACGTGTTACAGTACTGATTATGGTTAGTATAAGTGCGCAAATATAGGCTATATACATCTCATATGGTTTACACCTTGTTCCAAATTATTATGCAAATTCTATTGTATTGTGTCACAAAGATTAAACTTTTTGGTTTTCAGTTAAACTCATCGATGGCATTGTGTATCCGGGCTCTTGGATCACTGGAAAAAAATCTCAGACACCTGTGACAATTAGTTTATCAGGTGTGCCCAATTAAAGGATAAACTACTTAAGGACATTCCACATTATTAAGCAGACCACAGTTAGTAACCAATATGGGGAAGAAAAAGGATCTCTCTGCTGCCTTGGACGAGGTATGACAACATTAGACATTTCACGACAACTTAAGCGTGATCATCGCACTATCAAGAGATTTGTGGCTGATTGAGAGCACAGACGGGTTCATGCAGATAAAAGCAAACTGAGGAAGATTTCTGCCAGATCCATGCATCAGATCAAGAGAGCAGCTGCTAAAATGCTATTATGTAGCAGCAAACAGATATTTGAAGCTGCTGCTGCCTCTGGAGTCCCACGGACATTAAGGTGTAGAGTCCTCCAGAGTATTGCAACTGGGGGTCTGAAAAGTCATTAGAAATAGCTACAAAGCCGCTAAGTTGGCAACATTGACTAATGAGCGTGCGCTCCTGCGGCGTGTAAACAGTTTTTGGCATGCCGTCTCTGTCAGGGTGTCCAGGAATCCGGGTCACGGCACCAAGATGTCAGGGTTATTCGTTTACCCTACAACTGACCAGGCTTTGGCAAAACAGAAGACAGACACCAGTGAATAAGTTTTAAATTCTCTGCAGAGGAGAGTGCATGCTGAGGTCTTGTGCCTTAACATATGCTCTCCTCTGCAGAGAATTTAAAACTTATTCACTGGTGTCTGTCTTCTGTTTTCCCAAAGCCTGGTCAGTTGTAGGGTAAACGAATAACCCTGACAGTCTCCTTGACTGTGATTGGTCAAATTACGATGCGTGACATGATACAGCAAAGATATGCTGTGAACAAGATGGATTCTCCTCCTTTCTTTTGAAAATTGGTTAGCAGGTATGAATAAAAATTCAACCAATGATTACTAAATTGTTGTAAACACTGCTGTAACACTAAAATGATGTATTACAGGTTTTCCAAATGTAAAAATAACGTGGTACCTGCTGGTACATGGACTGCTGACTTGGCATGTAGGGCGGTTGGGGGGGCATGTTGGGATCCTGTCCTGGCAGTGCTGAAATCATGTTCTGCATGTTGTATGGCTGGTAACTCATGTAAGGCATCCCGTTGGTGGGGGCAGGCTGCGACATGGGAGGCAAACTTTGTGCCTGCGAGACCACATTCTGCACAGAACACAAACAGACCCGTTAGTGGGATAAAAAGCTTGGTGGAACTTCATTCAAAGGTCAGAAACTCGGTTTGGTCTGATTAGTCTGACCTGGTAGGCCTGTGTGGGTGTGGGTTGATAGTTGGAGTAAGGTGGACTTGTGGTGGGCGGGGCTTGCCCTGGAGGAGGTTGCCCATTGGCACCTGCAGCCTGGTACATGTATGCATTAACCATGTTGGGATCTGTCAAAAACAAAGATAAACACACGCATCCATCAACTAATGATTCAGACAAGTCTTTATGCACTTTAATAACCTCTCCTAACAATGTGTGTTGTAGAATTAGATTTGTTATGACTTATTTTAAAAAATATCAATTTATTTTATACTTTGAGCTGCAGAGACAACCACTGCATATATTATTTTTGTGAACTTCTGCTGACGTGAAGGACTTCAAAGGAATATAATCAGTGACAATTAGTCAGGCTCCACTGAAGAAACAGGAACCTAAGTATGATTTTCAGATGTTTCCCCCAACGGATCACATTTTCTATGGATCCCCTCACCTGTGGGAGCACCGGGCATGGCCTGGTATGGTCCTGGCCCAGTCTGCCCGGGCTGATTCATGTACATGTTGTGCATAGGTGACCCCTCCACAGACCCAGCAGGACTGAAGGTTCCTGGGTAGCTGGGTGGAGCACCAGGCTGGTACACCACTCCTCCAGCAACATTGGGTGGCAAAGACTGCATCTGGACAACAGCATGTTTAGTCAACACTAAAACTATGACCTAGTGCAGGGGTTACCAAATTATTTTCTTTGGGGACCCCCTTGCCTGTGTCCAAGACAAGCCAGGACCCCCCCAACTCAATTAAACAAGTTAATTTAATTTGCAAACTTTCTACAGACATGCAGAGTTATAATTTTTATATGGAGTTCTGATTATACTGTAGGGCAGGGGTCCCCAATCCTGGTCCTCAAGGGCCGGTATCCAGCAGGTTTTAGTTGTAACTCTGCTTCAACACACCTGATTTCAATTAGCAAGTGATTAGCAGGCTTCAGCAGAGCTTGATGAGCTGCTGCACAGGTGATTCAACCACTGAATCAAGTGTGTTTGAGCAGAGAAACCACAAAACCTGCTGGATAGCGGCCCTCCAGGACCAGGATTGGGGACCCCTGCTGTAGGGTGTGTTATTGGGATTTATAAATGTAATTTTTATAAATAAAATCTTACTAACCTCACAACCTCAGCAAAGATAAAATTATGGGGACCCCCTGTAATCTTGTGGGGACCCCATTTGGGGTCCCGACCCCTTATTTGGGAACCCCTGATCTAGTGGGCTTTATTTTTTGAGAGGAATGAATAGTGACTAATGCTGTGTGTACCTGAGCATAGGGCAGAGAGAAAGCAGGCATTTGCGCCCTCATCTGGATTGTGTGCTTCTGCTGCTCCAGGCGCATCTGCCTCTCCTTCTCCTGCTCCTGGAGGCGCTGAATAGCCAGCTGTCTTTGCATCTCCAAGTACTCCTGAAGTTGAAGTATTTATATGTAAACACTATAATAAACACTAGAACAACAGATGTTTTTACTAGAGAAAACAAGTTTATCACCTGTTTCTTCTGCCTCATGATCTCCAGTTTCTGTGCCAGCTGGATCTGCCGTTGTCTCTCTGCCTCCTCTGCAGCTCTGCGCAGCTTCTCTCGGTGCTCATCTCTGAGAGCGTTCAGGGCAGCTCGAGCATCGCGCACCTGAGCCAACTTGTCCTGAAGTCCTTCGTAGTACACTGACAAAACGCATCAAATCTTAGTTCAGACAGTGGACATAAGAGAAGTCTGGGTTTACACAAACTGCTCAAAGTTAGGACTCACGTCGTTTTTCATCCAGCTGGTTGAGGATGTCCAGCAGCTGTGGGTGCATGTTGTTAATGGACTGGAAGAGCGAGAGCACGGCGCTGTCATTTGTGATGCTGCGCCCACGCATGTGGTTGCTCTTCATGCGGTTAAGGAAGGTGGTGACAGCGTTCTGCAGAGCCTTCAGAAACTGCTCGTGGTTCTCCTCGGACTCACCGTTCTGGTACTGCTGCTAAAAGGTGGGGGTGACGGGGAACACGTGAGGAGAAAGTCTGAGCAAAATCCACCAAAATAAAAAAATATACATGATTATTTCTACTGTCTGCAACAAGCATCAGCACACCTCCACTATGTTGACGGGCTGGACTGGGACGTGGCTTTCAACAGGCTGGCTGACCGACTGAAGGGGTTCAGCCAAGGGCACGGGGGCAGGGGCGGAGGGGGTGGGACTCTTTCGAGCTTCCTCCTGCTTCTTCTCCCAATAAGTTCTGTTCAGGTAGCGGGCCAGCTGGAATTATGCCACAAAAATTTAACTCCTAAAATTTCCACTTACTATATTACCAACATTTAATTAAGAAGCATTAAACCACGTGTACCTCAGGGTCTACGTCTTCAGCTGATGGAGCAGAGGAGTTCTGCAATCATGCAAACATTTTATAAGATTTAAAAAATAATTCTAATTACAAAAAATATATATTTGGTAGAGTAAAAGTGAGTTTTCTCACCACTGGGGAAGTGTAAAGGGTGCTGACTGGAGGTGCAGAAGATGTCACTGGGGTGGGATCAGCTTTGGGATACATGGAGTATGAGTTCTTCTGTCGCTGCAAGTGACATAAACGTGTCACGTCAGGGTTTTCTTTTTTTTATTATGAGATGAATAGGTAAAATAAAAGTACAGTTGTATAACCTACCATGCGCTCCTTCTCTTCTGCCTCACTTTGGGAAAGTGCAATAGCCAGCTGTAGCTCCTCCTCCTCCTGCAAAGCTGCCTCATCTCGCTTGGGAGGCATCTGCTTATAAAGAGAGATGTGAAGATACAAAAAGTGGTCAGGAGGCAAAAACCAAACAAATATCATGCATTTTTAAATATTTACTTGTGACTGCTGGGACAGTGGGCTGGTCAGGTACTCAGGTGGCAGCTCAGAGGAGCCTGTAGCAGGAGCTTTCCCATCTGCTTTTCTAAGAGGAGGAGAGAGGGAGGGGTGGCTGGTGAGGAGAGGGATCAGGGAGGACAAACAACCTTGTGAATTAAATGAGTGTGTGCCAGTTAAACACAAAGAACAGCTCAGAAAAACACAAACAATAAACAGCAATGATCAAATATGTTTACAGTCAACAACTTACCTTCACACACATGCGCACACACATGCATGCACACAAATCTAAGGATTTCCTGTGTAATAGGCTATTACACAGGAAATACTTAGATTTGTGTGCGTGTGCGTAATCTTATTAGACATATGCTATTACTAATAGCATATGTCTAATACAGGGTTCTTACACTTTTTCCACTGACAAATTCAAGCACTTTTCAAGGTAAATTTTCAAACTTTTCAAGCACCACACGGCAAAGACAAAACAATACATAAGGACTGAAGAGGACAGTTTCACCTCACTATTATATGAAATAATTTATTACTGTTATATAATAGGGGTGATCTTAAACAATCACAGTATCGCAAATCGGGCCTGATCACGTGATTTTAAATTAGGGCTTGGCGACATGGCCTCAAATCTTAAAACCAAACACCCTGCTCTCCCAGTTCACAGCAGCAACTCGGACAAAAACAAACAGCCATCTGACACTCAAGATACACTAAAAGACAAAGAGAAACTGTCTACTGACAGCAAAAACACAGCCAAGATAGCCATATATTAATCACACTGGATGACTCTCTCTGGTTGCAAACGTTGGTTTTTGCAGTCTCCTATAGCCACGGTATGAGCCGTGTTGTGCAGGGAAGAGCGTGCCTGCCGGCCGCAACATGAACACAGTCATAGTAATGCTTATCACAAAACACAGCCACATACTATTTAAACAATTTGAATTATGAGCAATGAGGCTATTATCAAACATATTCCTAACATTAACACATTTCTTATCAATGTTCTTCCTGACAGAGTGATGTTTTTTGGCAGCTAATCTGAGAAAATGACATGAAAACAGGAAGCTGAGCCCTGTTAAAAGACAAATTTCTGTTACCGTTTGGTTTCAGACAAATAAAGTATTCTATTATATTCTAAGTTACAAATAAAGACATCTGAAAGGACAACTTGGATGTTTTCTACTTTCTTCTTATTAATTGAATGCATTGCTGAGGTATTGGATTGGGACTTGGTATCAAAATCCAAAGTAAATAAAAACACAACATTTTACATTTCAAAATGTGTCTAAGGTCAAGTTTTGCTCCTACTTTTGCAGTTCTTATAGAAGCCATTTTTAAAATCTTGCTCCTGCTAAATTTCTGACTATTACCACCCATTACTGAAATATCTGATCACAACCCTCCGTCCATCTGCAGACCCATTAATTGATAAAAAATAAATAACTATACTTGATGAACAAATGGGTTTTAGGCATTGTATTTCTGCTAGTAAAACAATAGCTGTTGTTGATATGTTTACTTTCAATTGTGACTAGTAAGAATATAATCTGGAATACGATTAATTATATTGTCACCATGTAAAATAGAAATTACTAGCAGGCTTGATTAAATGATAAAATGGCTTGCCATGGGAACTCAGGTCTGCTTTCGCAGCCAAACACGGTCCATGCTTCTGCTCACAAATAGATGCCATGAACGACGACATGCTTCATTAAATTACTGGTATTTACATGTTTAGTGACAAATCTGAACACATGTGTTACAGTTAGCTCTGCTGCTGTTTACTTTCCCCAGATGCAGTCAAAACTTTGATTTTTTTCGGTATTTTATTAGTTGGCGAACTCGGAGGTGTTTTGTAAACAAAGTTTGTGAATGAGAGTAGCCGTCTGATGTGACCCGCTGCAGCGGACTTTGCAGCTCATAACAGACTTTTTAGCACCGAAAAAGTTATTTCTTACCATTTCTTCGGTACCCTGCTCTACTCCAGTGTTGATTTCATAACTAATTATCACAGAAGGACCCACTGGATCCCAGACCCAAAGCAGGGCTCTCACACACGCGACTAGCATAAAAGTTTCATGGTTAAAATAGGTCTGCTCTAGCCTAGTGAACTAAACCAAATCTTGCTTTGTAGAGTTTGGTCTAGGCACGCTTCATAGGAACCCTCGCTGCCTGTGGCTGTCCAATCACAGCTCGCTATAGTTTTGGTTGGGCCAATCACAGCGCTCTATATCATGGGCCAATCACAGAGCGGGAGTAGCTGATGACGTCAGCGCTGCGGCCACGAACCCAACCAACATGGCGGCAACTTGGGAAACACGTTAGTTTGAAACGACTTTGTCATCAACATTGGATTATTTAGACTCCAACGTGCGTAAGTCTGTCTGCTATACTTAGCAACTTCTTATTTTTATCAAACAAAGTAGTGCAATGTCCCAGTACACCTGATATTCGCATGTTTTTCATACAAAAACGACAGAAATCATTGAAGCTAGACGCTATTACTGCCTCCCGCTTTTCCGTCGCCGTGATTACGTCACGTTGTTCGTCACTCTGATTGGTCCTAGCGCTATCCAATTGCGTGCTGACATTTTGAAAGACAACTGTAGATCCCGCCTCACAACTGAGAGCCGTCAATGATTCGTGGCCAGACTATATATACACATATATAGGATGGCTTGCCAGGCTAGGTCTGCTCCATAGCAAAGACAGAGGACACCGCAGGTCCAGCGGCTGGTCTCTATAGTAGGAGGAGTCTGCTGCTCACACACCGGTGTTACAGAAAGGAGCGGACCCTCTCAAAGCAGCAGCAGCCGTGTTCACTAAAGGCGAAGTTTTTTTAGCGTTAACAAAAATAACAAATTGAGTTTTTTCATCAAACTAACTTGGGTGATCCTCTATACAAAACTGTGCATTTTCCAGGACTCAATATAGAAATCAAGCACTTTCCATACCTTGAAAACACGTTATTGAAATTCAAGCATTTTCATGGATTTCAAGCACCCGTACGAGCCCTGCTAATAAGTTTACGTCATTATGCTGTTAAGTGTTATCTCATGCAAGTTTAATATATTCTATTTTAATGGATTAATAATAAACATTGGAGCACTGCTCTTAGATCTTTAATCTAATTCATTTTCCAATAAATATTATTTGTACAAATCATAAGAAAAAGGACAAATGGTGGAATAAATATAGTGGGGGGGAGGGGTCCGTTGTTGTGACTTAGATGAAGATCAGATCACATTTTATGACCAATTTGTGCAGAAATCCATATAATTCCAGCCCTTAAATACCAATGTTTATTTGAAAATATACAAACACAGCTATGACCATGTTATACAGCTGGAAACACAATTTGCCTTTATTTGAATGGCTTATCTGTTTAAACCAAGGTTCTCTTAACGGAGAACAGTAATCAGTCACAGTGGCCCTTTTATATATGACACACCAGAGTAATATTGCCGCCACGGTGTGTCTTATGAAAGCACCATAGCGGCAATGCAATGCTGAGCTCCGGCCCGAAACTATATTGAAAATAAAAGTAAACATGAGCATAAGTTTTGCTTTTTAAACAGAATCAGCTGAGATGATAAACTGGAGCGATGCAGAGCTCCAGGAGCATCTCTCTGTTAGAGCTGGAGCTCAGATCACCAGACCGTTCACGGGGATTGTGGAGGACAGACACCTTTAGGAGCGGCTCTGTGGCAGTGCAGAGACTGCCCCCAGACCCCATTTTTATACTGCCATTGCATATTCTTTTGTAAAAAGGACATGATTGCGCTACATTACCGCCATGGTCTGACCACTTATAAACGACCTAATGCTCTAATTTGAGTGGAGTGAGCAGCGCCACACATCATCATCATCATCTCAGGGGACTCACTTGTTTAGCTGCTCAAAGCAGGGCTCACACACACGCACTTCCTTCTCAATACCAAACTTTGGAATGGTGGAGTACTTGGATGAACACTTCCCACAGAAAATCTGGCCACAGCATCGACAATGGTGCTGGAAAAGCCCAGAGAATACATTTAAGTCAATTTACAAACAAGATCTCCAAGCAAAACAGCTTCAGTAAAATAAAAAAGCATCAAAGTTAGAATAAAGCCCGGTCTACCTTTCTTGTCATGACTCCAAACTGAACTCTGCACCTGTGGCATTCCTCAGCATCAACCCAGTCTGGGGCCTGCATGGAGCAGAGGTCACAAATTAGATCAGGCCACACAACAAACCAAAGACAGTGAGTGTCTGGCTCCTCAGTTCAGTAAAATAATTAGTTTGTACATATGGAGCTCAAACTGAAATAAACTTACCCTCTCTGCAGCAAACATGGCATCACTCTCCTTAAACTCAGGGAAAACGTGACCTGTGGAGATTTAAAGAAATGATTAAGTAGGCAGATTAACAAAAAAAGTAGTAAAAAAATATTTGGGATAAATGAATAATTTAAATTAAAAAGTCTCTTTCTTTTAGATAGTTGAAAACAAACCCCACTAAGAGTGCTTACCTTCCACTTTCATGATCTGGTAGGTGTCCTGAACCACCTTGTATTTGGGTTCATTGCGGAAGGCGTGAGCCCAGGCCTGAATCAGGTACAGGATCTTGTTTTTGACATTTGGTTCCGTCTGCTTCTGGTGGTTACACAAAAACACCCAATAGAATAAAAAAATACAAAACATCCAGTTCTTCCTGTTTTAAAGTTCTTTTTGTTACATAACAGGCCGAGAGGTTTTAGCAACACTCAGGACAAGAAGAGAGGTGGGAATTCCTTTGTGTTTCTGTCACAAGACTATGACATCATCAGGAAGTTAAAACTGGCCAAAGCTGCAGAGTCAGTGTCACATGACTCGTGAGGATCCAATCAAGTGCGGCTAAGTCATGCTGTAATGCAGCCAGCTGCTAGAGAGCTACGAGCAATCATTGAGACGAAACAGAGGAGGGAAAGGTCACCGGATTTTCAGCTAAAATACAGACTGATGACTCACTTAGATCATGTTTGAGATGTGGAAAAATCACCATTATGTTTTAAATACTTGCTTAAATATTATGCATAAGCAAAATAAAGATATGCAAAACTGCATTGAAACAAATTTGAGTTCAGCTACGAGTCTGTCTGCAAGCTTGCAGGTTCACTCTAGTTAACATAAAAATATTAGCAAGTCAAAAATGGTGACCACTGTACCATTTAAGTCCCAATTTGATTCCAAAAACTGTTTTACAATCCATTTTTCATTCAACAATACATGTTTTTGCTTAAAACGTCTTTCCCTCTCAATCACAAATGTTTTGGAGACAATGTGGGAGTTTAGAGGTTCAAACATAGCCAAGCTTGGGTCTCCAGTTACCACTGAGAAAGAAAGAAAGTCCCACCGAACAGGACGATGGCCAAAGAGAAGTCAAATGTTTAACAGTGTACTATGATATCACCTTAAGGAGTTCCTTCAGTTCCTCCATAGTCTGTTTACTTGCAACCTCATCGTGCACCGTCTGCCCGCAGTTCTTCACCACCGACTCCAGAACCTGAGCAGGAAAGTCCCATTTGTTTACTTTTGTTTTCTTCTGTTACCTTCAATCAAAACTTACTAATACGTACTATGTAATGGTAAGTTTAAAGATGCATAATTTACAGCACTACTTTCCACTGAACAGGTTATAACGATCCTGTGTAAACAGGCCTTACCTCTAATGCATAAAGAGCCACATGGGGATTTTTGTCATTCAGCTTCTTCTTTATGGCTCCAATAGCATGTTTAGCTCTATAAGGACAACAGCACACATGTAGAAGGGAGGTAGCAACAAGAGCAGCAGCAATATCTGAATCTGAAGACTTTAAAGCTGAATAACTCACTGAGTGTCTCCTTGTCTGATGAGATCACAGATCTGAAGAATGGACTCCCAGTCCGTCTCTAAGAGCAGCTGACTGGTGGCTTTGTCTGTAAATAACACAGATTATACAGAATATGTTAAAAACTGGAGCTGCGAAAGGTTTCTGAGTCCTTCAGCATAGAGTGGATATATTTTATTACTCAATACTAAACTAGTTATTCACAAATCATCTTCACATTTTAAAGTGATCTTAGAATGCAGTTAATCAACAATCTAAAACAGAGCTTTGAGCCTCCAAAAAGCAGAAGAAATGTTCTTTTGGCTTTCATCTGTCCCAGGAGCCCTGATACAGGCCATTCTAAACCCCCTAAACCAGCCTTGCTGTGAAAAGAGCTGTTGACCCCTCCCACTTGGCCAGGACATGAATATGATAATGAGCTGCTTGCTGATTGGTTGGTTTCCCCCCTAGACACTGGAGACATGCAGGTTTGATGAGGAAAGGCTCCCCCTTATGACATGTTAAAGAAGGCTTTCTCAGAACAGAAGTTTTTCTCTCGCCTTTTTCAACTTTCTAATTTACATAAAAAGTAGGTCACACTCGGCTTTGACTTTTTGGCATGCTACTGTTGACCACCCAAGCTGTCTATTCAACAACAACAAGGAAAATGTTGGTTTACATTCTAGGTCCTCTTTAAAATCTGCTCTAAATCATTCTATACAGGTTAAATGTAAACATTTAATACAATAAATGAACCTTTTGCAGCAACATCAACAAAATGTCTTGCAGAAAACCACAGACATCCTTGTGAAATATTAACCACTACAAAATCCTGTGCAGTTTGTTTGAAACCAAGTTGTTTATCTAGGTTTAAATTATAATCTATGAAAGCTCTACAACAAAGCTCGGCCTCTAAAATGTCTTTGTAATATAGAATAGAATAGCTTTATTGTTACTGTTACAAGTACAACAAAATTAGGTGCAACCCTATGATATATATATATAAAAAAGTGAGCTAGACATTACGGTTAAACCCTATATATATATATATAAATAAGACCTAAACGTTTAACCTTAAAATATATAAACAATAAAACCAGGACATTAAAACGTGTAAAAGAAAAAAAAGAAAAAAAGAACAAGGGTGGTCTTGCTAAAAGAGCTTCAGTTCACTCACAGCCGAGGGAAAGAAACAGCTTGTTGGTTCTAGCTTTGATGCTCTGGTGTCTTTTTCCAGAAGGCAGCAACTGGAACAGATTTTGAGCAGGGTGGTAGAGGGCCATCGAGATTTTCTCTGCTTTACAGTGAATTGTGTGTAGTCCAGGGAGGGCAAGGGACAGCTGACAATCTTCTGTGCTGTGCTGATAATCTCTTGTAGCCTCTTTTTATGGGCTATAGTCCTAATGCTGGAAAACCACACACCCAAGCAGTAGCACAGGATGCTCTCAAATTCATTTTCTGCATGTTCTATTTGCTCTGTCCTCATAAAGAAACTCAAAGTTTTCGGCATAGATGGGAGACCGTGTTGTCGGCTGTAAATGGTACATTAAGTGGACGTGAAAAAAAAAAGACTAAATACAAACATTACTTTACAGCTGTAGCATAATCAATTCAAGTCAAAGAGTAGAAATAGATTATAGTAGATTTTCATGATATTGTCCACTCCATTCCTGAACGTAAACATCAGAGTTGTATTTTGGGGTGATGGTGGCAGAGGGGTTAAGTGGCCGCCTTGCAATCAGAAGGTCGCATGATCATGTCCCGCTCAGTCCGTCGCTGTCGTCGTGTCGTTGGGAAAGACATTTAACCCGCCTTTCTTTCAGGCCTTTCCAAACCTGTTTGGGTGGATCAAATGTTGATCTGGTCATCACAAACTTATAACTTTATCCCTCTTTGAAAAGGTGGAATTGTCAGATGACCTGTTTTCTTTTAAGATTCAGAACAAAGACAGCTGTAATACCTTTGTCTTTCGACTACAGTTCTACTAGAACAGTCTAAACATCTTACGTTCCACCACACAAAAAAAAAAAAAAATCAGAAAGCTCCTTCAATAATTACAGTCCTTCACATGTTTATAAAACCACAACTTACTGCAGACAATATTTAAAATAATGTAGTTTTTTTCACCAGCTGTTGTCATCTTGGGTTTGCCATTACCTGAATGACTCAAGTCTGGATTGTGTTGTGGGTATCGGCCGTCATAGATTTTCAAATTACTATAAAGTTGTGATATTAGCATGTGGACACACCTCAAAATGATAGTAAACTGTTAAAAGTCTGTCTACAAAGCCTATTCACTGTGCTTCAAATGACCTTACTCATAGTAATAATATGGCATAATCATTTCATTCAAATCATATATTTCTATGTAAGAAATGATAAAATCAGCATGTATTAGTTGATTTCTATCCAAGTATTCGTGTTTTTCCAAGAGTAAAAATAGCTCTGACACTATATTAACGTGAGGTGTTCTTTGAGGAACTAATAGCTTAAGGAAACAGTGCTTACTTGGTCTAAATATCTTATATTCTGAGGAAAAATAAAACACAAATATTAAAAAAATTAAAAAAAAAACTGATTTAAATCCACTTTTTTGAATTTTTTTTCTTCCTTTTAATGGTTTCTGTTACCTATTTCTACCCACATGGACCTAAAACAATATAAAACCTTAAGGTCCAAAAGTGATGTGATTTTTCTTTAGTTTACTGGTTAATAGATAAATATAACAGGTGTGGCATCAACCTAATCACACATTACAGCTTATAGTAGGTGTGTTAGTTTTATTACTGGTAAATTTGGGACTTGTTTAGATTTTGGGGGAGATATGCCAACAAATGAACAAGAATGTCACTAATATTTAGAAAACCAAATAACATGAAGTCATGTTGACATAACAAATTTGATTTACTAGCTGATTCGTACAGTCCAGGTTTCAGAGGCCAAACTGGACGGCTTCGGTGAACTTATCTGTCACATTGATAAATTAAACGAGTCTGTTTGGGCCTGCGAACAAAAGCAGGCTAAGCTAGCTTGGCCTCAGAGCCACAGCCCTGTCAACACAAACGCTACAAACGCCGCACTTTTCAACAAATTCCGCTACTGACATGGCAAATGCGCTGTTGACTTACCAAGAAGCCGCTCAAATGTACCTCCACCTTTCCCCATAGTTAACGGAGAGTCTCAGAGAGGTTGTCGAGGCGTCTAGTTTGATCTGCGGATATTCTCACTGCTGAGGACCTGTTAGCTTCTCTGTTAGCTTAGCTGCTGCTCCGCTTCCTACTTTTCACTTCCGCCACAGTTAAGGAAATGTCTCCCCCTGGTGACGGGAACATGCAAGTGCAAAAATAAAAAAAAAACATTGTAAAAGGTGAAAAATTGCTGACAAGACGCTAAAATCATGACAACTTGTCTTTAATGTCCTCCAGTAACATTTCTATTTTGTTTTCAGGATTCAATAAAAGAATGATTATTTGAATAGAAACATAAAAATAGTTCACTTGCCAATCACACAGTGACAACTAGTCAGCAGTTCCTCATGATCCAGAACAGGAATGGTAGGATAGATGGAAAGAAATTAAAGCAAGTTCTGTGTTTATCCCAGTTTTATTGTTGTGACCATTCTCCTTTTCCTCTGCTGAATTGTATTATTTGATGATTACATTATTGTCAGATCATTCCAGGTCAGACAGAAACTTGTCCTGATACATGCTGAATGTGTATTCATGAGAAAAACTAACATTGTGAAAAGATTATGCATTAATAACTTTCACACACTCATATTTTCAATGTTGAAGAAAACATGTGAGCTTCAGAAGCAGCTCGCCTGTCACAGAAACAATACCCCGTCTCCCTCTACAGACGACATACAAGAATTCACAGGTTTTCGGTCAAAGTAGATTACGAGGTTGTCATTTCCTGGTGATCGCAGTGACGCTGATTGCTTCAAGTAGATGGCTTATTATCACTGTCGAGGGTTGCTGATGTCAGTTTAAAACACTCCTATTATTTACTATGGTGCACTAGTCCCTCCTCGTGCGTCCAACTAACAATTGAAATGGCAGAGACTTACAGTGTTGACAGTATTACTCCACCATTACTAGTATAGGCTCGCTTAGGTCATGCATGAGTCACTACCTGGCACTCAGAACACTGCTGTCCATTGTTGTCATGGTGCTATATTGTTCTGTAGAGTGTTATTGTGCTGCTCTGTCTTCTGCTGTCATGAACGAAGAGGACAAAATCTGACAGAGCAACACAGATATGAGGAAATGAATGTTTCTAATGCTTTTCGTATGAGTCAGTTAAACAAAACTGTGAGAAAAGAATGAAATGTCAAGAATAACGTTTTTTTCCTTGATGCATCATGTGATGTTTCATGTAACAGACAGATAATAAAATTCAAATTATCATGGTTGATGCTTGAATTTAACTAAAATGATCAATAGGAATGTCTTAAAGTTATTGAGAAAACTTTAAGTTTTTATGGTTTAGTGAGATAGTCATAAGTTTATCTCTCTCTATGTGTTCTCTTCTACACTGTGCAAGAAACTAATATACATACACACACTCACACACACACACACACACACACACACACACACACACACACAAACACACTTCTCAACAATATGGTACTACTGGCAGATGTACAAACATCCCCATTATCCTTTTCATTCAACAGCAACGATGTTTTAATATTTTGTTAAAAGTCGTTTTTATTTCAAAACTCGACTACGATTAGTGTATCAGTGTTTCTATATTTCATTTTCTCTAAACACTTACAGCTGGAGGATTTTTTGAAAATTTTATTTTGGTAAAAATGTGCCCACACCATTTTCCTCAGCAGAGGAAACAACTTTTATTGTGTTTTACTGACAAACAAAAAAACATGTTAATTGAAAGAAATTGGGTATGAAATTATAAAATAAAGTTGAACTTCCCTGTAAAGCCTTGTGCAGATTTACAAAGACAAAAGTAACCTGGAGTAACATTACATCAAAAGTAATGACAAGGAGCAAATTCATGAGGAGCAATAAAACAAGTTTGTCATCATTTAAGGTGGATCTGAGGGTTTTCAGACATAACCTTTGACCTGTGCGGCAGGAGCCCTACGGGGACTACTTTCTCCACTGCTGAAGGTGGGGGAGCCTGGGATGCCAGGAGGACTTGACCCTGCGTAGAGCAGAGACCCTCCAATGAGCATCAGAGCTGATGCCACCCAACCGATGTAAAGGGCGGGGCCCAGCTCTCGTTTGTGCGGAGCTGCCACGTGTGGATCGTAGAAATCTCTGATGATGGAGTGGGCAGTCCAGCAGACAGGCACAAGGTAAAGGAACCCTGCAATGGCAAAAAGGGCACCAGAAACACGAGCAAAGCGGGCCTTGAGGCTGTTAATGCCTATGCATTTGGTGCACTTAACTCCTAGAACGCCCAAGGTCAGAGCCAGGCCACAGAGCAGGACGGAGAACACGGTGAGGCCTCTGGCTGCCTGCATGTCGCTGGGCAGAGCCAGCAAGCTATCATACACTTTACACTGGATCTCACCAGTGCTCTGCACTATGCAATTCATCCAAAGGCCTTCCCAAATAATCTGAGCTGTCACTATGTTGTTACCGATGAAAGCTGTGACCCTCCAGAGGGGGATGATGCAGACAATAAACCCACCCACCCAGCCCACGATGGACAGGATCAGGCCCAGCAGCTGCATGCCTGTGGTTGCCATGACGAAAGAAAGATGCTGCTTGAATCAGATGGAGAAGTCTTGTTCTGATGTCAGTCTTTGCTGCAGGAGGTCAGTCCCACAAAGAAATGCTGAAGTCCACTTCTGGATCCTTTGTCTGTGGTGCTGATGTTAGTGAGAGCTCACAAGAAAGAGGGTCCTGAAATTCAGAAAACAAAGCTGAATCAGTCACCGGATTTCAAACAAATGCATCAAAACTTAGTTATGGCTTTAAGGACTAATTGAGCATCAGAAATATTTGGAAACAGAAAGGCCCATGTTGAGTGGATTCCAGTGAGCGCTGCAGATAATGGCCTTCTTTGACACAGCAGTGGGTGTAAAGCTACGCCCTGCAGGGTGAGTGGATTATCTCAGAAAAACATGAAGGAACTCTGAACACAAGCAGCTTTTATGAAAGCTTGTGGAGTGGGCCAGCAGGACCTGTAGCATCTGGTTATCACTGCAAGGCTGGGAATCAAGATCAATCCAGATGTTCAGGATGTGTTTCAACATAACAGCCTTATAAATGATTATTTTATGTTGATAAACAATAATCTGTAGTATCGTTACAAAATCTTACACTAATAATTCATCACAGCGAGGCAGAATAGAATATTTAAATCTACAAATCTGTAATTGTTACTTTTCTGTAGAAAAACCTTGCAGAAAAATTGAAATTTTCCACTTGATCCCTTGGTTTTCATTAAGTCATTCATATTATTATAGTTTATATAAAGTAATAAATGCAAACACTGCGATGGAACTAATAACATCATCCCCACTCAACCGCAGCTTCTTTATTTAGGACGCTTTCATAACAAAGTCAATATATTATGACAGATTAATTTGAGGTTATGGGATATTTACCCCCAAAGAAGCTTGTTGGAGTTTCTCTGTTCCCCTTTCAGATGTTCCACTCGTTGGTTTGTTTATTGTTTATTCCCAGCAGTAGAGTCCTAGAATTGGGAATGCCCTGAAGATCCAATGCAGTCAATGGGAAGCTCACAGAGTTGGAAGACCCTGTGTCCGAGCAGCAGAGAGGCTCAATCAGCTCCGACACCCTGGACCGGACTGGAGATGAGGCTGCCCTCTGAGATGCCAGCTCGAGTCTGTGTGGTGGTGGGCAGAAGCATGCGCTTGTGTGTGTCAGTGTGTGAATGTGTTTGAGTGTGTCTCCCAGTGCCTGGTGTATAAACACAATGCCCCGCTGTTTCCTGGTGCCCTCCCGCCCAGCTCCTCGTC
Source organism: Aphyosemion australe (assembly GCA_006937985.1). NCBI lineage: Eukaryota > Metazoa > Chordata > Actinopteri > Cyprinodontiformes > Nothobranchiidae > Aphyosemion > Aphyosemion australe. Next base: position 2,737,021 of record SSNS01000016.1, on the reverse strand, counting down.
AACCTCTGTCCCAACTCTGCAGTCCCATCCAACTCAGCAATCCCTTTATCTCCTCTCGGTCCTCTTTCGCTCCCTTGTTCACGTTTTAAGAGCCCACTCTTTACGTTCACCTTGTTCCTCTCCTAATCTGTCCAAAGCTTAACAAGATGGTCTTCGTTGTTGAGCCAAGAAATATGCATCTCATTATAGATCAACTAATACATTTTTATTTGATAAATAAATTATTCTAAAAGGATAAAAACAGAGAAAAAACATACAAACACACAAGGTCAGATGCTACAAAAGTTGGACGATATCATTAGTGGAGCAGCATTCCTGCCACCGTGCAGTCGGCCGGGACTGAAGAAAGGATGGATCCTGTCGTTGAATTTATCTGTGAAGGTGTGCATGTGGACTCCAGAGTCTGGGCAGTAGAAGGACACGCGGCCTTCAGTGTAATCAAAAAACACCCCCACCTTTCTGGGCCGGTGCTCCAGAGCCACAAAGGAGACCGGAGAGGTGTTGGTAATGTACTGGCCCCCGGCCTTCAGGCTTAACGTCCAGAAGCCATTAGCAGGGCAGACAGTGAACTTGCCCTTTCGGTTTATGGACTGTCTGGCAACACCAAGGGTCCATTCCACCTTTTCCCCAACTTCCACCTCCCAGTAGCATCTCCCACTGCTGAAGCTTTCCTTGGCCAGCACGTTGGCCACGCGGTCGAAGCGTCTGGGATTATCGGGAACTTCCTGGAGCTTGTCAGTGTGCCGAACCTGTTTCCTGTCATCTGAGACAAACAGGAAGGGGTGGGCTGTCTTTGCACTCAGGTTGATGTCCACTAGGAAAGAACAAGGAGAAAAAAGAAGTTGTTTCTTTGGGATTGCTGCATAAGATATTGTGAATGTACCTTTAGGTTTTACCTGTATATTTCTCTATTCTCTTGAGTTCTGAGACAGAGAAACAGAAGAAAACATTATCTCTAAATCTATAAAACAACATCAATGATAACGCTAAAGCTGCATTACCAGCTTTGGAGAGTCTATTGACTTCCATCTTGATTTTCTCCAGGATGTCTGACAACGCTCTTCTGGTATCGCCAACACAAGGGTCCGTTTCTATGGTAACCTTGGACAAGTCTTTCATCTCAGGGAGCTACAAGATGGAAAACCTCTTCAGCGTGACATTATCAGGGTCCTTATGTTGTCTGAAGCAGATGAGGACACTTACGGAAAAAAAGTCCATCATGTCTTCACTTTGATCGGAGAGCTGAGGCTCGGGGTCGGCGTACTGCATCTTCAGCTGCTTGATCTCCAGCTTGAGCTCCTTCACCAGCGTTTCCACTCTCTTCTCCTCCTCTCTCTGTTTCTCCTCAATTGCACACACAACGGCCTTGTGAGTCTTCTCCATGGTGCTCACGAGGGCAGAGAAAACCTTTTGACTTTCCCGCACCTCACGGAGGTAGGAGCTCTGATTGGAAATGATCATGAGTCCAACTTCTTTTTGTTTTATTTATTTGCGAGATGTCAACTCACCTTTTGAAGCTCCAAGGAGTTTTTTAATCTCTCTATCTTGTGTAGCCTATCCTGGATCATGTGCTCAACATCTATAACCTGCAAACACGTAAAATTGATCTCAGTATCATGATTTTCTGTCATTTAAAGTTTAATGAAAGCAAAACCTTACCGTCTCTTCCTCTGGTTGCTTCTGAGGTCGAGTCTTCCTGTACTTCTCAGAAATGTCAGCCAAAATATGGTTGACACTGAGATCAGGCCTGGTGGGAAACACTCTCCTACAGTCGGGACAGTATTTTACCGGGTGTCGTGTCCAGTACTGGCCAAGACAGGAGGAGCAGAAGCTGTGTCCACATGGGATGGTCACAGGGCTGGTGAAGACGTCTCTGCACAGCAAGCATAAGACGTATCTCTCCTGGAGGAGGCAGATGGAGGAGGAGGAGGAGGACATGTTCTGACAAGAACAACAGAATTATTTAAGAGTTTGATTTTGTCATCTTTATTCAGAATTCTTGGTTGAGTAATTCATAACGAGAGACTTTAAATAAGACTGAGAAGAATACTTTTTAATGTGATGTTTGTTTATATAAAATATCAAATCAAGTTTCAACACTTTAGATCTGATCCTATTTGTTTAAACGAAATTTGTAACTATACTACTACTACTACTACTACTACTACTACTACTACTAATACTACTACTAATACTAATAATAATAATAATGGATTAGATTTATATAGCGCTTTTCTAGGCAAAAGCTCTTTCTATTATTCACACACGCTCACATTCACACACTGCAGGCGATGGTAAGCTACTATGTAGCCACAGCCGCCCTGGGGAAGTCTGACAGAGGCGAGGCTGCCGTTTGCGCCATCGGTACCTCTGACCCCCACCAACTGTTAACTGTTACTTTACATTTTAAATAAACAATTTTTGTATCACAAAACGTGTTTAAGACGTTATAAGATGAGTCTATGAAAGAGAGTCTAAAGGAAAATTAAAAAAAAAAAAACAATCAATTACTACTACTACTAATAATAATAACTTGCTCAGCAGTATCATATATATATATATATATATATATATATATATATATATATATATATATATATATATATATATATATATATATATATATATCTGTACTATGTGGAATAATTTACATTTAAATCACGGCTGTAAAATGATATTTAAAATGCACAGAGCTGGCCAAACAATAACTTCAAATCAAAGCCAAACTGATGAAAGCATTTTTACTTGTTTGTTTTCTTTGATGAAGTGAGATCTAATGCCCAGCATCAAGTTTTAATGTGTTTATTTTTTCCATAAAACATCCTAATAATAAACTGATAAAGCTTAATTGTATTTTTATTATTAAAGAAAGAAAACATTATATTTCCAGTTCAAACGTAACTTGAACTCAATGCTCAAACCTTTAGTATTTTTCCACTGTTTTATGTAACCTGACTTCAAACTTGACTTCCTTTAAAGCTCTGAAACGGTTTTTATTGTTTCTCACACAAAGACGGAGTATTTAGTCAGAAATGTGGACATGCTCGGCAGTATTTGAAGAACAAGGGAGTCTGTGTGAACTTAAGCAGTGTGGTGTTAAGAACATGTTGTTCAGAATTTATGGTTCTATGTGCTGAATTAGCTCAGCTGTCTTAGCCGCTCATCGTCACTGGTGTTTGAGCTCTTTGTGATCTAAACAGATAAACGGAAGCAGGTAAGTATGTGGTCAAACAGGTTGGCACCGATCTAAGATGTTCAACCCTCACGCAATCCTTCTAGAATCTAAATCCAACGCTAAAACAAGCTTTTCATAAGTTTAAACCTCATCGTATGAACATATAAAACTGTAGTTACGCAACAGCCTCATAGAACACCTCAGAGAAGTGACAGACAGTCATAAAGTTGATCGGATTTAATGAAATTGCTAACAAATGCTGAAAAGTTCAGGGAAAATGTTGTCTTACCTTAACTAGTTGAGATTTTCCAAACAATAATGCTTGTTTTCAGAGTTTCAGGTGAGAATAGGAGGAGCCAACACCTGTTTGCTGAGAGCCGGTGTTCTCAGGTATGTGTGTTATCTGAGACAAGGGTAGTGCTTTAGAGGGCAGCAGTTTCAGCTCCACCCCTCATGGTAAAACGTAACTCATGACAGGCCCAACGTACAAACAAAAGAACTGCAATCACACATTTCAGTTAAATGCAATCTTTTATTTTTACTGATTGGTGATAGGTTTTCACTAGACTGCTGACTTTCACACCAACTTAAGGGACTATTACACTTTACATGAGCGTTTTCTGCTTAGGGACAGTTAAAAATGCAGGTCTGCTTTGCTAACAGGTGAGCCTGAACTCCACCTGACTGCACTGTTTTTCTGTCAGCTACGAGAAATTGCAAAGAAGCGGTTGATGAAGATTGAGTTGAAGTTGAGTCTGACAGGTGGGGACACTCTGTTCTCCAAATGCTTGATCGCTACCTGAGCAGTTCCTCCTGCAGAAGCACCAACCGCCCCCCCTATAAAACCATAAAGCACCATCCCTCCTGGTCCTTCAATCGCACCAAACAGAACACCCATCACAGCTCCAACCACCAGGCCTGTCCCCAGTCCTCGTGCCAGCGACGTCCTGAGCCACCCGTTGTCCAGCTCCGCTTTAGCTTGGATCTCTGCTCCAATGCTGGCATTGTAGGCCTCCTTCTGTAAGCGCAGATCCTCCGCTATGTACTGCTGCTCCATTTCATTCCATGTCCGCTCTATTTCCTCTGATCGTTTTTTCCTCAGCCGCCTCTCCTCCTTCCTCACGCTGTCCTCTGCCTTTTGGAAAGTCCTGCTAGAGAAGTGTCCCCCTCCCAACGAGGCCACCATCACCTCAATCTTCCTCAGCAGCTCCTTTTCCTGGCAGCGATCTCTCCAGTTCTTCTTAAAAACATGAAAACGACCACCATACTTTTCAATCAGCTCTCTCAGGTACCAGTCAGTCTTCTTCACCCTGTTTTCCAAAGCAGCACCATCCAGATCTCCCTCGTAGGCGAACAGCACCATGCAGTGTTTTAGACAGTTGGCTCCGAAGCGTTTTTTGAGCAGTTTGGGAGTTTTCATGTCATTTAGGGAGATGTTTTCCAGGTCAAAGGCAATTAGAAAGGCATGAGGGCCAGGGATGCACAAGCACTTTGACCTTCTCAGCTCCATCTCCCGCTTTGGATGAGATATGTCTTCATCATAAATGTTTGGTCCGTTAACTACAGCCACCGGTCTGCCACCCAGCTGTCCCTTGTTCTTCATACTGGCAGAAATGCTGGTGACATCCTTGGAAAATGCCTCCTTTCCCAGTATAGCGTTGGTAAGTTGGAACTGGGAAGGCCCGTTGCTGCCGACCACCATGAGTCGGAGTTCCTTAGCAGATCCTGTCAGAACATTTGGATCATTTAAGCAATGATTGCTTTATCTTAAGTTTGTAATTGTTCTTAATGTGCATCGTGCTTTGATCTGAGTTTTTAAAGAAAAATTTGCTTGTCTTTGTTCAACATTTAGCACGTTATTCCTATTAACTCAACCTAAAGGCATGGCAGGAACACCATCCACTTCAGCAGCGTTCTTTCAGTATTAAATCAGAGATCTTACCTTTCTTCTTCTTATCCATCTGGATTAACTGGACTGGTTCATCTCATATGCGTGTTCCCTCTGGTTTTCCTCCCCTCGCTCTGCTTCTGTCCCTCTGTTGGCATGGTAACTGGGTATCAGATTTGATATCAATTGGAAAAAGGCCTCTGGGTCAGAAAACAACAGTGAGCACATCCATGTTTATTGATGTTCTGAATAAAAGTTTTTATTTCATTACTGAAGGGATTTCTCTGCTCCATATTACCTGGTAGGTGAGTTTTGTTGATGTTTAGATGCATTTTTGTTGACTTATACACATTTAGCTACTTTATTAAATCAACACAAACCCTGAGGTTATACTCATTTAAATTAGAAACATTTACTTTGAATATTATTTTATAATTTACCAGAAATAAATCTGCGAGATGAGCAGTTTATTTGAGCGTGTACATTTGTTTGCTCTGGTTTTGACTTTGTCCTGTGAGGTTATGTCATTGCATAAATATTTGTTTCCTGTTTGAGAACAAGAAAATCAATAACTCATTAAAGGACAGGGAGACGGATGCAAGCTAGTGGGCTTTAACAAAGCATCCACTACAGTAAAGGATACTGGGACTCCACACTTGTTATTATGAACTGAGAAAGCTTCTCAGTTAGGAAACATAATATCTGTAAGAAAACAAAAAATCCAGTTCTAAGTTTTTTCTTAACCAACAAGGTGTCATTAGAGGAGCAGAGAAGGCTGGTGCTGCCACTAATCTATGCTGCAACAGCCATTATTATTTACTAGCTCTAATACACAACAAGCTAATATTTGTGGTCATTTTATTCAAAAGGATTTTTTAAGTTTGGTATTCAGTTGCCCACGTAACCTCTTCATTTCATGATGTTTATAAAATTAAAGTGAAGTTATTTTTAAAAACGTTATTATTATTATTATTATTATTATTATTCCTACCACTATTAATACTCATTTTCTAAATCACTTTCCCTCACTAGGGTCACGGGGGTGTCTAACATTATCAGGCAAGAGACAGGGGACACCAAGGACACACACAGACAAATAACCATTCACACACTCGCTCACACCTATCTTCAGTTAACCATTGGTGAAGCTAACAAGGCCGTCGTACGTGCTTGCTCCTGGGTTAGTTTTCACTTTCTGCGCATGCACACAAACTCCGTTTGTGCAGAGCGATACGCTTCATCCATTCATTCTACCTCTCTGTTCTCACCAGGTTCTTTTTGAAAATGGCTGAGAGTCTCAAGAGAAAAAGTGTCATCAAAGTCTATGAAAAGACGAGAAAGGCCTCCGAAGTGAGAAATAAGACTGGAGTGCGTTTTAAAACGTGGAGAGGGTTCTTTCCTGAAATTCAGAAACATCGTACGCATTACCTTTACGAACTATCTTCAGCATAAAGAAGAACCAGTAGTCCTGGAAGTGATGGTCTGGCCCACACAGAGCCTGATTCCAACATCATGGAGTGTGTCTGGGATTACATGAAGAGACAGGATGTGAGGAAGTCTACATCCACAGATCTGTGGTTAGTTCTCTATGATGTCTGAAACAACCCACCAGCCCAGTTCCTTCAAAAACTGTTCAAGTGTAGCTAGAAGAATTATTGCTGCTTTGGAGGCAAATAGTGGTCACACCAGATGTTGATTTGTTTTTGATTTCTCTTTTTTCATTCACTGCCTTATATTGATTGATGAATGATTAAAACTCAAGGTTTTGAACGCTTTCTTTGTTTACAGCATTTCCACACCTAACTTTTGCACAGTGCTGTTGGACCCGTGTTAATAATTTTTTGCAGCTTTACAGATGATCTTGCAGAAATTACAAGTTGGATTATCAAAATCCTCTCACACTTCATCCAGAGTTTGGGACTGGTTAACTTTTATTGTCCCCAAAATATTAACTGAACATAATTCCTCACACACTTAAAAACGCTGCAAACCAATGGTGGCACATCATTTAATACAGTCAGAAAATATCTGAGTACTGATCACGTTACACCTGGATAAACAGCGCCCCCGTGTGGACAAGCAATAGAACAAAAAAGAAAGGAAATCAGCTGACGTACATCCGGTTTAGTTGTACGTCATGTGGAAACAATGTGCCAAATGACTTAAAGGAGTTTTATTATCAGGTAGTTAGTTGTCATAGAAACGTGTTGGGTTGCCAACTGTCCCGTATTTGCCCGGACGTCCCGTATTTTCTTCTTAATTGGATTCTTTGTCCCGTTTTTTAAGCTACTTGGTGAATTTCTACAGCCGACTGTTAAGTGAAGTCCTGAGCTCCCACTGCCCATGAACGCACCCTGGTACATGTAAAAATCACGTGGGTTGAGTCATGTGACTGTCCTCAGCCAATCGCGTTATGTGACATGCTTGTCGAAGCTGCCTTCCTCAGATGCGCGGCGGGGACAAGCAGGATTACAGAAACTCTGCAGGTGTTTCGCTTCGAGGTTGTTTACCGTTAGCTTGTCCCCTTTTAACACCTTTTATATCACAGACACAACATGCTGTGTTTGTGATCGTGTCCGTGGCACGTCGCACACTGACTGGTGAGTTGGAAGTGTTATGCTTATTATTGTAAGTGGATGTTACTGCTAACTATCTACTACATAGTACTACAGATTATGTCTTACCTTGTGTGTTTTTTGAAGAACTGATATATATGTCCATTAAGTTGTGTACACTGAAACATAAGGTATTAATACTAACTCAAATAGGTTAGCATGGTTGCTAAGTAAGTAAAGTAACATTTATTTATTAAGCTTCTTTCCCAGGTAAAAACCACAAAGTGCTTCACAACAAAGTGAAAAAATTTCAAACCCAGAAGTTGGAGAAACATAAAACTAAAAGAGCAATTAGCTAAAACTGATAAAGAAAGAAAACAAAAAATAACAAGTTTTTTAAAAGCAAAATTAAAAAGCCAAAACACAGAGGAGGTTACAATGTTAGCCATGATTGGATCAATATCCGACTACCCAATAACCACATAAACCTTTGAGTGTGATTCAGTTGTTTTTGATGATGATGATGATGATGATGTCATTGTCCTGAACTTCTATAGATCTATGAACTCTGATAACCCTATGTAGTGCATCTTACTTGTTTGGACTGCTGCAGCAGTGTCATTTCTTTACTCTTATCCCTCTCTTATATATATATATATATATATA